>CM032062.1:37909404-38509404 GCA_018831715.1 Matsumurasca onukii
TTGCTCTAAGAAGATTTGTCAGTACTTAATGAAACGTCAGGCAATAATTATTCACAGTAAGAGGTTAGATCAAAATATATGTATGTATTGATTGTCTCCTTTTTACGAACCTCATTCTTCATAATTACTATTACATGTATACTGGTTTAACAATATTACATAAATTCGTATATCTATTTACAATGTTTTGTGATTATTAAAATATACCTTTTCAAGTCTCAGAAAAGGTGTTGACCACAAAAATAAGCCTAGCCAGTCCTTCCTTGCTTACAGTTTGAATGAAAGAACAGTCTTTGTTCTTTCGTCTTTTGAGGCCCCTTCATTCTGTCCACACCACCTCATTACTTTTCTTTACTCAAAGGTCAGTATTCAAAAATACTTTTCTTTCTCACTAGTCCGGCTCACAATTATACCAGTCGTCCGTTCAAAACGAGCTACCATTGGTATGTGGTACATTATGAATTTAACAGAAGGTTTTAATTAGCAACAACTATAAATATGTTTGGGGAATTGTAACGTCAGCCGCTATTTTTCAATACAACGGCTAAATTGAGAATGACTTCATAACAAATAGGTGTTTTGTGTTTTTTAGCTCAAATGTATGATTTTTTTGTAAAATTGTTAGTTTATTAGCTTCATTTCATTAAATATCGTAGTAAAGGAAATGCAACTGACATTTCCCGAACTGGCAATATCTCTAGATCTCGAACTGAGTTCAAAGAATTCTTCCGAGAGCGAACATGCTTAATAACTCTAAATATAACAATTAAAGTGGAAAATTGTTTCCCGCTTTTAATTATTCTCCACTTTGTTGACAACTTATGTTATGTTAAAGTGCCAATAAACTGTTAATTGAGTGAAAACTTTGAATTCAAAGAATATTTTATTAATTTAAAGAAATATTGCAAATACTTTGAGTATCTGAGGAGTTTGGAACCTAGAGCTTTCAAAGTTTGAAGAGTGTTGGTCGAATGAGTTTTATGGAGAAATTCGATATCCTGTAGCTCCTAAACCTACAAAATAGATTTACAACAAAAGAAAAAAATACAAATTTAGGATTTCGTACTTTAAATCTAGAAAACACAATATTAATTGATTCCCTCACATTCTTAATTTTCCAATGTTTCAAATAATAATTTGACTTGTGGGAAAGAAATAAAAAGTCAAAAGAAGAATAAACGATTTCTGTTAAATTTATAGTCAATAACTGTTTGTTTATTGTACAATAACGGTCTACAATAAGCAAACAGGCCTATTTAAAACGAACAGCCTGTATGTAAATGAAGGTTTAAATTAAATACAGTATCTACTAGACGAATATTACAGATATTACTTATTGTATTTTCTTGTCAACAATATTTATAAAAGTGAACGTAAAAATGCCGTGAATAGGCGTTATCAAATATACAATTCGATTTGTAATAATTCAAGGACAAACATGAAAGTGAGTCATTTCTATTATAATATAAACATCCAAATGTATTAGAATAATCGACCGTACTTATAGGAAACCTGTTATAGTATAGAAGTGAATAGTCCTTTGTATAAACAGGTTCCGGTAAGGGGTCAAGAGGCCTTTACAATATCAATCCAAGCACCCTTCTGTGTGTTTTGATCCACCTTCCTTATAGGTAAAGCTTTAAACATAAAGTATTACTTTTGCGAGTAATTTCACCATTTAAATCCGTTAAGTTACTTTCTTACTTGCTTAAAACTTTTACATTTACTCATTTATTCTATTTACACCTGCATTAATACGAGATGTAGTGGCTAGCTATAACTACAGTATGACAACTAAAACAGACATTATTATAAGGTATTTCCCTTGGTTTGTAATTAAAATATTGACGTCTGTAACTTTTGTACATGAGAAAATAGTTGCTACTGGTATGTTAAATACAATGGGGATTTAAAATAATCCACATCGCTCTTCTTTATATCAGTAAAGCATTGAAGCTCTGCGGTAAGATTTTCATGGTAGAATGATGACTCAGTGTTTGTCTCAGTTGCAACTCATAAAGCTTTATTGAAAAACGGAATGATGGCGGTTAGAAGTTTGAGAGTTTGCTACTTAATAACGCTGTTATTAATTTTGTACTAGAGATAAGCTTTTGAACGCGGGTTTACTGCATAAAGTAAAGCCTCCATCTTGATGTACTATGTCACTTGGTCATAAGTCTTGGAAAATGTTTCAATTGGTGTATAAAGAGTTGCTTAAATGTAGTTTTCATTAAAAGCCTGAATTGGTAGAGTATAATCATGCTGCAAACTCGGCCTCAACCCGTGTCTATTTGTCCAATTAGCTAAGTCAGCTAAGTCTAAGTTACAATTAGCCTGTAGTTTCCAAGACTTTTAAACCACCGTTATTATAGTTGCATTAAAGGTTTCAAACAAATCTGGTTTGTGGCATAGTCCTCTACTACGCAAGCTTCAATATAGTACGCCACTTCCATCCTCTTACTTAAATCCTATGCACTACATCCATAAGACGTCTATTAACAACGAACATTTATGTTTTTAAATTAACAAAAAGGTGAACAACATCTACATATGTAATAGTATTATCTGATTTTAATGTTGGATAAACTTGTTTATTTCTTACTATCTAAATATTATCATTTAGTTTCAATGTTTTATGTTTAATTTCAAAGGACACATAATTACGAGCGTTTGAAAGAGTTTTGACTCGCTGTTTTTGAAAAAAAACATTTGTTGAATAGTTTTGTGTCCCAGATAAACTTAAGGTTATTATATAGGTATATAGTACATAGTATGTGTTTCCTATATATTAACCTTGATAAAAACTAGCCTAAGCCGATCCTTGGGTCTAGAATAAATATATCATAAAACATCAGACCACTTCATCAACCGCTTTCATATTTAATCTGCTGTCTTTTTAAAAGAAATACAAGTAATAACGTCTAGCTCAAATATTATTGTTATATTTCTCTAAACGAACTAAATTTCGATGGAGAAAATGTCTCATTTTTAATCGGTTTAAGTATTACGGCAGGAGTATTTAGGCCAGAGCTTGTACATAAACTTACATAATAATACATAATTTTACCCAAAACTATGTTGTATACTAAGTTGGAGCAGCAGTATTTTGGGATCAGAAATAATCTGGTCCCAACCCTTCTGAGAGGATGAGTATTTGGGTCAAGAGATAAAACTTCAAGCAAAACAGGACAACACCATCTAAACTTAGTCCACTAAGCCAAACTGTAGTCACTAATACTCCCACAACATACAATGAGCGCAAATTTAGAAATAACTCGTTTACCGAGGTTGAGTGGTAGAGAGGACTTTGTAGTCCTAACTTCGCCTCGTTAAACAAGACGAAATGTACCTTTTTTTACCTTCACTACTATAGTCATTTTTATCGGTCTTAATCAAGATTTGTCGACACAAAAATAGTTGTGAACACAAAATACACTTTTTTGTACAGCAGCACAGCCTGATGTTCACCAGCGCCGGAAATCGAACCCGGGGGTCACAACTCCTTTCTCAAGCTCCGCGTGCAGACTGGTCGATTTACTTTGAACACAATAAAACCCGGCTGATGTCCAAGATAATCGAACTCAATTATTTTGTATGTTATTTTGTCCGTGCCTATTGTATCATTGTTTTGACCTATTTGACCAAAAATACTTCCTTAATTCACGTGTGATTGTTGGTTAAAAGACACACCTTTCATGTAACATAACAAACGATTGGGCAGCGTGATTACAGCTAGTTACAATTCCATCTACCGGCTGCTAGCTCTGTATACGTAACATCCAACGTACTTCTTGCTCTTGAACTCAATGGCAATAATTATTCTGTTCATGACATTAGGGACACGAAAAAAACATCACGTTTTGCTTCATTGAACTGATTTGCACTGTAGTAATAGAACATTTAGAAAGGTTAGTTACATACCGAAAGGGATTAATTTATCCGCGATTTGCAGCATCTTTTCTATTAACAAGTTTAATCCCAGAGTCCACCTAGCCATTTTGAAAGGTTTTCTTTAGACTTAGAATAGTCATGAGTAATTTCGAAATTACTGTCACAGTTAGCCAAACTGTTTAACAAAGTAGTCATAGTAAAAATTGTGTTTGAAAAGCTAGTTAATGTGAGAATCTTCCATGCGATTTAAACGTATTTATTGAAATGAATGACTTTTACTTATTTTATAAAGGCTGCTGGATGACTTTACTGCTATTTGATAGAACCACTGCTGTTTTTCATACAACCACTCTTTTCTTATGACCACTGACTGCTATATAAAAAAAATATAAATCCATTTACATCAAATTGGAACAATGAACTTAAAGACCTCGTAGAGTAAGAAAAAGCTAACTAAAAAACAAAATGATGGCTAGCGTGTAAACTTATCGTTTATTTTCACTTTTATAAGACTTTCCAGTTATTCTTTTGGCGTAAAAGCGTAAGAAAGGAACTTTTAGAAGCTCTTTGAACACCTTGTATAAGTGTTTCTTTTCCGAAACTCACAGAGTATAATTCCAAATAGAGTAGCAACCTCATTGATAAATTACGGAAGCAAGGGCACATACGAGAGCTTAATTAGGCAGTACAATGTCGTGTTGAAGGTAGGTTTCATTGTTCAAGAACAATAGTAGACACGATGCAATTGTACAATGCCATTGTGCTTGGTAATTGAACAAATCCTTGGAGGTACTGTGATGAATTTTCGCTCTCAACTCTGTTCTAATTTAGTTTTTTTCATCCAACAAGTGCACGTCGTTTTTCAGAGGTGCATGTTGTGTAAAAGCATGTTACTGTATTTGAGTTACTTAGACCCAATGCAGGCGTTCAAAGTAATGATTGATCTAAGTTTTTATAAGTAAGCTATTATGGGACCGATTTTCTAAATATTTAAATACCCTATCTTAAATACTCGTGACCCGCGAGGCCGAGAGTAACAACAGTTTCGTATTGTAAAAAGTGTATTCTTTTGTGTTAAAAAAAGGTAACGTTTGTTTTATTTAACGACGAAGTTAGGACTACAAAGTTCTCTCTACCACTCAACCTGGACCTTTACCTAGCGTCACCGTATTATCACATTACAAATAATTGTAAGTGGTGACTGCGGGGATCGAACCCGCGCCACCGTCGCTCCCTTTTTTTTAAAACAACCCCTCCACCCCTCGTGACACCTCAAAAGAAAGGGAACTTTGGCACAAAATTCTCGACGCAAAGAAAGATTTTTTTATCTCGACTCGTTTTTAATTATATACCAACTTAAAGTTTACTTGAAATCAGGTTTGGAATGCCACTTACAGGCTGAGTAACTGAATTTGGAAAGTCACTGATTGGCTGAAACTGAAGATGGTACTCCACAGCGAGGCCAAACTATCTTGGCCTAATTTATGAGGCCATATAATAAGCTAATTAAGAGATTTGTACGCGATGTAGACTGGAAGAACTAGATTATAGGCCGTGAAAGCTTTGAGTGAAGTTTCCTCAATATTTTTGTATATATCAAACATATTTCAGACTTCTGCCAAACCATGTATATTGAATGCTCGAACGTGACAAGTCGTCAACTGACTAACAAGTAGTCACAACAAATGCAACGCTGGTGGGATGTGGATGAAGACAGGTCCATTTGTATGAATCAATGTGACAGCTGACAGTTTGGACTGTCCTCCAGCAATCCATGACTCTGTGTTTCTTGCACACGTATAGAGTGTGGTTTTACTTACAAGTGGGCTATATTTATAAGAAAACAGGTCTGTTTGCTTAAACAAACGGCTAACTGACAGTTTAAGCGTTTTCTATAACATGATCTTAAATGAAAAGACTTGGTTGGGCTTTTGACTTGGTTTAACCATACGTAAAACTTATTGTATTACTATGATCATTATTGATGGCCACAGATTGTCATACAAAGTAAGTTTTAGCTGCTTCCCTCCCACCATAACTTGTCAAAAAGAAAAATTTTCAAACACTCTCAAGCAATGTTTGTATATAATCTTAAAGTTTGTTTTACGTACTTAGCGGTACCCACTCACCAACCAAAAACCGTTGATGGAGGGGAAAGGGGAGCTCCCTAAATTCTTAAAACACAAACCCCCTTGTGGCACCTCAAAATAAAGGTAATTTGAACACAAGTTCAACAAAGCAAAGAAACATTTTGTATCGCATTTTGTAAGTGGTATTTTAATCACACCTCTTAAAAAATATAAGTTATCAGGTTTTAAAAGCACTTTTCATATGCAATTCTGCTTGTGTCTAGGATTCTTTCAAAATCTTCTAAAATATTTTGTTACAGGGTTGTGACATTTCTTTTTAAGGGTTTTGAAGACAAGTTAGTCCGTAAAAATAAGTTGTATGTGAAATGTGGCATTTTAATTTTATAACTTATAGTTTTTAAAAGAGTATAAACAACTGAGTTGAGATACAATATTTTTTCTTAGCTTCGTCAAATTCATGGTACAATTTTCTTTCCTTCAAAGGTGTCCCATGGAGGTGTTTGTATTTAAACCCTTTCCATCCCCCACCCCCGGTTTTGGATGTTGGGTAGGTGACGCAAAGTACGTCAAAACACAATTAAGGATCCTATAAATACATTCCTCAAAGGGCTTTTCAAAATGTCTCTTTTTTAAAAGGTAAAGATGGGTGGTTTTTAAAGATGGGTGGGGGCATTCATAACTCACCCTCTATTTGTAGTTTCATTTTAAAATTAAATTTATTATTATAACAAGTATCATTTTTCCACGTAATGCAAAAGAGGCCATGTTAAAAGCATCGTTTGAAGAAGAAATGTGGCTTTCAATAATACAAGTTGCTACTCCCTTGATGTTCACGATACGTTGAAAGGAGTATTTATGATTAACGAAGTGATCAGCAATCATTAGGTGAACTGTAGAGTACGCATACATATTTAAACAGTAAAGGGAAGGAAAGTGAGCTAACAACTAACTGCGATTGAAATTGAATAGAAAACACTTTAGTTGAATGCTGTTCTTACGCTAGAATATTGTACTTCTCTGCCAGTTAAAAGTAACCTGGGACTGGGTTTTCCCTCTGAATTTGATTGAAAATACTTTCAGTCAGCCAATTGTTTCAGTTGTTTGCTAAACAATTCAGAAGTTGATGGAACGCTTATCTACATTTGTGTTTTCAACTGTGTACTTCAACAACCACCAACTTTTTCAAGCACCTTTCCAAGTCTAATTGCGTGTTTGATAGTAAAATCTGTATAGCTAGCCCATTGAGTAAGTCATAGTAATGGTAACTAGAAATTGTCCGATGTATAGGAACTTCTTTAATTCATTCGAGCAGTCTAACATCAGTTATATGACAGTTCAAGAAAACTATGAAAACAGAATGACAACGCAAAAGTAATTTAATTGTATATATATACAAGAAAATGTTTTACCATAACTTGTTGTCTAATGTTAAATAAACTTTGTTTCAGAATAACAGTGGTATTTATTTAAGTGCTAGCCCAGAATGTCTTAGTTGAATATAATGTTATCCCGAAATAATTATAGGTGTAAGCAATTATTTTAATACATGACAAATTATTTATTCTTTATTCATCCTTATTATTAGGGAGATGTTTAATTGTAGGATAGCATGATTAATAAACTTAAGACTGGCATTTAACCATAAAATATAAAACTGTTAGCACTTTGTTCCGCTAAACCCTTAAATTGTTATGACTAGGTGTCTGTGAAATTTAAAAATAACCTAAATTATCTAACTGTTACTAACTGAGTACTTAAAACACTTCAAATGAAGTGTTTCAAACCCAGTAAGTAAACATGCAGAAACCGATGAGTCCAACTTTATTATTATTACCTTCTTCAATAGTTATAGTAATTTACAAAAGGGTACAACAAACTGGTGCTCGTACAATGTCTTCATTATTGGCTTAAATATTTAGTATTTAGCGCAAATATTAACTTTCAAAACTAAATTAGAGAGGGTGAGGATTAGGACGAAGGATTATCGCGGCTCTAATTAAGACTCAAGACGAAGCCCCTCATTTATGTTTCTTTCAGTTGTTCATAATTACCTGCCTTTGTGAGTCGACTTGACTCGTCTGACGCTGTCGTGTTTTGTGTTCTTGTTACTTGGTATTGACAAATGTTAAACAAGGAAGACGGTTACATTGTTCTGTTTGCCAATCTTTCAGACTTTTCAGTGTTATTATCGGAATTTCAATGTATGACTTTTATTTAAATAAAATAATAGTCACGTATAATAACACGTTTTATGTATATTCTGTTGACTACTAAGGGTACCCTGTGCTAGCTATATGGTAATTTTGTGCTTATATTGTTGATTATATTGTGGTTATTGTGCTGGCAAAATGATATTGTTGTCAAAAACAGTTTTAAAGAAACTCATTAAAAATGTATCTATAAAACCATATAAAATATAAAAAACGTACTGTCAGATTTTTTTATAGGCCTTTGCTTTTCAGCCTTGGCGCCTGTCACCTCATTCGAGTACAAGTTCAAGTATGCTTTGGTTACGACTCGGCCTTCAGCCTCGGCGTCTATGATACCCTTGTTATGTTCTTGCGAATGCACATTTACCACTGTATCCTTTGGACTTCGGTCTCGGCTGCTCGATATAGGATATAATGTTTTGCAAGTTCACCCCCTCCCCACAAAAATAATGGCTGCTCGTCATATTTTGTAAATATTTCAAACTGTGCATTTCTCCCGCCCTATGATTTAGGCTATCGTCACAGTACATGTTGTGTTACCAATGTATTACTCGTCCTAAGGCATATGCTGTTCTTAAAAAGCTTATTCTAAGAAATATGGTAACATAAACATGAACCCATTACCCTTAGTTTTCAAAACACTTTTATACTAAAATCATACAAATCACTTTCGGTTGTTACAAGTCACTTTCGGTAGAGCAATTTTAACTTTGAATATTTGCGGTTAGTTCTAATAGGTCAAACCGTTCTCTACATTTAAGTTGAAATAAAACACAAGATTGAGTCAGTATTAACATCCACGAAATTCAAATGGGGGACACAATTTAAGAATCCTTTTTTACTCTACCCTATGTGAAGGGGGTTTAATTGGGCAGTTCATCAAAACACATAAAAAAGCTAAACATCCTTCGATAATACGATTTGGTTTGTTTTAACAAAAACAATTGTTTGTTTCAGGTAAGAAAGAATTTTCTCCTCGCAGTTCAAACTACCGTGTTAACGCAAAAGGTAAGTAATGTCATATGCCTGCTTTTTACGAGTGTAAGGTGTAGACGAAAGAAGAAAAATACGAAAGAGTAAAAATAACGCTTTTATAAAATCACCTGATTCTGTATCAAATAGTTGATAAGGACTTACTTAAGAGTTATATGCATATGATAATTCTCCAAACAATTTCAAATTGTTTAAAATTGTTTTATTATCTTTGACTTAACAACCATACACATGAACAAATGAATGACCCGTCATTCGGTTGTTAACTCTTCGCCCGAAGAAGGCTGTAAAGAAGCATTCAGGATCATAATGTAAGTAATGAACACACCGGTTGAAATTCTCGATTATCGATGATCTATAAGCGTATGCATTTTAACTGATGATAACAAACATGTTCTAAGCAAGTAGTTACTTGAAAGGAGTTGTTGAAAAAAGTCTCAAAACCCAAATAGTTTCGCACAGGGTGTCACAAAAATGTGTAGCGCGCTACGCAGAACTGGATTCTACATACAAAAGTAAATGGAAAATGTCAAGTAACTTTGTTTTGAATTCGGCTTAGCATAGTCGAATTCCAATGTGATTCCATTTTACTTTGAAACTTTGAAATGGCCGCCAAGTTGAAATTTTAAGTTAGATAAAAAATATTTGTGGAAATGTTATAAGAAAGGTTTACACCCAGTTTCACAAAATATCTTAAAAGGTTTTTGAATTAATAGTTATTTTCAATCATTTACAAAATGGTGGATTACGGCTAAACTAAGCCGAAATAAAAAATGTTACTAGACATTTTTGACTTACTTATGTTTGTAGAATCAGGTTCTGCATTTGTGCCACATTTGTGTGACACTCTGTATACAGGATTTTCGGTACTTGTTGAATCGGGTTCTGTATAGTGCGTTACACATTTGTGTGACACTCTGTATACAGGATTTTCGGTACTTGTTGAATCGGGTTCTGTATAGTGCGTTACACATTTGTGTGACACTCTGTATACAGGATTTTCGGTACTTGTTGAATCGGGTTCTGTATAGTGCGTTACACATTTGTGTGACACTCTGTATACAGGATCTTTGGTACTTGTTAAATCGGTAGGGTGATGTAACACGACATTACTCTACTGCTCGTAACGTTTTATTTATAATGTACTATACCACGTATTAGTGCTTTTTTTTTATTAAGGCCATCAAATAGTGTAGTATGTATTATACATAATTTTAAAGTCGTTCAACATTGTCATTAAAAAGAAATTCATTGAATCTGAAATCGTATTTAGAACATTATTCTCTTCAAAAACGTGTTTGACCCCTTCTTTAGTTAAAACATATTTTTTAGGAAGAGAGAGGGGTACCTACTGTACGGAGGAGCCTAACTGTTGAGAAGTCGGTTCAGCTTTTTCTCACATGTCGAGAGTTTATAGACCGGCTAACCTTGTTAGCATTGGCCAGCTGAGCCTAAAACACTTTATACTAAACTGTTCCCCTTTCCACAAACATTACTTGAATCAATATAGTATCTTTACATTTCATTACTTTATTTATACTAACTACAAACATATACAATATACATAGTCTGGTTATAATACGAGTACATTTGAATTATATGTTTCTGCAGGTGTATCTACGAGACAAACAAGTACTTAAGTTAGTATAGCATTTAATTGTTTAAGAACTTTCGTGTGCCAACCTCGTGGGACATACACAAAAGTCGTAGTATGTTAAAATATTTAAATATATAATGTAAAAGTTTTAACTAAACTACGAATATTGCCTGCATTTTTATTATTGGGAAAACAGTTTGGTTAATGTACTCAAGTACTTCGTAAGAGTAAAAAAGGATCGTGTACCTGGTCATTGCTGAAAACCATTAATGTATATTTAAACCCTGTTAGCATAACCGCCCGGCAAGCGGGAGACTCGGGTTCAAGTCCCGGTTCGGTCCAAACATTTTTGTCTACAAATTTCTTTAGTAATAAAGCCTTTTTAAGAAATGGTTCGATAGAACGGCCTAAGGTCCAACTTTGGGTACCGCTTACAGTATGGGGAAGAAACTGCAAACTACATAACAAGCAAACTAATTACCTTAAATGTGGAAATAGTTTCATTGGTAGCATAGATTTATTGACGCTGCTGCATAAAAATACTAAAACCTTTACTTTCACCATCAAGTCAATTTTTGTAGTTCAGAATTTCAAATCTCGATTTTCCATAAGAACGTAGTACTCATAGCCTAATATGCCGTAGTTTAAATTATATTGTATGACAAATTTTTCTGTTCTTATAAACAGCAGCACTAATTTCACAGTTTAAATTTACGAATTTTAGTTCGTTATTCTACCTAAATCGTAGTTTGCATTTTCCCATGTTGAATTCTATATTCCCATATTCAATTCCAAATCCATATTCAATTTAAACGTTTGTCGGGCTCTATATACTGACACAACTCTATGGAAAAGTGAAGTATACAAGATGTTAGCAAAATACCTAAGTAACTAAATCAGTACACAAATGAACTTTAGAACAAAGGTACTTTTAAATTGATAGTCTTATAAAGAGTGCTCATTGTACCACAAATCATACTGTACGGATATACTCTGAGAAACACTTTGATTTTTCAACAATATGACTAAACAAATAATATAAGTGTCATCATTATTTTTAATCTGCTTTGAACATATATCCATAATTTCATCTCAAGGCCACTCATTTGAGATGAAATTAGTGAGAATTTTCCAAATGTTTCACACACTATCATTTACGAATTCCTTACAGAACACCTCAAGTACCGTAAAATGTGTGCTAGGTGGGTTCCGATAATCACAAATTGAAACGAACGGCTGCAGCGCTAAGCTTTTCGGGACGCTATTCGAAAACGACCTCATGCAGCTGAAAAGACGAAGCAGTTACTCAACCACTTCCGATGGGATGTTCTCGACCATCCTCCGTACAGCCCAGACCTAGCCCCTAGTGACTATCATTTGTTCACAACACTTTCTTTGGGTGGGAAACGTTTTGAGGATGACGACGAAGTCAAACCAATTGTACTGGCTTATTTCAATGGATTGGCGGCAGAAGACTACGACATAGGTATTTAAAAGCTTGTAACAAGGTACAATAAACGCTTGAATTTACAAAAAAAATATGTAGAAAAGTAGGTTAAGATATAGAAATGTTAAATACAGAGTTTCGTTTAAAAATTTTGGTTTTTCTTCGTATTATTGGAAAACGGGTATTACTTTCCGAACGACCCTCGTTTTATTTTAGAAACGAATAGTATGTTAAAAACAAAGAGGCAGTTATGATAGGTAAAACGTAATTGAGGTTTTGACGGTCGCTTTGAAACAGAAGGATAAGCACAAAGCAACATTACTGGGGTTTTAATTGAGATACAAGCAAAGGCCTCTCATTCTCTTCCTTTTTGTTGTTTATAATTACTTTTCTTACCTGTGTATCCTCTTTCCTTTTGGTAATCCTGAAATACCTCGTGTTTGTTTGATAGCGCTTCGTTAATTAACGGCTAAAGTGTGGTTGTTTCACTTTCAAAAACTGTAAAGTCACAGATAATCTACTTTCTTACCGTTAATTTTCAACCAAATAAAGAATAGTTTGATTGGGTATTATATCTAGTCATGTAGCTATACAGATTCTCATCAAGGCATACTATGCTCATTGTTTGTGGTTGGTTAGGTTCTTATTATCAGAGGTTTACCATATCAGAGATCACAGTGCGAGGGAAATGACGGGCGCATAGATAATTAACATGACATCACAAGTACACTATACTGTATAACAATAGATTAATATAGCGGTTTGTTATTTTGTGGACAAATACTCACTTTTACACCACAGGCTAAGTTGAATGAAACAGTTAATTTAAGTTTACTTTCATTAACTAAGATAATCTAACAACATTAATTTTGTAAGAATATTAACACACGCTCTGATAGCTTGCAAGAAAAATATGACATTGATCTAATGGCTATCTTACACTACCCCTTGCTATCTATGACACCCTTAACTATATCTAATTATTACGGTTTGTTTTTACTCAGTACAGAGTGTTTTGAAATGATTAAGCATGTTTCTCTTGCTTCTTACAAATTTCCAACCATTCATCAGAGATTGTTAAGACAAATACTTAGTCAAAGTAGTTATTTCCACATTCAGATGTTTCATATTTGTTTCTTCGTAATTTAAAGACAACTACGTAACGTTCTTGCAATGATGGTTAAAAGTAGAAGTGCTCGCATTTTAAAAGCAATCATAAAGATCATCGCATCGTGTCATCGTTTTAATAAGATTGATGCAAATAATCAATAGGTCATCTTAGATTCAGCTTGTTTGGCTACTCTAATAACACGCAAAGTGGGAAGATCATATGTATAACCTTTATTATGTTTAAGTCAGAACGCTTCACTAAGAATGTTCACTATGTGTGTACACTTGAGCAAAAGGAAGGTATTTTAGTCCATAAATGTTGATAGAGTGTCAGCTGTCCACTAAGTAAACATCAGTTTCAAACTGTCACTCGCACAAATTCACCGCCGGTGTGATGACTTTTCTTGGATTGACAGCCATCAATCAAAAGCCGTATTGTCAAATAAACCATTCGTTCACTGAAAGTTACACTACAATACTGTTTTGACTAACCTCGTTTCGTTCATGGTTACAAATAGCTCTTTCGATATTGTTGAAATATACGTCCAAGAGTAAGATCAGTTTTCTTACTGAGCGATGTAAATTCATTTTAAAACTAGTTCCTCTTACACTATTTGACCTGTAATGCACTGTATATATTCTAAACTATTCAGCTTCAAGTATGTACAATGCTATGACGTATAAAGTAAATAGCACTAAACGATAAATACGTGATAAATATATCTTAAGTGATGAGGTTATCCTACAACACAAGCGAAATGTCATGGTAGACAACGGAATCCGAACAATAGGCGTATTGTGGTAGATCAAGCCATAAATTGTCAAAACCGGACGGTTCATGAGCGTGACAAACGGCGCTAAACTCGTACGAATATGACGATAATAGTCAGAACCTCTTGGACTCAGGTGAGTCAAAAACTACTCAGGTGTTTACGAGTATATTCATTTTAAAATTAAAATGACAAAAGAAACAAACTTGTACCTTCTGGACATGATTTCTTCTACACACCTATTGTTTCAGGTAACTGTAGTGGTTATTTAGCGTCGTCTCTGTACTTAATATACAGTATACAGACTATGACTGTATATTTTAATTATTAATAGAACAACCAAAACAAAAACGGACATTCCATCCTGCGGTTTCGTTATCTTGAAATACTCGTGATTAGAAGTCAGCATCAGATATTTAGCGTTTTGCCATATACTGGAAAATAGTTTGTATATTTTCGTGTAAGTAAGTTGTATTAAATAATTAATAAACAAGTTAAATCTTGTTTTCCAATAACGTTAACATAAACATCTTTTTTACGACTTAAGCTGTCATCTTTGGGTCAAATTCTAAAATGTGCATCGACGGATGTAAAAATAAATAATTAATTATTGAATACTAGCTAACAACATCTTTTTTTTAAGACGATTACTAATGTTCAAACAACGTACTTAAGCTCGCAAAGTGGTATTTATAGATTTCCTTTCCCCTGATGTAGCTTTTGATAGTTTAATAAATAACATACTTGTAAGGCAAAAAGAAAATAATCTTAAATAAGGAGCCAGTTTCTTAGTTACCATATATTTATTTGTTAAACTACCATTTTCAAATTATTAAATTATTTCTTTTCATTTTCCATTGTAGTCTAGTTTTGTTCTCGTGTATGGTTGGAATCAAATAAGATTATTTAATTTCTAATACGGTTCGTGTTGTCCATAATTTGTAAGTTTTTACTTATATTGATATCGTAGGGCAGCTTAAACTCGAAACAAAATGCAGTGAGTTGGACTGAAGGTAAGAAGGAGTGGTTTTCCTAAGTTGTTGCAGATAACGAGAATGTGACCTCGGGACCCAAACGACTTCCTTGCCATTAACCTCAGTCTCTGCCAGTAACGAAAATCCAAATCTTAACTTAAGGGACGTTAGCGCCGGCAGTAACCGTAACATTAACATTTTTGCAATCTACAACTTTACTTTACTGTTCAAAATGACATTTTTAGTTAGGCATATATTTTGGTATTTGAGTTAGAAACCCACGACGTATCAACTCACACTTACTTTTGAGACAAAAACCAACGAGTGACAAGAGCATTTCGCCTCATTCTATATCCCTTAGACGTATAGGTTAAAAACGTGTTATGAAAAAAAGTAAACTGTTAGATATTTGCAGTCTATTTTTTTATTTGAACAATTTCTATTTTAAACTAGAGAAAAAAATAAAACTGTGCAAAAGCTTATATTTCGGCTTTACAATGTTGCCTTCTACGGAGCTGCACAAAAAATAATAAATGGACAGATACTTAAAATAAAACTATATATAATAATAACTGTAAAAATAAATTTTGAAATCAAGTGGTTAAAAAATAAAATTTTAAAAATATAGTAATAAATATAAAGTTAACACAAAATAAAATGTATATCATCAGATGCTTAGAATTTATGTTAATATAAATACTTGTTTACAACCGTTTCAAAGAAGAAAATTGGCATAACAAGTACAGTAAACTATAAATACTACTTGTATTATACACCATATAGTATTATTTGTTGAACTGTTTTTCTCTATGTCCATGATTGATTAGCAATATTGAGTATATTTGTGAATTTAAATATAGAAAACCTTTCCTTCAATATATTTGTAGAACCAAAGAAGATAATTCTGTTATTTGGAATGCGTTGCTGAAGACGGTTTCACCTGTTTTATCAACCCGAAGTTGTGAGCTCAAAGTTTCAGTCTCACAAAGAAGCTTAAACGAAACTGAAAAACGCTGAAGGACACTTAAGGACATGAAAAGGCCTCTTGACCTCTTTGCTAAACCCCACCTTGTGAAAACTCACTAACGTTTAGGAATCGGTGTTTTTAATTTTTTCCGAGTATACTCACCGTTGGTAGTGTATTTTAGTTTGCATAATTTCTGTACA
The DNA here is from genome assembly GCA_018831715.1 of Matsumurasca onukii. Taxonomy (NCBI): domain Eukaryota; kingdom Metazoa; phylum Arthropoda; class Insecta; order Hemiptera; family Cicadellidae; genus Matsumurasca; species Matsumurasca onukii. Next base: position 37,925,654 of record CM032062.1, read on the forward strand.
AGGTTTTGCCAAAGTCTGGAACATATTTAACAACCCCCAAAACATTTGAAAAATAGAAACACAGTTTACAGCTCTTCTCGTTTCTTAAATTACGCTTATTGAAGCACACTTCTCTTGCTTATATCATGTCTTAGGATGGCATACAGTTTTAATTGCAAGAGTATGTCCAGGGATACCTAGATTTAAAGCTACCTTAGCTGGTATAGTGCAATTTCGAAAATGTTTCAAAACATGTAAACTCAAAGCTAAATGGTGGTTGTTTAAAATTTGCGAGTGCTTATCTTCTAAGACTGAAATTGTAGGTAGAGTGGACCTTTTACGGTTTGGATACTATCTTTTGTTTTATTAATTGAGATCTACAATTTGATTTGCAACATAATCGATGCAAGCTTTCAAAATTCAGCGGAAACCCAGCTTAATTCAAAATAGGTTTCTTAAAATACTTGCGATGAATTTAAAATCATAAATTATTCAATACATTTTAAAAAGCTGCTTTAAAACTTGTTAAAGGTACTCGTCCCCTACTCAAGGTGGTGTACTCGTGTTTTCAAAGGATATAACTCAATTTTCAGCCTTTCCATGGTTAGGTAACAACTCAAAACCTGTACGACCACCGAGTTTTTAGGATACTTATTATCTTTTTTAACTTAAGCTTTGGTTTGATATATTAGTAAGGAATGTTCAAATATAATTACTGTAGTAAAGATCAAGTGTATGATTTTTTTCCGTCCGTTCATATATTCAAACAGATTTCTGAAAGGTGAAAACACTAGAATGTTAATATAAAAGAAAACTTCAAGTCAAATGAGAAAGACCTTAAACAAAGGGCACAGAGGCCCTCATTAAAATACATGTGTCCTGGATAACTAAGGGGACTTGCCTCAAAGGTCCCTGGTTGAAATGCAGATAAAAGAAAACTGTCCCATTTTTCGTTTGTATATAAAATCTTAAAGTCGGAGAACATTTTTTTATAATAACATCAATGTTTAAACAATCATTGTGGTAAAAATAATTAAGTTTATATTGTTGAATGAAAAGTGTAAATGTTCTATTTAGAAATCAAAACAACATAGACACGAATGAATTGTTTTTACTTGAGGATGTTAATTTTATTGTCTGTTTTCTTTTTGTGACTTGGAGTTGTATCACACTTACATGGCCAACAACTGTAACATAGTGAAATCAAAGCAAGAAGCAAACGTATACAACGTTGTCAATAGGTGTTTACTTTTGAGTCTCTTTCGGTAATTAGTGGAGAAAATACTTTAGCCGTATGGGATAGGAAATGGTCTTTTTAGAATGAGATTGGTTGACATGATTTATGTATTGATGACAAATATAGAGCATGCATGCAAACAGCTTTGTGTTTGTTAGTATTCTTTAGTACATTCTTTAGTACAACAGCTTAGCAACTGTTTACCTTTTTAAAGTGTCTTTAGGCAGAGAAAAGTTTATTGATCCGTCAATCATTGCATCCAGATCTTTTGCGTTTAATACTAATTTTGTTAAATTACAGTATAAGGAACGAAAGTGTTTTTTCAATAACGGTTTACATATTTGTAAGTTGGCATATGAGTAAATCAAAGAATTTTACAATGATTAAAATCGAAAATGTTTAAAAGTATCACTGTTGCGTTCACAATGCAAGTAACTTAATAGTGGTATCTAGTCAAATACTAACACATTTAAACAGAAAACTCGCTCTTTTCTTATTTTCTACACGTTACTAAAATCTACTCCATACTTTTCATTCGTTAAAATCTTATTTAAAATTATAAATAAATTTATTCTTGCATGAGTAAACTATAATATAATAAATGTTTACAAAACAAGTTCCAATGACGTTTGTAAATCCGCCAAAATAAGGAAGGAATGAAGTGAAGGTATCTACAATAGCAGGGGCTGGTCGACAATATATCAAATACGGACAAAGCAGGTGATAAATATCTGCCAAACTGTCAAGGCTTTGAACAATACACTGATAAATTTTCTGTTAGATTGTATCCAACTGTTTACCTTGACCTACATAATTTTAAAATAAGTTGACTATACTTAGAAATAAATCGCTTGTTACTATCTTTTTTCCATTGAATTTCATACTTTTCATTGATTGATTTTACTATGTGCTTAAAAGGTTCTTAACGGCCTAATACAATTCGGTAAATTACTGAAATTTGTAACATGTTATGAGACTAAACTAAAATGTCATTTCCGTTTATAACAACACATTTAGATTGGGTTTGTAGCACTGTTATCTTATTGTTATAAGCAATGTTAGGGTAGTTGTAACCTTTAACTTTTATATAGGTGTAAAAATAGTACCTTTTCAAAAATGTTTCTCCAAACATCTTGAAGTAAACGTAAAAAACCGTTAGAAGGAGGTAAAAACTAGATCTAGAAGAACTTGATTTAGTAAATTAAACCACAAAATCTGATCTCAGTTTGAGTTAGAAGCTAAGAGTCTTCCATGTACCGCCATTTTTAATAGAGTCATCCTATTGAAATTCAATTCCTGCAGCTATGTATTGTGTTCTAACAAACAACGGCCTTTCTATTTATGATCAACTTAACCAATGCTCTTAGTACAGATTTTCATCACTAACTCACTATTTGAGATGCCAACCACTCTCATGAGCGTATTTTAAGGCAAACATGTGGTGAAGGATGAGTGTGATAAGTGGTAGTAATGAGTTATGAGGTGTAGTCTTGTTACAAACTAAGGCCGACCATTCTTTAGAATGGGTCATTAGTTAATAGCCCAATGGCCAAAGGAAATATAAGGACCAACGGCTTAACAGGACACGCAGGTGATGGTCTGATATGTCTAAACGATGATGGAGTTGATGCGGGTACCATCAGATGATCACTGAGACTATCTGAACCACTTTAGACCTATATCATCCTCAAAACCTGACCTCCATGAAGCTGGAGTACAGGGCCAAGAGTCCCAGTCAAAACCATCGTGACCATCTGACTCCCTGTAGACCGTTTTCGTTGGGCAATGGGCAACCACTGGCTACAAACTATCTTAAAATTAGTTCATGTAGTTTATTTATACAACATAAATAAATGCTAGTTTGATTTTTTCATAATTTACCATCAAAATAAATCAAACCGTACAACGACACACCATTGAGATATCTATGACCGCCTAGTGACCTTAGACACAATCAACTTAATGTGACACAATAAAACCATCTTAACTTAGTTTACTGCTTTACCATTTAATCAACGTCCTAGATTTTTAACAAACCTATATTTAGGTTAGGTGCCTTGTAACTGAGTAAAATCACTCTTTGATGTAGTAATTACCTTTGTTCTAGCATACTCAGCTATTTAACACCTTGATAGCTAAAGCTTGACCCAACACTTGTATAACTGACCTTAAAGCTAATTACTTGCTAGTTCAGCTGTTATACCTAATACTAGACCAAGCTTAAATTTCACAATCACAACTAAAACCCGGATCTTAAAGTAATAAGGCTAATTTTATATTCAAGGATTTAAAAGTTTAACTAATGTTTGGATTTGGTATCTCGTTTAAGCTGTCGTCTTATTCGACATTCAAAGCTTTTTGAGCACATAGCACGATTATAGACCCTGTATTGTTCTTACAACAATCCAGCAAGCAGTATTAAATGGAAAATGCATAGCTTTATAATATTTTCTAACACAACAAAAGTTGTTTTAATTCTGTCAAATTGCAAATTACTTAGTAAACTTTGGTGAACAATGAGTAGTATTTAAGTGGCATTTAAAATGATCGTTTTCATTAAAGAAAAAACTGGCTTACACAAACCTCTTGCCCATCTCAAACATATTTCCATAATGCAAGGGTTAAACTAATAAAATAAAGGATTGATTCACAGGTGGAAATAATAAGTTGATCCGAACACAAACACCTGATACACAACACTGGGTCGGAATTGTTGAAGGGATATCCTCCAATTAGTTTACTTACCTCAAGGGACTACGTTTAATTAATACCGTTTGAGTCGGACGTGTTGTTGGCTCCATTAGGCTATTGTATCAAACACTAGGCCTATATTGGCTGTCTGGCTAGTGTATCATGATGAAAAGATATTATGAGTGAATACTAATTGAACACTTATGTAGTTGAAGTGTAGTTTTTCGTAACCTTGTCCGATTTAACAGGCCATATTGAAAAATACTTAAGGAAAGGTAAATATACTACACATTTTGCGATGTGATAAAGACATAACTGCAATTTACCCTGGAGCAACACGGAGTAAATGAAAAGATCTTTACTAGAATAACACAAAGTTGACGGGAACATCAACAAGGATAGTTTAATTCAGTTAGATAGTACGGTAGTTTTAGAACTTTAAACTAGTCAGTTAGTTCAAGCTTGTACTAAATTACCTTTAATTTCAACACTCAGAAAATTTTATTTGCAAAACTTCAAGTACTACGAAGTTTAGGGGACAAGGAATAAAAATATTTAAGTCAAATCTACGAGGTACTTAGATTAAATATCGAGTTGATAATTTGATATGTAAAACATTTTGAGATATTGAATTAAAGTATTAAGTTATTAAGTCAGAAAGTTTGGTCAACGTTTGAGTAAAAAGGTTAAAACTATTCATGATTAAGTAAAGGTGTTAGTATGTACTCCATCGTATTCGTGCGTTGCGTATTACAATGAGCGAATGCGTAATTTTGTGTTTCCTGTTACGATTTTCTCGTTTCTGTCTTTCTCTTGGCCTACGGCATCGGCTATTTCTCATAGTACATGATTGGTTGCTATTTTTATTTAATTACGGACATTGACGGATAGTTCCGAGGTGAAAAGTGACAAAGAATATACCTATACTACAACGAATAGTCGAGGCTGTAAGGAGAAATGGTAACAAACGGACAATATTATAAATTCACTCGTCCTGATACATGACCTAGCAGAGGTACTAAGTACTGTTAAAAAAGGCCTTTCAAATTCAAATTTCTATGGCAAAACATTCACTAATAATAATTATTTTAAAATATTACTTACTGACTTACGTTTTCAAAACCTTTCAACCAAAACGTTCGTAAATTAAAACATTGCCTCACTAGCTAGAAACCTTACTGAACATTTTGACTTAAATATATTGTGTATAGCCCTTCTACTCCGTTGTACAAAACACATTGCACTATTAGGTTAGGACTGATATTTAAATTAGAATGTAATGTAGACCCTCATATTTTTTTTCAAAACGTGTAAAAAGGTGGTTCAGTGCATATTACACTTTTAAATACCCAATATGACATATATCTCAGCTAAGTTACATGTTAAACGTACGTGTGCGATGATTTTATTTCTTGAGACAGACACCCTACGTTTAGGTATAATTATAACTAGCAATATACAGATAGGTAAAAGGAAACAACAAAACAGTACATGTGATAACAGATAAAATCCTAAAACTAAAATCCTACCCAAACAAAAAGGTGAAACATTGAAGAACGAGACTAGAACAGTTGAAGCCAAGCTCTTCAATTAGTTGCCACTCCCACTTGAGAACCAATATATCGGAGCGGTTTGATGCTTTTCCACGTAACACCTTCAACCCATCCAACACCTGAATCAACTCGGGCTGAGCATTTCCCAATTAGGAATATCAACTGTTCATAGGTAATTGATGAACTAATGACGTTTGAGCTGTAGTCCGTTAAGACGATTTGTTTAATGAGGAAGGTTTTAGGAAAATGTTACTTTCTTTTCGCTTATACTTGCTGAAAATTTCCATTTTACCTTTTAATGTAATATTATGTTTAGATCAATTTTAATTTTGAGAAATGTACAACGCTTTCTTCACAGCATACGTGAAAAAATTTAAACTCTTATGTTGGAAAACACATGTGGTACGAAAATGTATATACAGTTAATGATTTTTAAAATAGTGCATGCATGCTCCAATCCATTGTAATGTGTTTTTACTGGAAATAGTCTTAGCATTGAGAGTAAACCAGGAGCGTGTAACTTTATTTTGTTACTTTGATACTTTGCCTTGAGACACCGACCACTCTTAAAGGTGAGTATTGAATGAGGGTGAGTGTGATGAGTGTTTTAATTGATGATTAGATGTTGTGTTGTTACAAACTAGGGCCGACTGTTTTCCCCAAAATGGGTCAATAAATAATAGCCTAACGCGACCAATGGTGGCCATTTGTTTACAAACGTTAAGTTTTCGGTAATATACACAAACCAGTGTGTATTCCCAAAAAAACTACAAATTACATGATGAAGGATATCTGTACAGAACTTGTATTTAAAACAACACATGAAGCAACATTTGGTCGTAACCGATCGACAACAAGAATAGAATAGTATTTACAAATATGACTTAGTATTGATTCAAATTCACTTTACTCTTCATGTGTGGACTTTGATAAAAACTGTGTTAGTTTATCCCTTTGAACCCACTTATAATGGATTTGGATAGCAAAACACAAAGCAAATGTCCAATTAGCGTTGACCAGAGCGCTTATGGCTAAAAACAGCGGGGCTAAACAAACAATGGGTGTTTCCTCCGCCATAATTTAAAAATGAATAATGCGCGTTCGTTTTCATAGGAAAAACACACGACCCTATACAGGCTGTTAATCATGGGCCATAGGGATATTTACGTAATTATGAAATATTGCTTGATGAACTTCACTTACAGAAATGTATTGATCATAGTTGACTCCGAAACTTTTGAGGTTATCTGAAGATTGTCATTATTGCTATTCAAAGGCCTCATAAAATTAAAAAAATAATATAGGTTTTATGGATTTTGAATATTCTTAATTTATTGGAATACAAATACAAAACAACTCAACTACCAGTCAAATTTAAAATTTAAGGGTAATTAAATTTCTTGGAAGTACAATGTTTTGTTTTATTTGAACCTGACGCCGTGGGTAGTGTCCACAAAAAACACAACGTTTTACTGGGTACGAGTATATGCGTTCAACGAAATGCATACAGATGCTATTCATATATTGTACAATGCCAAGTAGAACACCCAAATCTTACTTAAGTATCAGATATTTTTAAAATTTCAACCAAAATGGAATAGTAACTGTTAGGTATAAGTAATGTATCAGACATAATACGATTAAATATTGACATATCTTTGACGTCTTTGCCACTTTTTTACTTGTTTTAAGCAAGTAACAAGTGAAATGTTTTCTTGTTTACAAATTTACGAAATCTAAATAAAGCCTTGGACAAATAAACCAAATTTTAAATATATCAAACTAACTAGTAATGAGACTAATATATTAATAGCAGGAATAATATGTGCTATTCACTTTTAAAAGGGTTAAACGGAATATCAATTTCTGGTAATGTTTTAGTACCGTCAAGCATTACCCATTTAATAGTTTGCAGCTATGTTTTTCCGATAAAGTTCTCCAGTATAAGTTAGTACAAGTGGTACCACTGGCTGCACAGACCAATGAACTTCAGGTATAATCGAAGTCATCAAGAGATCAAAGCAAGTCACTTCAATAGATTGAGCACAACCCCAAACAACCGCTTATTGCATACGCATTGATTGCTAAGCAATGCAAAGTCTATAATGGTAACTAATTTAATCTTAGAGTTATAGGTTATGTTTTGTAGAGTAAGTAATTTGCTTGCGAATATATAAGGAAGTTATATGTAAATCAAATAAACATCCAACCTACTGCGCACCTAAGCCAAAAGAAAGGATACTCTAGTACAAAATGTAGACCACTGGTAACGCAACAAAACACTCCTTGTACCTGTAAAAAAAAGGTAAAGTTGTCTTGTTTAACGAGGCGAAGTTAAGACTACAAAGTCCTCTCTGCCACCTCGACTTTTACCTAGCGTCACCGTATTAGTAACATTACAAAAGTAAGTGGTGATTGTGGGGATCGAACCCGCATCACCGGAGTGATGATCTCCGGAGTCGCGTGCGATACCAATCTGCCACGGATCCGCTCCGTACCTCAACATATACACAATACCTGTATATAAACACATATTTATTGAATAAAATATGTAAACATTCACGACTTGAACGGTTTGCTTTTTGCTGTTCAGTTAACCAAAAATACATGTATTGTTTCGCTAACCGTACACGTTCTTCAAATCATGTTACATATCAACGCAGTTAAACTCGGATTAAAGTAATTTTCTAATTCAACAAATAACACAATAAAATATTCATCTTACAGTGAAAGCTTCGCACAGTTTTCCCTCAAAACAACCTTTCCAAACAATTCCAAACAACAATGTTGAATGAACGAGAGTTCATAGCTGCCAACTTTACAACGTGTACTGAACAAAAACTGGCCAGTGGTGCCAGCAACAGCACTGCGGTACATCAACACCGGAACTTTGTTGTTCACAACTTTTCTTATGACTAACAACTTACAAGGCAAACTTCGCTCGCTATAGACAGTCAGAGCTTAGCAAGATGCGCTTGGCACAACCATCCAGGAAACCGGTTGTTGAACTCTTTCTGTAGCACAGAAATGGCTACATCTGCCTTACAAACTACAGACGGCTACGAACTGTACACACGGCATGAATCTATGGTATTTATGCTACAGACTAAGATTTTAGTTAAATAATATATTGTGTATAATGACTTCAGAACCTACTCAATTTATTTAATGTTTCAACTCAGACAAAAGAATTTCACTGAGCAGTTTTTTACTGGGAAAACTAAACTTTTGGATAACAAGATACTATGTTCTGGCAGCCTAAAACTATTCATATCCGGTTTATAAAGTAAAAGCCACCATAACTGTCGTTCATGAAACATACTTAGGACAGCGTTTAATAGAAAAGTCAATCCAGCCTATTAAGATAACTGTAATTGAGTAAACATTTATAAATATTTACACCTTTGAAACATTGGAAGTACGAGTATTGTGTTTCATATCCAAGTGACACTTGTATATACGGTATATTTTATGGTATTGAACGTAGAATTACGATCAGATTGGATAAAACTGAAGTGATTGAGTGCATAAAACATCCAGGGAGAATGGAAATGGTATAACATTCTAACAGATGTATGGGTCCCTTGATACTTAGGCATGGTAACTACTGTATTTGCAATATTCCGAATATAAAATGCTGATTCTGCAAAGCTAAATACTGGTTATATATGTGTAATATATTGTTGTTCCGTATTTAAATTATGTGTAACAACTAGTATATAGGCCAAGTCATTTAAATATTACTTCCAAAGCTTCTTGGATACTCGATTTTAACATTGAAAACCTCTTAAAGTTAATTATACTAGAGATACTCTCTTTTAGTCTATTATCAGGATGAGCGAAAGTGAAGCTGCGCTTTAAAAGATACAACAAGTAACAGAGAAGTTTGATTTTAAATTTTAACAAAGATTTAGGAAAAAACAACAAAGCAAACATATAAGTGTGGAGATCATTTTTATGGAACATTTATGAAGAAAATAGCTTTCACTGGGTGATGCGAGACTCAAAAATCTGTATCAAAACAGTTCAAACCGAGTAAAACCAAGACCATTTAATTGCACGAGAGAAGCAAATATTACGTTTCTCAATTTAAGATAGGACGTTTTGTTCTTCTGTTTCCGCTCAAACAAAATACAAGTTTTTCTAGGAAAACTACATAGTTGTTTTATTGATTTAATTTAGCTAACCTTGCACATAACTAAATATAACCTGAGCAGGGAATCAAGAAGTATGCAAATAAAGAGAGAAATATTAGAAAACCCATGTTTATTACCTTGAAGACCCTGTAGAAAGTTAAAAAACTTAAAACAGAATATTAATAATTTTAAAAAGGTCCTACAACCGGAATTTAATTACACGAAAAACATCATGAAATATACATGACATGAATTTACGTTTTAATCAAAAGTGCAGAAACACAAACTGGTTTAAACAACATAAGATAATCCCGACATATTATTTCCGTGTTTTGTCAAACGAATAATGATGGCGTATTACAAAAGATCAAGCAAATGTGCAATTAGTGGTTGACCACAGAGCTCCTGGTGGGGAACAATGGAACTACATACAATGCGAGGATTACCCTTGCCATGGCTTACAGGTGAATGTACAATACTAATGCACGGAGGATTGAACCTATTATTCAGTTAGGTTTCCCGTGTTTAACTCTGGACTGATTAAACTATTTTACATGTTCGTGTTATTTATTCTTGCGCTTAGGTTTCTAGCTGTTGTATTGTTAAGTGCATTACTTTGTAGTGTGTACTCTTTAGGATGTTCACTTCACTCAATAGTGACGTATTTAGGTATACTAAATTAAAGTGGCTGGTTTTCTTCAATTCTATTGTGAAGTGTTTTAAACTAGTTTAAAAGAAAAATCTACTTAGTGTTTCTTAAATGGTTAGGCATGTTCTGTTCTACTCTTACAGAAAACAAGTCCCATAACAAACAAGATTGAATATGTACAAATATATAAATAAAATAATTTTACCGTCAAATATCGAAAAATGTATATTTTTAAATCATGAACTAACTGTCAGTTTATCGAAATTACAGATAAAGTTCGACTTTGTCGTTGGGGATCAACAAAGGATATCTTGACAAAGGAATCGTATTGCAATTTTCTAAAAGACTTTTCAATTCAAATATTTTCTCTCTTAACCCCTGGTTTATCTACTTGTCGCCTTCCTTCTAAAACACAGGTTTTAAAATTAAATGTCTAGTTGAGCCTATTTAACATTGTATCTGTAAGTATTTGCACAACATTACTGTGTTGACTTAATAGGCATACCTGATAGTATAAGTAATAAAATGAAAATGTGATACACCGGTGCCTGGTGCCAGAACAATAAAATCTTTATAAAATAGTGTGTTATAGATAAATTAATTTAGTTTATAGTTGTGCATAAATTTCCTTATACTGTATTATCATCAAACTAATCAATTATTATATTTAGTTTTATCTTTGGTTTAAACACCTTCAAACTATTTTCAAATGTCACGATTTTATATAATCAAACGTAATACTCGTATATACGTGTGTTATCTTAAGCTTGACAGAAAAGTTGGTCTCTGGCGTGAAGCCTAGGAAGGGCTAATTTAAATTAATTAAACTTTTTCCAGAAACTAATGAAAAATGACTTTTGAAATCAGCTAAATATCTCTGGCAACCCTGTAACCTTTAGATCCTAGGTTTATTGAGTTCCGTCATCATAAGATTGTTATAGGAAGTAAAAGTTCATGACTTTGGTAGACTATAGGTATTTTATAAAGATAATACGTATAGAATCAAAACCAAATTGCTTTTAAAACTATTTAGGTATTATATCATTAAACCTATTTGGATTTTTCGTCCTCAAATAAACAGCAGAGACCATCCCTACCGTAAATATTCATGATATCAATTAGTACAGCCAAGATTGTTTGTAAGGCAATTTGGAACCTAGTAAACATAGTTCAGAAAAGGAAGCCTAAGCTACAGTTTAAGCTGGTTCTGCCGACTTCAATAGTTTACTGTTTATCTAAGATCAGGAAGACATATTTCCAGCGTCTTCCTTTACACGTTTATCCACTGAGTGTATTTCGGAATTATGGCTATTATTCCGAATAGCTTCTTTTAAAATGTAGAAAACATTTCTTGCTACTACTGAAACCATAGACTTCTTTACAAGTCAACCCCTTTTTTCTTGAAGAGGCCGCTGTATTAGCTCACGAAATACTATGAAGTATTTTTTCCTTGAGTACAATACGCTATCTTTTGTGAAGTTTGTTATAAATTTACTCAATATATCCGGTGTTTCTGGTTAGTGACGTACCGGAAGGAATAAGGTCAGAAAGTATGGGCAAAACAGAAAACAGATATTTAACCATGTTTTAGCATCCAGAGATATACTTGCAAACCGTTGGTTGGTAATGGTTTCGAGTCCTTAAATACGGTAATCCTAGCGTATGCCGCCATCTTAGAACACGAATGCGCTTGTGCTTAGTACTCGTAGTATAATTTTTTACACATTGACTTTGGGGAACATTTGAATTTATCAGCCTTTTTCGTTTTGAAGATGTGCCAAAACTCACCATTTATGGTTATCATCCCAATCCAGGGTTATATCCAATCAAATAAACAAACAGCCGTCAGAAGACATAAATTAACCCATCTATAACAAACATGGAAATCTCTATGTAAACAGTCTTGACTAAAACATTCAAACGCAAATTAAAAACTGTAAAGATAAGCCAATAGGAAGAAATCAATAATAAATCTAACCATGAGAACGTTAAGTAGTCCTATTGTTTTACAAAACAAGAATAGTTATTAACTAAATGGATTAATACAATAAAAAACTATCAAACTTCCAAATTATTTTATATTTAAAACTTCACCGAAATAAGGAATCAAGTTTACCTTTGAAGCCAAGTTTAACAAAAGAGATCCTAACAATAGCGTCTTATTTCCATTTTCTCAAAGACGTTTTCCATTTGAATAATTTCTTTCAAAACTTCCTCAAGGAAAATGTTTGTTTTCCGTTTGTTGTTTTCTAATTATCATTTTCTAATAAGAATTAGATTAGTTATCAGAAGTCTGGTTAGTAAAGGTTGATTAAAATTAAAATGTTCCGTATATTCTTTTGTTTATTAAGAATACGTATAAGACCGTTTTTATGCATTTCCCTATTTACAGAACCTCTAGTTATCCATTTATTAAATAAATAGGTGCCAAGTTAACGGTGGGTAAGATCATTCTGTTTATTACATTTAAATATAGCAATTTAAGCACATGGGACAAGGTTTCATACCGATTTTCAGTACTGAGTTTTCAATGTTATAGTCAGTAGTAGGCTGACAACGGGTTTTAAATATTAAAAATACACTAATACTTACACATTTTTAGTTAACACATTTGTTGACTTATAATTATAAGTTAAATATTAACCCATTAAAATAACAAATGTTAGTCAAATATGTTATATCCCTTAAATATCTCTTTAAAAATTACAAAGAACTTCTATTATCTACTTTATTTTGAACTAAATAGACTTGTAGACTTAGTAGTGTCTAGCACAATTTAATTTCTTGTGCCGTTTTTGTTCCGGTACTCGATGTTAATGGAACTGATGGGGTTGTACAAGGTGGTACAAAGGGGACTAAAGGAATCTTTTGTTTGTATAATCGGCTATAATTATGAGCCTACGTGTAAAAATTTTGACCGCTTTTAAGTTGTATCAAAACCCTATTATCATACCCCCTTTCAAGCCCTCAAGTACGGTAAAGAAGAAACTAGAGTACCGCCCCATAGTACGACTGAACCACAGATAAGTTACAAGTTTGTTAAATTTAGTTCCTAATCCAGCGTGTACTCTACTTTACACTAAGCAACATCACTAAATATATCAATCCAAAGCAAAGCAGGCTATAAATATCTAATACGTAGTGTCAAAGTTCTCCACAGTGTGAAATAGCAAATTTGATAGATTTCCTATCCGGTTTCAACTAAACCGTGGGACACATTGTTCATGGCCAAATAAATTATTGAACTGTGTACCGTTCAAATAATTTGACGAATATACTGTGTTTGTACTTTTCTTAGCAATATAAAAGTAGAATAATCTAATGTTTTGATGAAAGTGTCGTATTGTTTTTTTACTTAACAAGATTTTAGTAAGGATATCAAAACAATATTTCCCATAAAACATTGTTGTCCTATTTACAATGTGAAAGACTTCCACGGTCACTATCACTCACCGTAGTTTACCTTTTTTGACGCGGTCTCTACCCGAAGTGTAGTATCGAAGTGTAGTAATAAAGTGTAGTATTATTGTTTATATTTATTGTTACGAAAATGATTATGTACAAACACGAAGTACATAGTTTATTTCATCGTACTTCATATGTGTAGGAAGGTTTTAAAAAATAATTCAAATGTAATGGTAAGGTTGTGTAATATTAACTTACAATTTAATACGTTCATTTAAAACCAAAATGACTGTAGTATTATGAATCTAATTACTGTATATTTTAAGAACATGTCACCTTATTTGATGGATACGTTTGTCGTTAACGGACTTCGGACTAAATCATTTTGTATCCTGAAAAGCTCGTGCAATATTTAACTTGCTTTTAACATTTTATGAGTAGAATTTTATTGTATCTTGAAAACTAAATACCGACTCTAAAACTAGGCAAATTTCTTGCGCATTGTTCACATGATTTTACAATGGAAATTGAAGGTTTATTACAATACCAATTGGCATATATATTTGCCTTTATACGAGTATAGTTTCACTTGCGTTTATATAGTTTTCATTTACATCAAATTGAAATGTTTTGGGGTTTAATTACTGTGACTACAGTCATTTTTACTGTTAAGAACCTCGGAGTCTAACACGAACAAGAGACACAAATAGTTTTAAAGATCTAACAAACCTGCAGCTAAATTTATACATTAGGGTTTTAGTATTTAAATGTTTTTGTACTCGACACATATATGAAATGTGATCGATCTGTTACAGTTATTGGTTAAACTACTTTTCAAAACTTTGTTTTATTGATGGGATTATACAAAGAGTTATTCCTATAAATACTCAATAACTGGTCGTGAATATAACCTTATGTTATTACCAGTTGCCTTTAGGAAGCTGCAAACCTATGTGTTATTAAAGACTCTGACAAATTACTCAACACTTACTCTATACGTAAATTCCAAAACAACACCTGCCTCGCAAAGTACGTACCTGCGTGCTAAATGTTAGTAAGCGAAACAAGAGTAGCTGTGACAGTGTCGTACATCTCTGCATATGTGACATGTCAGCTGTCAACTGATGTGCGTATCCGCTCCCCAAACCTACGCATTAGGCTTGATGCACGTACATTACTCAGCATATTTCATCTCTGTACGTACTTACCACGTTCGTGCAAAAGAAAACTAGTAAAACACTTTTTTTTATAATTGTTAATTTAACAATATTTTAAACAACACACCATAGCAACCCCGCACCCCTGCGCCTTAATCACAATACATTAACCTTTAAAGGGGTGAGAACTTTTGATCGCAATCAAGCACTTGTATTATTAGCATGCAAATAAACTCACTACGGACCTTAAGACAGGAGGGTTAAAGAGAGTTTACCCCATAATGCAGGATCTTAAACGTTTAGAAGGCACGAATTTAAAATTCCCTCATTTACTTATTCCTCCTCCGGCATTCTCGATCATAATAAGTATATTAAAAATGTTTTGGTAATTTTACACTACCAAATGTGCAGTTAGTTGAACTGCAGTATATTGTATGAACTGTTATGATTAACAATGGTGGTGAGTCGGCAGCTGTAGTTAGATGACGTTGAGGCTTCAAACTAAGTACCCAATTACGCCGGGTTGACAGTCGCTATGTGTCATCCTTGTATCTTGATATTTAGTGACAAACTGAGCACAAGAGACTGAGTCCAAGGTCATTATGTGTAGTAGACCGACACTTTGTGTTTGATCTAAAACCAAAGACACAAAGCTCTGTAGACAGATCTCTATAAGCAGTTTAATACTTGAATCGTATCAATAGAATTTACTTTGATTAATAATAATAATAATAAGGACTTTTATTTGAGCGTTTATCATTACATGCTTGTAAGAGTATATTTCATCACTGGATCTTACATTAAAGCTTTTTTTACGTGCTTAAGTTTAATTAGCTTGAGTTGAATCAATGCAGCTGACATGTTGTCATGCTGGAAGAATATTGAGAAACAATATCTTTACAGTTTTTAACACTGTAAAATAGCTCAAAGTAAACAAGGTTTGAACTGAATTTAGAAGAAACAATGTTTCACTGCTTTTCAGTGTTGAGGTTCAAAACAATTTTTTTGAGGGACAACACCCGTTGTCCCTGCAATATAAAGATCATCAAAATAATAGTTTGCTCTAATAAGAAAAATCACTTAAAAACAAACCTAGATGTTACTGGGAGTGAAAATTTAAATGTAGTGCGTTATTTCATTTATTTACAACAGCTGCATATTCACTGACAAAAGGTGACAATACTTTTCATAGTAGGTCTTAAATTGAACTTTTTGATATGCGCTCAAGTCCAATGCGGCCGAGAAGCTGAAGGCAACGCAATGTTTTAAGCTCAGTATTCAGTAGGTTTATATATTTTAGAAGAAAACGCTTTAAAACTGATTTAATAGTTTTTTAAATAGCTTATTTCCTTGTTATAAAGGGTGTTTTTGATTTGGAAGTCAACATATGACGAACCATTGACGGAAATGGTGTTTGACAATTGGGCTTCTATATTGGAACTTCTACAAACTCGTTAAAGAGAAAACCCGGAAATGGTTAC
Source organism: Matsumurasca onukii (assembly GCA_018831715.1). Lineage (NCBI taxonomy): Eukaryota > Metazoa > Arthropoda > Insecta > Hemiptera > Cicadellidae > Matsumurasca > Matsumurasca onukii. The sequence goes on from CM032062.1 coordinate 37,941,942, forward strand.
TGAAAATCGTTCTCAAACCCTGACGCTATAACAATGTGGTTACAATAAATGAAATGTTAAGTAAATACAAGTTCATTTCAGGGTCATTTTTTTACTTCGTTTTTAAAATAACTAAAATAAAAACACACCCTTTAATAAAAAACAACTTAAGTACGTCATTACATGATTCTAAGGCAGCTGTTTTTAAAGGAAAATGACAAAACCTTTCCCTACCGCATAGGTAATGATGACAGGTTCCTTTGTAGCACTTACTATTGTGCAATAAATAACACCTATTAGTATGTATGAGCTGTCTTTGATAAAATGTTTTCAATACTAGTGTTTGTGGAATCAGACGACACGTGAAGACGTTTCTTATATTGACTCAGAACCACAACCTTGAGATCGGTGCTCAAGTGTTTAACAGTTCTGATGTCAAGCTTTGTGCCATTATACAGTGATGGCATGTAATTGCTCTGCTCTCCTCAAACTGAGACTGCTTTGAGTACAATGATACCGTTCATATACTGATGTCAGTGTTACTCTGATGGTTGCTAAAGGTAAAAAATCATGAAATACAAACGTTCTATCTTATTTGGGTCACTTTGAAATAATTAAAAGCAACGTTCGTATTTTAACGAACTTAATTATTATAATGTGATTTCTTGCTACTCGCATTGAGTCATACATAGAAAACTCCTCAAAAGCAGTAACTCCGTGTAACTAAGATCGATTTCTACGAGTTAGCCAAACAACTAAGCACTAGGCAGCATACGATTATTTACCACAGATAGAATAGCTATAAATAAATAAAATAAGAATTGTGTCTGTACATTGCAAAGAATCCAACGGTTTTTGGTTATTTGGGGTTTATACACTTTGCATGGACCGAAACTGGCGTCAAAAAATTCCTATCTGTCTGTCTATCTGTCGTCCGTCTGTCTGTTTTTTGGACCGCTTATAACCAAAATCGGCTGAAGCTATGGCGGTGAAACTTCGTTGATGGGTTAAGCTTATTACGCAGTGTGTCTTTACCTATCTGTTTTATCAATACAACATCCACAAAATAAATGGCAAGGGACCAGAGTGGACTCTAAAAATGTTTTAGGAATGTTGGACCATTTATAAGTCGAAATCGGCTGAAACTATAGCAATGACACTTTTTTGAGGGTTATGTTAATCACGCAGTGTGTCTTTAGCTACATTTTATGTCCATATAACATCATAAAAATACATTTCAAAAACCAAAGCGGGCTCTAAAAACTGCATACGATATGATCAAGTTGATTTATGCAGTTGTTGAAATAGTAGTACTATGTATTTACTAGTATCACGTAGTAAATGTGTTTTATATTCCGATTGTATATTTTATATTCTTAATTTAAGTGGAAGATATGACTCAATAATCATAAATACTCCCTCATTAATAAGACATTTTCCATGTTTGCTGAGTACGGTCGTAATGACATTTTTTAAATATTGATAACAGTTGTATTGTTAAATTATTCTTTAATAGCTAACTGTACAATAGACCTTGCCAGTGCATATACACACAACGACTTTCACGAAAGTTTCACAATTGATATTTTGACACGCTTTAGAATGTATGATAACATTTGTATTACATAACAAAACCAAATTGCACACCATGATAAGAAAAGCTTATAAACAGTTGTAATATTGCACAATATTAATAAAAATTCCTATAGCCTGTGTCATTTTGAAATTTTCTGTTTCCAGGTAAGGTTTTCTCTTTCAATTTGTCGCTTGGTGGCCAAAAGGGTACGTAGATCTAATATATATTTTCCTTATACCGTTTAGCGCTTCCGTGGAACGCGCGGTTCATCTGTTACTAAAGTATTCATTTTCGTACGCATAAATATAAATAAAAACATATATTCTATTTAACAGACGCAATATTCTTGTATATATTTCTAACTTATTGACGCTGTCTATCGAGTCATCGGTCAACGACATAGGAAACAAGTATTCAAGTATTCAAGTATTATATGTCATGTAGAACATTACGCCTAAACTCATTGAATGAGTTTGCTTTGAAATAAGGTTTTTGGTGCGTTGATTTACATTGTTCCTAACAAATCATTAATTGGTTTTCACTTTTAATGTCAAACAATAGTTCAAATACAACGATTCATTAAACTATTTGATAAATCAATTGAAATGGAAATGATATTTTGTATTTTGTATACAGGTGTTTTACTTGTGGAGATTAACAATCGCGGTGACAAACTTTTATATAACATAACCAGAAACAACTATACTATTTTGTAAGAAGCTTTGTTCTACCTCACCAATACCTTCAATTATCAACGAAGCACAGAACAATCTCGCAAGATCAAATATTCTAGAAGAGTTTTGGGGGAAAGGGAGGTGTACAGTATGTTGTTAGATTTTACTTACCCGCCAATGCACAAACAGTTTGCCTTTGTAACTTGAATGTTTCACATTGGAGTTCCTTTTATATCGAAAGTGGCCAGCAAACACATAATTTATAACCATCAACAAAAAAGAAAAGAGACCGAACGTGTAAATCATTTTCAAATTGTCAACATGTAAAATTATAAGTCCCATTACGTACCGATGATTAGTCTACTAACTGGTCATATCTCGTAAATCCGTATTTTTATCCCTTAGGAGAAAAAACGGTCGATTGACTATTTTATTAGTTTGTTCTACAACTTGTGTTATTTCATTTAGTTTAAATATTGTTCCTACTAATTTCTCTTGTTACAATGGGCTTCTAAACAGTCAAAAGTAAAATCTTTCATGACTTTAAACGTTTTAAAACACAAATAAAAGTTAACGTGCTACACATAGACGTAAATACGAGCAATCGACATGTGCAAGAAGTCATGAAATTAAATGTTTATTATACCACTTCTGTTACCATTGTTTTACTTACGTATCGTCATTTATTTTTATTGGCATAAGTTCGTTTGCAAATCCAAACGACAAGCAATTGTATTCTGAATTGATACATATATTACTATACTATGTTTTCTAAATATTATGAATTTGTAATTTGTTCTCGTGTATTTTTTAAATATAACGCTATTAACCCTCCCTCCCCCACTTGTTTCATGGAAAACACGGAAAAGGTAAAAAGTAAGTATCTAGAAAGGTTGAGACTAAATTTGTTAACCAGCACACGACTGTTTTATATTCTTCGCAGGTGAGACGCGTTTATTCTTGGGAGAATGGTCACCTTCCTCTAAGCCATAAGACGGAGCCTGCGTCGCATCGTTATGAGCGTGCTCCTACGTCATAATGTGTGCCTCACTCAAGCACAGAATATAAACCTTTGCAGTACTTTCGTGCAAGACTAAGGCATATTTGATGCCAGTAACTCTATGAGTTAAAGATATTCATGTAAATGCAATCTTGCTAAAGCTTTCAAGTGATTTTAATCTTGTATTTTTAAGCGAAGAATTTTGTAACGATTGTGTGACGCAAAAGTATGTTTAAATTTTGGTAAGTATTGAGTGTACTGCAAAGCACAGTGCAATATAATTAAATAGTTTAGTGTCCTTTATGCAAGCAAACTATAAATATTAAATCGCTTACGGGTAACAAAGTTTAATATGACGATCCAACTAATTAAAAAAAAAACTCGCATAGTAAACGCAAAAATAAGTTTAAAAGTTATCTTGGTAGTTATTGTGTTTACTGCATATAATTTCGAAGCTTCTTCATTTTAATTATGTATTAAACGTACCCCTTAGCCACTATTTAAATGAAAACGTTTTAAACGGCCACAACTTGGATTGATATAACTTAAAGTACAAAAGGTGGATCGAACTTGTTTTTCAAAGTAATCTCTAAAAATCAATCTATAGATAAAATGGTTTTCAAATGGTAGACAGCGTTTAAAAAACAAGCAAGACACCTGTTAATCAGGTGAACTGTGTTTTTGCCTTAATACATAGTACTACAATGCACGTACAAAATTATAACACACACGGTTATTTTTGAATTTGAATAGTATCTCAAGAGTAACCGCAAATGTTCCGAAAATAAACTTACTAGATGTTTGAGATTCGACCAATTAAAGGTAAACGTTCAATGGTAATACTCCTAATTTTCTTACAAACAATATTGGAATTACTCGTAAAACATCACAATCACATTTCTATGCTTTGCTATTACTTATTAAAACAAAATTCGGAATTTCATAGAAGTAATCGAATCAGTTATCGTAAGTTGTTGTTTACAAATAAGAAATATTGTGAAACAATGGAGCGTAAACGTTAAGGAAAACGTTTTTGAAAGGCGCCTTTAGAGATCCAGTTGGGATAAAACATTTATTTCTTTTCCATTTGTTGCGTTTCAAAAAGCAGTTAGGAACGACAGGGCGCAGCTGCGTTAAGTGGAAAAGAAATGTCGGCATTGTGTATTTATTTGAGGCGAAAATATGGCTCAGTGAACAACAATAATATCCTCGCGCTGCCTGCACTGGTGGATGGGTTTAAATCGCACAATTAACTGTTTCTGCTAAATATCATCTGTTTCCCGCCCATATTTAACTACACTCAGATATTATTTTGAAACACAAAAGCCAATAGGGGTGTAAAAAACTGTTAGGAAAATTATTTGCCTAAAATTATTTGTAGATTAATAGTTTACAAAAAACAACAAGTTGAAGCTTAACGTAAGCAAATGTTTTTCACTGACTTATTCACGAAAAGTTAACCTAATCCCTGGTAATTATGTCATAAGTGGCGTGTTCTTAGAATCTGTAACTGAATTCAAATATTTAGGTGTCATTTTTAATTCAGTCTTTATATTTCAGTGATCTGGTTCATCAATTGTAATATGATACATTTAAGCTTTTAGTATTTCTGAAAAGGAATTTACGCCGTTTTCATAATGTTGAGACTAAATATAAACTATACAAAACACTCATGGGAAGCAAGTTGAAGTACTGTTTTGTTGTTTGGAATTCACTACTTATCATAGAGAGGTGGTCCAAGCTCAAATCTGGAGGCGGCCTAAAATAAACTTATAAGATTCTTATTTTCCAAACGATATAACGTTTTTGTCCGTTCGATATGCCTTCCTTAAACCTGAAAATATATTCCTTTTACCAACCTTAACATCAAGAAAAGAGATTTCTTGAGTGTCAATTTTGTATAAAATGGTCAAAAATCTGTTTTATTTACTGAAGAAGATCAGTAAAATGCGGGATATAGATCTGGTTTGTTTGGTTATATAGTTTTAAATGTTTTTAATCGTACTTTAAGAGATTTTCCTATATTTTCACCACCATAAAGTAGAGCCGTAACACATCATAAGCTTCCTTTGTTTAAATTTTTACGGATGTCAAATGGTTGTCAATCCGAACTAGATATATTTTATGATAACTTAAGTGGTTTTTAAAGAAATATAACAACCTTACTTTTAATGTTATTTGAGTTAGTACTTTATTTTAGAACTAAATTATATTACAGTACTTAATTAGTTGTGACTTAAGCTAAAGTTATGTTTATATTTTGTCTTATTACAGTATAATATTGTGTTTTGGTTTGAATTTTATTTGAATAGTTCAGCAAATTGTTTATACGACACATTTATCGTGAATGTTAAACTATTATTATTTGTACGGTTAAGATAGCTGTTTTAGGAAATCATTTCCTGTAGCTGTCAAGTAAAATACATCAATAAATAAATTACTAGTTTTAAAATGCATCTAACAAGCACAGTGATGTAGGTATAGAGAACAATTATTTAGGTTGTGTCTGGTGAACCGATTTTTGGGTGTTTTATGATCTTTTAGCTTACTGCGGTAACTATTTTTAATATAAAACCAATTAGTAAAGTGGTAACAAGTTAAAGTTAGTTTTCTTTACTAGAGTAACCCATTAACTTAGATAGTCAAATTAACATTTAATTGGCACAGGTTAATATACAGAAATAATTCCAGTTAATGAAAACGTAGATGCAATGTAAAGGACCCGGAGATATTCAGACGTTATTCTAACATTAGTCTAAGTGGATCACTGCTTTGGGAAAGGGAGTTCCATTTACGGTTAATAAACCCTACAATACAAGCACGGCTCATAAAGCCTATACCCTCACAAGCTCTTACCCTTTATAGAGTACAAACTGTGCTTTGATTCACACGCATGTGACAGCGTTTTAGTGCTTGTTGCGTAATAGTCACGTGAAAACAATGAAAGTGAAACACACGTTCACGTTTCTGACGTAACATAAAAGTCAAATTACGAGTAAATAACTAAACCTTACTTTACTTAAAAAAGGATTTAAGGAGAGGAAAAGAAAGGGGGAGGTACAGAAAAAACTCTATATTTCGTTTGAAACAAACTTTTTCAAGAGAGAAAAGGAAGTAAACTTATTTACAAAACAAAAACAACTAATGTATGAATTACAAAAACATGTGTCCATCTTAAAATTAAATAATTTTGTAACAAGTTAAAAACATAACAAAGAAATAAAACAAACTATCGATACATATGATAATTTGGAAAAGAAATTTAGAAGAACATTAACATTTGAAAGGTAGAGCTAGCCAAATCTTCGGTTAATGCCATCAGGCAATTTAGTCCTTAAAACTTTTTGATGGGCAACTTCCATGTGGGTCAATGAAACGCGATTTGAATTTTGAAATTGGTGGACACTTTTTAAAGAAAAACACTCATTAAAACTTTGGTTATGATCCATTGCATGGGCCGAGACCGGATTGGTAGAAATTTTCAGATTAGTGTCACTACGATTCTTATTCATACGAATATGCAATGGAGTGGTGGTTTGGCCAATGTAGTCTTTAGGGCAAGTCTTACACGAAAGTTGGTAAACTACATTACTAGAGTGACAATCCATTTTACCAACTATCGGGTAATACTTGTTTGTAGACTGGCTGGTAAAGTCATTACTTGGGGTCATAATTTGGCAGGTTTTGCAGCGAGCTTTTGAACAAGGTTGGGAGCTAATTTTTTTTTTTTATTAGTCGTTGGAAGTTGCTCATTAACATCAGGTAGTTTAGGTTTAACAAAAATATTTTGAGGTTAGGTGGTCTTTTGAATACAATTCTAGGGGTGTTTCGAAAAGGTTCCTAGTTACAGGAGAAGATTGTAAAATGTTATGAGACGTTTTAATGATATTATTAATTTTATGAAGGCCGGGGTGATAAGTAGTTATAAATTTTGCTTCATTATACCGATTAAAATTAGGTTTAGTATTTTCCGTTTATTAATTTGCCTATTGACCACCTTTTCTGGATAACCTCGATTGATGCATTTTTAAGCTTACCAATATACTGATTGTAATCAGCAACGTCTGAACATAAACTTTGAGCTCTATTCCCAAGACTTTTGGGAATAGATTTTTATGTAACCTGGATGGCAACTGGTATAATGTAAATAGTTCATAGGGTTAGTGTTTTTACATGAATTTTGTTTTGATATTTCCATTTTCTATGAAAACATCGACATCTAAAAAGTAACTAATTTATCAGAAATCATCCACGTGAAGTTTAAAGTCGAGAACAAATTTAGTTGGTTTAGAAATAGTTGGAGCTTTCGAATCCATGCTGCCAAATAATAAAAATATCATCAATGAAGAAACCACCTCAAAGGTTTCAAATTTTGAGAGTTCAAGAAATTTTCTTCGATCAAATAAATTAGTAAGATGGTGCCATCTGGGTACCCATGTACCTTTCAGTAGTAAGTAATTTTGTCCAAAAACTTAAAATTGTTCATTGTAAGTACCATAGTGACAAGAGTTGATAAGAAAGAAGTAGAGGGTTTTACATTGGCCGGTCTTAAATTTAAAAAGTGTTCAACTGTTTTTACCCCGTCTGCATGTGGAATGTTAGTGTAAAGTGATTCAACGTCCACTGAAGCAGGACGGACGACCTTACTTTTATCCTTATGATAATTCTACCGATATATTTATGTTTCGTCTTGAAACACGTCATCAGTTAAAGATACCTATATCTGAATTTTTACATATCACACTGTGATAATCATCAAACTGTTCATCATCATCATACCATCATTATCATACTGCTCTAAGTTACGGCTTCATCAGAAGATAGCTCAAAACTACTAGTGGAGTAGTCTGAAATGCTGTAGGTATTCTCAAATAAAGCTTTATATATTACTCAGTGTCACTAAAACACTATTGTACTAGGTACGAGATACAACTAAATACATGATAGAAACTATGTAAAGTGCAAGCGTTAGGGAATAGTTTGTTTCACGCAATAAAGCTTTTCATAAAGTTTAAGACCATATAATTTAGTCGTGATTATTAAGAGTTAATAGATTGTCTTGACCCTTGAGTTATGGTGTTTTTTAAACGTAGGAGAAGTAAATAATATTGCAAACTTATAATGCAAACTTAGCAAACGAACACCGAGGTCATCTTATATTTACAATTTCAGGGTTACTCGTCAACCTTGAGGTGTTTTGGTGTTATGAGAATTCTTTGCCCAGTGATGAATTTACCTGCTTGTTAAACCGTCCTATCTCGTTTCCTATGTTAGCGGCATGATTTTAATTAGCGTGACTTTGAGTTAGTAACTTACTTAAATTGAAAATACCATTACGTCTTGCTGTCCATATATAGCTAAGTCTTTGACAAGTTTTCAAACAAACAGAAAGTTTTAAAATTCTCTGTATACAGTACACAAGAGTGTTTTGAAATAATTTTCTTTTTTCCCCATTTTAAGCATTCCTTTTTATTAATACTTTGGCTGGTTTGACGGACTTTCGTTGGGAGCAATAATTTGAAACAATATTTCAAAGAGTAACCTAGATTTTATCCTGGTATTTTTAATATGTTCTGTCACATAATAGTCAAGTTTTAGTATGTTAAGAAAAACAATGGTAAATTAATACGAATTTCAGCCATTTGATTTCCGTATAATTCCGGTAGACAAGCCTGATACATTCAAACGTTATTCTAACATTAGTCTAAGTGGATCACTGCTTTGGGAAAGGGAGTTCCATTTACGGTTAATAAACCCTACAATACAAGCACGGCTCATAAAGCCTATACCTCACAAGCTCTTACCCTTTATAGAGTACAAACTGTGCTTGATTCACACGCATGTGACAGCGTTTTAGTGCTTGTTGCGTAATAGTCACGTGAAAACAATGAAAGTGAACACACGTTCACGTTTGACGTAACATAAAAGTCAAATTACGAGTAAATAACTAAACCTTACTTTACTTAAAAAGGATTTAAGGAGAGGAAAGAAAGGGAGGTACAGAAAAACTCTATATTTCGTTTGAAACAAAGTTTTCAAGAGAGAAAGGAAGTAAACTTATTTACAAAACAAAACAACTAATGTAGGAATTACAAAACATGTGTCCATCTTAAAATTAAATAATTTTGTAACAAGTTAAAAACATAACAAAGAAATAAAACAAACTATCGATACATATGATAATTTGAAAATAAATTTAAAAGAACATTAACTTTAGAAAGGTGCTAGCCATCTTAGGTTAATGCCATCAGGCAATTTAGTCCTTAAACTTTTTGATGGGCAACTTCCATGATGGGTCAATGAAAGCGATTTGAATTTTGAAATTGGTGTACACTTTTAAAGAAAAACACCATTAAAACTTTGCGATAAATAAATAATAAATAAATAATTAAAATGTTTATTTCAGCGATTATCAGATACATCTATTTTTCTGGTAATAACTCACTCACAATACACATACAATAACAATATAGACAACATAAATATAGACAATGAGAACAAACTATGACTAGAACTAATAATGAGTTGAAAATAAACTTTTAATATTGTTTGAAATCGACCTTAAAGCGATTTTGAGGTCACATAGGTCTTGTACAATTTTGGAATTAAGTAAAATCACAGCTTATTTATTAATTTCTTCGGAATTCGTGGAATTCCATGATTGATAAAACATATTTAAGTAATAGAACTCATCAGGTAAATTGAAACGTTTGTCTAATGAAATAGTCTGAAATGCTGTAGGTATTCTCAAATAAAGCTTTATATATTACTCAGTGTCACTAAAACACTATTGTACTAGGTACGAGATACAACTAAATACATGATAGAAACTATGTAAAGTGCAAGCGTTAGAATAGTTTGTTTCACGCAATAAAGCTTTTCATAAAGTTTAAGACCATATAATTTAGTCGTGATTATTAAGAGTTAATAGATTGTCTTGACCCTTGAGTTATGGTGTTTTTTTAAACGTAGGAGAAGTAAATAATATTGCAAACTTATAATGCAAACTTAGCAAACGAACACCGAGGTCATCTTATATTTACAATTTCAGGGTTACTCGTCAACCTTGAGGTGTTTTGGTGTTATGAGAATTCTTTGCCCAGTGATGAATTTACCTGCTTGTTAAACCGTCCTATCTCGTTTCCTATGTTAGCGGCATGATTTTAATTAGCGTGACTTTGAGTTAGTAACTTACTTAAATTGAAAATACCATTACGTCTTGCTGTCCATATATAGCTAAGTCTTTGACAAGTTTTCAAACAAACAGAAAGTTTTAAAATTCTCTGTATACAGTACACAAGAGTGTTTTGAAATAATTTTCTTTTTCCCCATTTTAAGCATTCCTTTTTATTAATACTTTGGCTGGTTTGACGGACTTTCGTTGGGAGCAATAATTTGAAACAATATTTCCAAAGAGTAACCTAGATTTTATCCTGGTATTTTTAATATGTTCTGTCACATAATAGTCAAGTTTTAGTATGTTAAGAAAACAATGGTAAATTAATACGAATTTCAGCCATTTGATTTCCGTATAATTCCGGTAGACAAGCCTGATACATTCAAAAAATCGTTCTTAGAACAAACGTAATGGATTATTTATATTTAATTTATTTTCACAAAGAACATTATTTCCAAAAATCTTTTCTATTTTTGTATTTGTATATTTACTTACTTGTATTGAAAAGTATATGACTATGGCAAAAAAACGGTAAAGGTACGACACAAGTTGGCAAAATTTAAAAAAGTTAGTAGGTGTATAACTAATGTCCTATGAATATAATACACTGATAGAAAGCGAGGAGAATTCATTTAAATTCTCTCATTGTTAAAAATAATAGTGTTTGAAATGTTCATGCCTCTGAATAGTTTCGCCAAATATTACGAAACTAATATTTCAATATAAAAACTATGACAGGAAAGCCTTATCAAACATTGTATGCAAATTAAGTATAGCTCTATTTTGAGACAAGATAGGAAAGATGTATGAAATGAGATACATAATGCAAGTCCAAGTGTGGTGAGAGGAAGGTTCGATCACGTGGCGGGTAGCGATGGCCGGGCTATAAATCCTCAAAGGTAACTTTTCTTCTTTGCCTGAACACACCTGTGTCTCAAATACTGCTGATTCTTCTTTTAGCCTAAACCGTTCTTCGTGTAATTTATTCATTCCTTATTTTGAATGTCAGAGATATTTTACCTGAGAGTAAAGTTTAGTGTCTTTTGATCTGTTTTACAACTAAGAACTTACATACGAGTAAACTTATATTGACATTCTTACTAGAAGGTTAAATAAAATTATTGTACCTACAATGCACTTATATCAAAAATTTTAACTTTACAAACAAATACTATGACGGATAAAAACTATTAGGTTTGACATTTTCAAATTAGTTTTAGAACTTTCTGAAACAACTTAGTTTTTAATTACACTGTGCGTTATATATAACAGTTTTCTGGTAACCTATGAAAAAATTTTATTTTTAATCATTCAGCTAAATCTATAAGAGTGGTACTTTAGATTCACAGCTAGTTAGTTTTTGCTTATTATATATTATACCCGATCATGTTTAAAATGATGAAAACCATCATCGTTTTTATTATTATTGTAATACTTCTAGAGATACTTGTAACCTAGATTCTCAGCTCGTTATAGCAACAGCAGGAAAACCTTTAGTAAGAACCTGGAACGAAACCCGAGCTGCCTGTCTGTCTTGTCTTGGTTAACATCGGATTTCAAGTCTTGACACATTTCTCTCAGAGTCTTATTTCCTTCTTTTCTAATTTTCTTCCACAACCCAGATTTTGCTACTTTAGTTGGAACAAATTCTTTATGAATAAGATGTCTTTTAAAGCCTAAAAGCTAAAACAATGGTTACCTCAATAATTTTAAAATTTTAGTAATAACTATAGTGGAGTTCAAAGAAATTACAAAGCGTTAAATTGCTCTTGTTTTTAAATTGGCAGTGTACAGCAATATATATGTAATTTGCAAGTAAATGTAATGAGCTTACTTTTGGGTTCTATTGTTACATGTTGAACCATTGTTCGTAGAGAGAATTTCCAGTACTTAGCATACAAAATAGTTTGGGCCTATGTTTTATTATCCACGGTAAAAATTTGCCAATATATATTTTAAATAGCTTTAGGAATTGTCCAGTAGTTGTCATTTGTTCTCCGACTATCCAGTGATTGTCAATGTGAACAAAGGGTGATTGTCAGCTGTTTTCTTAAAAGACCCTTGGCTAAACTTATTTTCACAGTAAAACCGTTTCCAAATTGATGTTGTATTCATTCTAGCGTGGATCATAAGGCCTATTAAAACGTGTTTTCAATCGACTTTCTCGGTTTCGGTGCTTAATTTATAGACACAAAAATTTTGTTTAGGACATGATCTTGATCAGTGACACTGTGTTCAGACAGGTAGGAATCACAATTGCGTTATGCCTTGCATATTCACTTCAAAAACATGATAGGCAGTGATTAAACCTACGTTAACACATAGCAAACGAAAGTAAGTTTATTTTTACCAATGGAAATTATTTTTTTTTTACATAAATGTCGTTGAGTTAAGGTTTTTAACATGATTCCGAGTGTGTTACATACGGTTGAAATAATTATGATAAGAGTGTAGCGAATTGGGTTTATCAAATTAATTTGACTTCTACACGGATTGTGATAACGACTGTGAGTAGCAGTTTCTATAAGATCAGTTTAAATCTCATGTGGAACCAAAAATACAAAGTAGTATAAACATTGTATTTATATTCCATAGAAAAGTTCAAACCGTGGGGTCATAAAATAAAAATACCAAACGGATGACTTGATAAACTACAATCTTGTACTCTGGAGGTATGTTTTGCAAGGTTCTTGTTTAGACTAAACTGTAAAGTTGGCTGAACTAAACTTCAGTGGTTCTATTGTTTAGAACTTTGCTCAAACATCATAAACCAATAGATACCTCCATCTTAGCCCCTTCCAGCCACGTTATTGTTCAGGACAAACCTATTCTTAACAAGAAAGACATCTGGAACAAACTACCATTATGGAAGTCAAAGCTTGTACACCACTCACACGTCTTGTACTGGGTTTCAGTTGAAAATGGTAGAATATGTTCTAAACTTAGTGAATCAGAAATATTTAATTGTAATGATAAATTATTACAATTTGTAATGTACTAATTTGTTAGTTAAAATTATGGCCATAGTATTACAAACATAAGTCCGATATATTGTATTACACATTACACGTGCATACTTTTACAGAACAGGAAAAAGGAGATTACACGCGTAACCGTATAGGACAGGGTTGTACAAAACTTGCCAGAGCTGTATATTGCAAAAGACGACTTCATTTTAAGTTTAACAATACTGGGCGTACCAAATGAAAAAAAACTGATTTTATATCACTATAACATACACAATATATTTGATAATGTTATTTTTACTATACTTGTAAAATACAAAGGTATAAGGTTTAAGTGGTTTTGTGGATTCGATATGCGCCCCACATGTAGCACGGTACACATCGAAGCTTTAGTCCATTTCTTGCCGTACGAGAGACAAAGCAACTGGACTGATGGAGTATACTGCTTCCGTTATCTGAACTCTAAACTCCTGAATGGTTGTTGGTAATGTTCAAAATTTTCAAAATCAACATAATTTAAGAATTTCCAAAAATTTAGTAATATTACAATTTAATACAAGCTTTTACAAAAAACAAACATATTACAAATTTTAAAATTTACAACAAGATACCATTTAACATCAAGAAAGAAGACAACATCATCAAATTCAAACGAACATTCAAAACCTTTTTAGTACAAAAATCTTATTACAGCATCAAGCACTTTTTGGTAGATACTATTTAAATTTATCTGTGAACTTGTCTTAATAATTTTTATATTTATGTTTTTTTAATGTAACCTCCTTTTTGTAAAGTCTATGCACTATATGTGTCAATGGCTATAAAATAAATAAATTGTGACACCTTAACCTTATCTTTTACAAAGCCCGAAAAATTTAAACCACACGGCACTAGGTCACCCCCTGGGGGGGTGGGGCAATGTCAAAAACGATATTTTCTTTTCTTGGCGCCATCCATTTGTTTAGATCAGCCTTGTTGAGGAATGTTTGGACTTCTCACAATCTTTTGTGACTTTTTATAGTTGTTTTATTGTTATACTTTTCATAAATGTGTGTATGACGATGTGTTTGTTTAGTACATCGTTGGTAAAACCTTCGTTGCACTTGAACTATTAATTTGTATTTTACAAACTTAAAAAAGGGGGATTTTTCAGGAGGAGAAGTCATTTTCTAAGATCTTAAAAATCAAAATAAACGCAATCGGCTGATCAAACCTCTTCTTTGCTCTACCTAAAGTGATACAAATTATTCTTGGCTTGATTTTCACGTTATCTTAAAACGCAAAGTCGTTGCAAAGGTTCTTATAATATTATTTTATCATGTGCAGTTTTTAAACTAGATATTTTTTTTGTAAACTACCGATAATAATCTTATTCTTGAACGAATAACAAAATACAGACATAACAAATTACGGAATGTTTAGTCTGGCTCTAAAAAGGTTGATTATGTTACATAGGCCTAAGATAACCAATACAAGTTTGAAAGGTAATGTTTATCTTGTTTGATGAGGTGATATAAAGACTACTAATTGTTCTCGAACATTTAAACTCGACCTTTACCTCGCGTTACCGCATCGTCACTTAACAAACTACTAGTGATGGTTGCCCGCGGGATCGAGTCCACGGAAGTGGATTAAAGAACCCCTGGATCGCACACGTTTCTCCTCCCATCATGGGTTTCCTAATAGTTTTATATTGAGACCATACAAGTATCTATAAATCTCTAAGAAAATTACTGAAGTAGAAAATAGCTGTTTAGCCGAGCTAAGTTAAAGTAAAGATAAGTCCGGCGTGATCACTGTCTGGGGACAAGTGTTTGCTTCACGGCGACAAACCCAGGATGAAAGGATGGTTCATAAACCCTCCCCTTACATGAGGTCCTTAGAGAGAATGATGACACTTGAGTTGATAGCTTTATCCTTCAGCTGGTTCCGAGAGCAACACATAATTAATGCAAGCCTTTACTTTTAAAATATACTCTAAATGTAGGAACGTACTATGATTTACAGAGTGTCCCGGAATTCTCCGGAACAATTCATGTAAATTTGTTCCTTAGGTTAGGACAAACAAATTTCATAATATAAACCTGGGTTTACAGTGCCGAATTCTTAGTCTGTATGTGTTGTTTAAAAATGATTTATTGCTTAAAATTGATTAAATATTGAAACTTGAAATTCACTTCTTACTTATCTGGAAATACTGAATTTATTATTCATGACGACCACTGATTGCACAAGTATATACATAAATACTGAATTACAGGAACGTTAGAAAATAATATCTAAACTATCTACGCTGTGATGCTTCAAATTATTTGTTCTATGATTCTAATAAGTAATTTCCTGGGGATAAAGTGTGTTACACATTCCATTACCATTGTTTGTTACTCGATAGTCTTTTTAAGACATGGTATGCATGAACCACCCTTGGTAAGCTCATTTATTTGCATGCAATTTATCAACTCATTTATATCGCTCTTTAATCGTAACTTATCTTAAAACTTCTAAACGTAGTGTTTGTAATAACAATAGTGTATTCATTTTTATTTCAAAGAAAACTGTTGATCATCTTTGAAGACATAAAACTACGTTGTTGCGTCATGCTTAAACACAAATCAATTTCAATAGATAACTGAATCGGAAGGAATATGAGTTATAACGTCTCGTGATTTATCTCTGGAGTATTTTCGTTTATATTTGCTTTTGCGTTTGCTTGATGAAATACGAGACATTGTTATGAGAGCGATGATAAGAATTCAGGGCATGATGTAGTCGAGCTCGCCTCTGAGCTTGGCCTTCTTCCTTAGATAAATTACACCAAAGGCAAGAGGAATACAAAACACAATCTTGAGATAACAAATATTTGACGCAAATAACTTAGCTTTACTAATATAAGCGTTTTACTTATTGACGCATTAAAATAAGTGTTTGTATTTTATCGGGAAAAGTTAAAATAGCAATTAACCTGACATTCATATTGAAAAAATTACTAGAAATGCTACTACGGTTTGAATAATGGATAGAAGAACCAAACATGGGTAGGTTCAACAATTTAACCAATTTTAATTTAATCAGCTAAGAAATGCATCATGGCAAGTTCAATAATTTCGTAATATATGCCAACGTTCGTAGTAAGCACTCATCGAGAACGTACCAATTGAGATTTAGGTATAGAACAGTTTTGCAGTTGTAATGATTGTAAGAGCATGTGAACAATTTTGGCTTGGTCGTTTTGTAATGATGAATCATTACCTAAGGAAAGTTAGTTTCTTCAAAAAGTATGCTTTTGTATACTAACGTAAGAATATAACCAATACATTTATGAATATGCTATGCCGTAAATTGCCCGTTATTCAGTTAAGATTTCATATCTTTCCCTCAATTATGTAATTACATTGGCATGAGTTTGTATTCCATAGGAAAGTTTAAGTTTTAAATACCAAGTGTATTGACTGTTACCAACTGTGGTAGATGTGTTAAAAATAAGTACCATAAAGCTTGATTCCTGAAATTTTGAGAGAAGAACGTCAAACATTATTACATTCCGAAACGGTAAATCTGTTTACATCTCTTTTCTTCGTTCAAAGCAAAGGAATTTCCGGCCGTTTAGTCTTAAAGCACTTTCTTTCATAAATAACCCAAGCTCAAACAACTTTCTCGTGCAAATACCTTGGTATTCAACGGCAAGCAGATTTTAATTGTCCCAGTTTTAATCTTACAAATTAAAATAATAGTTTATAAAAACAGAAATATTTCATGGAAACCATCGTTCAATATATCGCTTTTATTACGCAGTGTGTATAGTTTGACCTCTATTATAGCTTTAGAAATTCAAATTGAGACACAAAATTGTTTAATGAGAGATCCGCCTTGATTCGTGATGTTTATAGGTCGTCCAATCCGTTTTACAAATGCATTTTGAGTAATGTCTTATTTGCCGTTTAATGTTAGTGTTTCGAAATTTAAGATCTTAATTTGTATAAACGCTAAGTAACTAATTTTTTTGAAAAATTTTTGACATTAGTAATTAGTTTTTTAGTTTAAACTACTTGCTATGGTTTTGAATGGGAACTTCAATCAATTCGTTACAAAGTGCACGATGACAAGCTCAATCACATAAACAAACGCACTAAATAACGCACTCGTCTGAAAAAAACGACTTTCTACCTAGTATCTTTGGAGCATAATGACCTGACGCAAGCAAGAAAAACACTCATTTTATAGAACTTTACAGAGTGTCATACAAATGTGTAGCATGCTTTTCAGAACCGGATTTTACATACAAAAGTAAGTCGAAAATATCAAGTTACATTTTTTATTTCGGCTTATAAATTGGAATTTGACTTTGAAACACTCAAATGGCCGCCATTCTAAAATTCAATAAGTTAGGTACAAACTCGTATTTTTGGAAGATTTTATTAGGAAAACAACCAAGTTTCACTAAAATATCTCAAAAAGTTTTGAATTATATATTATTTTCAAAAATTTACTAAATGGTGGACTACGGCTAAACTAAGCCGAAATCATAAAAGTGTTACAAGACATATTTGACTTAATTTTGCATGTAGAATATGGTTTTGCAAAGCACGCTACACATTTTTGTGATATCCTGTATATGTTAGAAAGGAAACAAAAAGTGCGTGTTCAATGTTCAGATTTAATTAACAACCGGATCAAGTTGAAACACAGGTTAGCGTAGCGTGACTGGCTTGAATCACGAGGCAGATCCTCTTAACGGACTTGGCTCATCACGTCACTGTGTCACGTCAAACCTACTCACTTCACACAACTTGACTGTTTAGACTAGATCTGTGTCACAATGTGTCTGAAGAACTCATGCCTAGCTACTGAAGTGAATTAGAGCATGGATATAGGGAGACAACAAGGTGCGTGTTTAATGTTCAGATTTAACAACCGGATCAAGTTGAAACACAGGTTAGCGTAGCGTGACTGGCTTGAATCACGAGGCAGATCCTCTTAACGGACTTGGCTCATCACGTCACTGTGTCACGTCAAACCTACTCACTTCACACAACTTGACTGTTTAGACTAGATCTGTGACACAATGTGTCTGAAGAACTCATGCCTAGCTACTGAAATTAGAGCATGGATATAGGGACAACAAGGTGCGTGTTTAATGTTCAGATTTAACAACCGGATCAAGTTGAAACACAGGTTAGCGTAGCGTGACTGGCTTGAATCACGAGGCAGAGCCTCTCGTCAGACTTGGCTCATCACGTCACTGTGTCACGTCAAACCTACTCACTTCACACAACTTGACTGTTTAGACTAGATCTGTGACACAATGTGTCTGAAGAACTCATGCCTAGCTACTGAAGTGAATTAGAGCATGGATATAGGGAGACAACAAGGTGCGTGTTTAATGTTCAGATTTAACAACCGGATCAAGTTGAAACACAGGTTAGCGTAGCGTGACTGGCTTGAATCACGAGGCAGAGCCTCTTAACAGACTTGGCTCATCACGTCACTGTGTCACGTCAAACCTACTCACTTCACACAACTTGACTGTTTAGACTAGATCTGTGTCACAATGTGTCTGAAGAACTCATGCCTAGCTACTGAAGTGAATTAGAGCATGGATATAGGGAGACAACAAGGTGCGTGTTTAATGTTCAGATTTAACAACCGGATCAAGTTGAAACACAGGTTAGCGTAGCGTGACTGGCTTGAATCACGAGGCAGAGCCTCTCGTCAGACTTGGCTCATCACGTCACTGTGTCACGTCAAACCTACTCACTGCACGCACCTTTTTTCATGAATTAAAAAGCATTTTTCAGTAAAAAAACCAAATTAAACTTAATTTTGAAAGACTGTATATAGTTGTATATAACACTTTGGAATTTGTAGATTACGTTATAATCAATACATTTGCATTTCCTTGCCTTTTTCTAAATTCTTTTTCTAATTTTGAGTTTGATTTTGTAATATACTACATAATAGTTCTATTGGCCCTATAATATTAGCAGAAAACAACTAAATGTTTGTCTCTTTGTTTTTAGTACGTGTTTTATTATTAAAACCTTTAGAGTTTGATACTTTATTGCGGTTTTTTCGTCAACACGAACTTGAATTATTCTTGTTTACCTTCGAGGAAAAGTCTCAGCAATAATTTCAAACCCAGATTTATTATCATTGTATAAACATCACACACAATATGTAGCCTAGATTTGCAACCTTACATTAAAACCTACATGACTTAAAATATTAGAAACTTAGGTAACAATATTTAGCCTTAAGAATGGAACTATTTAGGCCTTAGGTAGCTAAAGGATTGTCGCATAGCTGTATGGTTTTACGGGGAGTGAAATTCAAATATTAATCATGTTATATTGCCCCTAATAAGCTTGGATAATGCCTTGCTAAAACTATGTTCACACAGTTCATCAAGCTGTTTACCATCTAAGCAAGTGTTAGGCACATATATGCGCACTAAATCTATCGGAAGCCTAATAAAATTTATTTTAATAAGCTGAAAATACCTGAACTAAATAGTATCTCTTTTTAAATGAAATACATCCTGTGAGGTTGACAGTGAGCACTAAGCAGGTAGTGCAATATGCAGTTACGGGTAAATACGGTGACTGAGTGCACTGTAAATATACCAGCCCGCTTTCACAGCAAAAACCAGCTCATCCTCCACAGTTCCAATTACGGGAGTGGAACCACTCTGCAAACTCATGGCCAAAAATACAGGTGACGTTTGTACGTCCGCAGTACTCACTGGAGTGGTTTTCACACACAACGTTGTATTGCGTCTACAAAGCGTGTTCGATAGTGACCCTGTTAAAGTCAAGGATCTAATTTGGACCATCACAATAAGGAAACAACCCTGCTGCGCGTGTGTTCAAACTGGATTCAGTTACTCTACAGCTGTCTATTTCGTTTAACAACTTTCGTGTTTACCACGTTATTTTATACAAAAATTAGCACTTGTAAAGCTCGGCTAAAAAAATAATATCAAGCTTCTAAAATAGTAGTGAGTACACATATTTTTGACAGCCAAGGAAAGAAAAGTGGTGGAGTTTGAATTTATCAAGGTACTTTAAAGGCTCTGTAGTAAAACTAGTTTAACGGAAGTTTAGTTTTGTTAGTTTAAATACTGAAACTATAATTTCTAATGAAATGTTAATTTCTAGTAAAAAGAAATGTTAAGCTTACGTAGTTGTGCATTGAGATAAAAAACACACCAAAATTATCCACACTAACGTGTTTGGAGAAACATACCTTTTTATACACACTTTTGATTTGTGTAGAAATATATGTAAAAGGTAAACGTAAGGTTTGTCTTGTAGCTACAAAGTGCTATCTCGACCATTACCTGGTTCTTCTGTTAAGCCACTTAACAAATTGAAGTGGTGACCGGGGGCATCGAGCTTACGCCACCGGAGTAATGTGTCCCGGAGTCACGCACCTTACCAATCTACCACAGGTCTAAAGTAGGCTAAAGCATACATAGCAAAACTACTAAGACAACTTTCATTTTTAAGTCACACGATCATACCAAACATTAGTTTATTAGAACATTCCACAATTCAGCTAAAACAATTTATAGGAAGTCACCTGGTGTTATAAAGGTGTATGTAAACTATTGAGTACTGTATCGTATAATGTACAACGTTAAAGAACAGTGGCGTGACTGACAAAGAAAGAATAGGCTGTTACGACATACAAAGGAAACTTCCCCCACCCCTCGGCATCACGACATCAGATTCAGCTCATCACGCTACACACAACAATGACGTGGAGTGCACAAAACCTTACACCAAACTTTACACTCTTAAGGATTCATTGTGATTTTGCATCATTTCATCCATATCGTGTTTTACAAAGAAACCAACGGTTAAATGAAATGACATTAAAATATATACTAAAATAACACGACAAATTGATAGAAAACCTTATTTTTTACACACAAAAATAATTTTTTATCTACCACTACCCCGGCTAGTTCAGCCTACAATGGGACTTTTTTGACAACTTTTCCCTCTCGCAGGTCTATTAATTAGCTTTGAATACCACACGAAACACGGTACTTGAAGAAGATAAAACTGCGGAATAACGTGTTTCTCCTTGAACTAGGTCACCTGAACACAAGGTAGATAGATCAGTCTAGCAACTAATGCATTGTGTAAAGCTCTATGTCAAGGTAGACACGCTCTGTTTGCGCTTATATATATTTCCTATGTTGACTTTGTTTACTTCAACTACAGCTAAGAACAGGTATGGTAGTGTTTTGTTGCTCTCTAGAGAAGAGGCGGAAGCCAAGTTGTAAAACCTCAGTGCTACTTGAGTTGTCTATGTATGGGTATTGATCTCAGTAAGTAGCCATGGCAAAGAGCAATATATCCCGTGCCTAGGTTAACCATTATCCTCTATTGATAACATGATTCTTATCACGCTATCCCCTTACCATACCTCGGAGAATGATAAGGATACAAACTTGACGTCTGTATTGTATCACAAGATTACTGAAATACAATAACTGTAATATTAAAATCATACAATCAGCTATAGTTATCACACTTTCTATTTAGGTCAAATCCTATGTTTGATGACGAAGTGTAATTTTTAACATCTCACGATGTTTTATTTTTTGTTAATAAAATTATTTAGAGTTAATTATTATTCTACCATATACTTAATGACTCTATCATAGAACGTTTAGTTCGTTTACTACAGTGTTAGTAAATTAAATAGTATTTTGATTGGTCATACAATATCTAGTAAACCTTCATCATGTTGGAACTTACGCTTGACATCGTTATTAAATATTTTAAGTCATAAGTCATTTATTCATGAATAGATACAAGTTTTTACAAGTATATCTCACTAGTCAATTTTAGATCTAATACAGACTTGTTTAACAAGTAAAAACATTTAGATATCTTGGCTCAATATTTAAGAAGATCGTTCATCAAAAATGCTCAACATGCAATCTGTATCACACATCTTTAAAAACGCTTTTCTTGACAGAGTGGGTGGTGCATTGTTAGATGGTCATATTTAGGCTCCAGTCAGTGTTTTAGCATGCTGGTGTGAGATCAATCTCTAAAATCACCACTGACAAACAGTTTGTCATGCGGGGACGCGCGTACTTTTTTTCTATTTTCACTTTATAAAGCTTAGTCAACTTAATCCTTGCTCACCGTATTTAAAGGTTATTAAGAATCCCATGTCAAAACAAACAGATGTAAATATATCCAAGTTAAACCGCAAACGATGTTAAGGCCTCGGATAAATAACTATATTTTGACATTGTAAGTGGAATCTACTGTTTTGAGTTTTCGCATGTATCAAATGTATCTACAAGATTACAAGTATCTTATATCCTAACAAGTCGTATTGAAGTGCGTATTAAATATGTTGTTACTATACTTAAAATTCGTATATGGAAGTCGAAAGCTTGAATGTGCAATATAGAGTGGATTGAAAAGAGCACGCAAAGAGGTTTTGGGGAGACACTCAAACATTTCCCTCTTTTATTTCGTGCAATTTACCAGAGGCTCTCAGGCCTCCATTGTGTACATTTCACACTCCAGGGAGCCATTGTTGCCTCCCGGACCGACCATGCATTCATGACAATCAGTGGAAAATACCCGCAGTAAATAAGAAGGTATAGTTTGAGATACAGTGACTCTGCAGCTTGTTCTATACAGGGTGTCACCCGTCTTTCTTCCCCATGACTTTTGAAATGCCGAAAACTTCAAACGGTCTGAAACATGTTGTTAGACTATACTTAGGTACATTTTGACGTGATCCAAAAATCCGCCCCATCACCTGGACGTAGGGGCTTTGGACGGTAGCTCAGAAAATGTTAATAAAACCCATGGTCTGTGACTCCTTATTTTAAAAGAAAACAAATACAAAACTAACAATAACCTTAACAGAATTTTTGAAGTATCGTTCTCGATTGGCAGTCTTGCTGTAATGTAAACTAATCAAAACAGGGTTTAGTTGGTGAATAACTTTGTTACTAACCTATTTTGTCCTTAGCAATTTCCGTAATGAATTACAATTAATATTAGCGTTTACTGCAAGATGAAAACAAACATGAAGTTGATTCTCTGTAGTCAACACAAATAGCTTGACATGTGTACAAACATTGTCACTACTCAACATTCGACGTCCTAAGCAAACAAATGAGCCTTGGTTTATAATTACTTTCGTCGAGGTATAACATTTACAATACGCAGTAACATTCATGTGGTATATTCCACTATCTAAATGGGCATTTTGTAACATACGCTGAGTTGTATAGTATAGTAAAACATAGAATAACGCTTTAAATATGGAGATTAATTACCAATACCTGATTGTTTCTTTTTTCTGGATCCAAGAGAAAACTGGAGGGGGTTTAAACTACGTAAACCGTAACCCTCGATTAGAGAATAACAAATAAATATGTTTGTAAAATAGTTTTTGGTTAATTGGTTAAACACTTAGATCGTCAAGAAGAAAGTTTCTGAAGTATATATACATGATCCATCCAACTTTGTCTACTATAAAACTGTGTTGAAACTCATTCATGTTGTTTACGTTATATCTGAAACTTAACCAGCTGATTAGAAAACTGGCTTCGATTAATACTTGCTCTTACCATCTTGGTAGCTTTTTTGTTCAATGTACTGATTATATATTTACAAGAAAGCCACATACTGAGCCAAATTAACATAAAAATGAGTTAAAATAGACTATTCTTAGATTTTTATTTGTTTCTTCTCTCGATGATTTGATAAGTTGATGGTTACGTCGTCACTTTCAAGTTTGATGCTTTTTGTTCAATACATTTTCGGTGACAGTTTCCTATGACACTATTTATTCTGAAAGTGCACTGTAGCCAACGTGCTTTGAACTGTGTGGCTGCTGGTTTCAGTAGCAAGTATTATCCAGTAGAAATACGTCTTATCTTTTTAGCACAACTTATTTTAGAAGTGGAAGGGATAAACCATTGGGCATTGAAACAATACATAGAAGTTCATTTCTAATGGAACTATTTTATTTTCGTAAAATCCGCGCTCTGTCGGCATCACCCCTAGAAGCTTATAGAGATTGTGTAAACGGAACATGGTCAGTTATAATGACCGGTTGTCAAAAGTATACATGTGATGCTCTTGAAAGCATAAATGCTGAAACTGACAGTTGCCTGTGAACAAGAAAGAAGACAACACGAACATTTTAAACGTATATTCAAAAGGTGAACAGATATCACAAAATATGTATATTTAAAACTATTTTACCTCAAAGTCATATTTATGCGTCAAGGAATTTCTGGAAGATTATATTTAAAATTGTCAATGAATGAATGTATGAACTTTTTTAACGTTTCTTTGTTAAGTCTTTGCACTATTTGTTACAATGACGACAAATAAATAAATAAAAAATATCACTTGGGAAAGCTTCTATCTATGTGTATGTTCCATGCATTGAGCTATAAAATACACGTGTAGCGGTAGTTTCAAATAGCAATTTCATTCCGCAGTTTCCTTAAAATTTGAGCCTTAAAGAAGATTTGCGCACCAAAATCACTATTAAGCGAGTAAAAGCCTACCGCAACTGTTAACCTAAAGACGTGAACATAACCACCCAAGCCAAAACAAGAGCGCATTCAAGCAGCCCTAACAATAAGCAAATCTTCAATTCAGGTTGAATGAAAAGTTCCTTTGTAACTGTGAAAGATGTCTATATCAGCCTTAATCGCGGAAAGTGTTCCCGGCCAAATTGAGCTGGCTCTGCCCCAGGTCTGCACAATGAGTTCTTCTGTTCCCGCCAACCTTTGTTACTCATTTCCAACAAGAAATTATATCCTTATGCTTCACCATTTCTCATAATATTATTGCTAGAACTGTTGGGATGTGGTGATTAGATTTTTAACCATAACTAGTGTACGTTGAAACCAACCTCTACACGAAATTACAGTTTAGTAATCCGGCTAATTTTCAAAGTATGTATTTTCTTTCAATTATACAAATGTTATGGGAGCAACAGTTGATAAACAGATTGGAGGTAGTTGGATTTTGCAATAACTTCTCTACTTACATTTTGCTTATTTCTGTACACTATTCATTATTACACTATATTGTTTTTCTCTTACTACTTCCGTTTATAGTTGACGGCATAAATCCATTGCTGAAATTGGCGAAAAATAAGATATTATTGCGTACATTTCTCATTTTGGGCTGCTTTTATATCATAGTCAGGTAGAACATTATCTTACCTCATAAACTCCATATAATAGTGAACCTTAATAAAATAACTTACAGTATACTTAATAGTTTCCTCGTCGGGGGAAACGAAGAGAGCGTTATGGCCCTAACACTGCGATATCCAGTTTTATTGCTTTTTTCCGGTCGCACCCAACCTATTTATATCGAGTATACTGTACACTTGCAAGTTTACTGCTATATAAATTATATACCAAATTGTCAACAATGGCTTTAACTAATGTGTAAAGGTGCCTATAAGGTATATATGAAAGAACAACATTCTAAGATATATTACATTCCAATATTTCGTTCTAACCTTATAGGCAAAATATTATTTAAATGTCTAGTTGCTTTTTATTTTCGGCTTAGTAAGTGTACATTTGTGCTTTGTTTAGTCTAACCTCCTCGAACTTTAACCTGCTGATGTGTATACTGTATTCATCACTCGGTCTAATTGTAACAGCACTACAAATGCTTATACGGATGTGTAAGGGGAAATTATTCATATAGAAACTACGTTTAGAGATTAAGCCATATATTATCACGGCAAGTGTATGGGTCATATTATTTAAAATTATTAAATACTTTCAAGTTTTAACTGTGTCACTGTTTCTATTATTTTGTATTTCTGATAAAGAAGAAGTGAAATTAACCATGCAAGTTATTCTTTATACAACCTAACTAACTGTACATTCAAAAGCGTTTTAACTACAATATTATAAAAATTAAAAAATTACGAAAGTTTTTGACGTTTAAATGAAACACTATGAGATTGATTATTGAAAGGAAGAAAATAAATTTAAATGCGGGAATTTTCTTTGCCAACTGATTTTGGCCACCATCCAGATCCTCGCAACGATTCTTTTTGTTCCTGGCGACCCTCTTAAGATATTTCATCACGGCTGAACTACTACGTTTGAGAAAGCCATAAGATATTATATTTCGATGTTACTAATGTGTTTTAAGTAATAAACACTGTTATTAGAGGGTTTAAAAGCAAACTGAAAGAGGTAAACAATGCTTGAGATAATGACAACCGTCTATCCAGGTCAAATACGGTAATGACAGTTTAATGTTATTTACTCTTACCGAGAAACAGCTTTCAGAATTTTAAACTAGTTTCCACTCGCTGTTTGTGTTATGTTGTTATTTTAAGAATTAGCTTTACGGAAAACAGGATTACCAACATATTACGTTCATTTTTATTTAAAGCATTATTCGAGTACTTAGTATTGTATAAAAATATCGTACTCAAGTTGAGTTATTCATACTCATACAGGATTTAACGCTTGATACAGTGTTTAAATGACAATTTGAAAACGTTCGGATTGTTTATACTTTATAGATAATTTATTTTATTTTCTAACCAGATAAATTTATCTAATGAAATTACATTGTTCTTGTTTTTCGATCCCAATAGTCCAATAAACGACTCAACGTTTTAGTGAAAGGCAAAAGGTATACATTAAATATTGTATCTATATACATACATTATGTAGTACATATGTATATAGATAAAATCCAACCTTGGTGGTTGTGAGACAAAGTTTATCGAACATTTTTTGTAGTTCAAACTACTATCGGTTACAGTAGTTATTATGAACAACGACTATTATAAAATGATTATCACACTATCGATTGATTGTTTATAGATCCATCTTTTTAGATTAGCCGAAGGCAAAGATGTAATTTTTGGAAGATGGTGTTCTTGTTAGATTTTAACACACCAAACGCACATAACATAGACTTAAGGTTTTGTTTTAAACTAGACTAAAACCAACCTGTATATTGTACGAGTATTAATGAATATTTCCTCTTCCTGAGTATATTTAAACGTGGCGCGTTACGTTCTGATGGAAATGTGTTCATTTATCCTGTGTTGATCAACTTATATGTCCTTTGCTAGCGAACATTATATTAATTAGACCTTTGGTACTCTGATTTTAAAGCACATAGTTAAACAAAGTTTTATAGTACTAATTCAAATATGTTAAATAATTGCAAACAAAATAGATCAAGTAATAAAAAAGTCTAAAATGGTTAAATTTTAAAAAGTTATTTTATATGTGACCTGTGATGTAACAATATTACATGTCATAGATTCAAGTAAAAGCCATGTTTGAAATAAAACTTTTCGGTGAACCAAAATAGTTATTAAATAACAGAATATAACTCAAGTTGTCCTTATTACAAACCTGTTTGAGCCTTATTGTTTTGTATCGATCGTAAATCAATTTACGAGTATAAATGTATAGAACAATAGCTTTAATGAATTTCTGAAGGATAAAACTATTTAAACTAAAATAAATTGTTTTAAATTGTTTTGCCAAGAGATTTAAAATAGTTGTAACTTTTCATATCAGTATATCTAAGCTTTTCACTATAATGTATTACATATTTTAGCTAATGTTATACATGCACGTGTTTCAAAGAATGTAAATATGCAAAGTAAGATTTAATTTAGAGAGGTATTCAGCGAAGGAAACGTTAAAATGTAAACCGCGAGGCAATAAACTGACTTTATGAAACTCCTGTTCGTGACATGGGAAGAGTGTAAAGTAGAAACTGCCTCTGGTAAGAAACCCTTGTGACTGTGATGATAAATATTTTGATAGAAAAATAACCAACCGATATTTCTTTAAATAACTTTTAAACCAGTATAGTTTATACTCTCTTATAATAAGAACTTGTCTCAAGAGAAGTTTAAAAAATTCGGGTGTGAATAAAGATTAGTCATGAAAATGGACTGTAACGATCTAAAAGTATACGAGCTGTGAAAAATAAGTATAAGTGGTCGCCACGATAAGCTATTCTAAATGGATTATGGACAAACTAATCTTCCTGAAAAGTTAGAACAAACTTCATCCTCACTGAATCACATGCAAAGAAATCAGAGTTTTGGCATGTGAAGGTTGAACTAAAATATGTTCAACTGTGTCAATGCCGGCCGTTGATTTTATATTAAAAGAAACTTTGCATTGGTCTTTTAAACGTGTCAAACATAAGTATAATAAGACGTGCCAGTTCAACATTGTCCTAACTTTCTAATGGGACGTCATAACTGCAAAGTTTCATTTGTTTAAAATCTACAAAGTACCTAATGGATTATTTGTTGTTATGTGGATGCTGTAAATTAAACTAGACCGACACGCAGCTAGGCAACAAAGCGCCGCTGGCATGATTGAATAGAATTTCCTTTGCAATTTGTTATTCTATTCTCGATATTTTCAAATTCTTTATTAAATTCATATTCATACATGCATTGCAGTTTCATTTTATCCCCCCTAGCTATTGCTAATTGGGGGGAAAAGCTAAAAAATGTTTACAAATTTCGTCATGCATATATATTATATAAAAATATAATATTTTATATTAATATAACATAAATATATTAAATAGTTCAAACAAGTTAGATGGAATTCGGAAAAAACAACATGTTTACATTGCAAATTGGAAGAATAAAATGTCTAAATATTATTTTTTAACATTCATAAAAATAAATAGTTCTAAGATAATAAATAACTTACAACAATAAATAACAATAAACACTTATAACTATTAAGTTAGTATAGTTACACGTTTATAAAATCAATATTTTTTAACAATAAATAAATGTTACGTGTGGTATTTTAAATTCATAATATAGGGCGGAAATCAATTTAATTAAAAAAACCGGACTTTTCTGGCCACTTAAAGGAAGAAAACTACTTCCTCCATTTTGGGCAGTTCAAAAACTCCACCCGTTCTCAAAAGCCTAACCTAAACTTAAGCTACTTTATAGATAATACTAAGCCTTACTTTAATCAACTAAGTTATAAGACAAATATTTACATAAAAAAACAATATAAAAGAAAAAGATCTGATCTCACCGGGACGGCACACTGCCGTGGACCAGCTCACACACAATAAACACTTCTCCACTCACACTTCTACTGAGATACGTTATCTATAATGAATAAGTATTATGTATAATGTAGCTTTTAGGTTAAGCCCTTGAAAACGGGTGGAGTTTTCCAACTGACAGAAACGTAGGGAGTAGTTTTCTTCCTGAATTGTCGGAAAAGTCCGGTTTTCTTATTTAATTGTTACTCTAATTCACTCCACTTACAGCCTTACTTCGGCCCTCAGTTTTATTAAAACGAGTGTTACAAGACTGTTTGCTACGCTCACAGCCTGGCTTCGGCCTTCGGCCTCAGCTTGGCCTCCTGTGTGATAACGAGTGTTACAAGGCTGTTCACTACCCCTTACAAACAAACAACTTTGGGTCCATTTTTCTCAAAATTTGCAAAATTCTGCCTACAACCTTTATTTACTCACATCTTCAATTATTATTAAAAGACAAACTGTTTGAATATTGATTGAGCATTGACTATTCATTGAAGCGTTAACATAGTCTGTTTGACGTGAGCTACACATTCACATATTGTTAAATATGGAAATAGCACTGCCAACTTTACGGGTTTAAATCAGTGGCAGTTAGCAGTATGTTGTACGGCCTGGGTGAAAGCCAGGTGTAACGATGCCATAACTCTTTACTGTACAGAAATATTGTTTGACCGCAGTAGAACAAAGGAAGTTTTGTATTTGCAAAATAATAATTTGATCGTACCAAACACTAATATAATAGTATGGTAAAATACGAAAAAAACAAAGCGCAAGTGGAGCACAGTACGTATTTTTATGTTACGTATGTGAAATGAGAAGTCCCTTAACCGAGCCATTTCAGTTCAAACAATACACAAGTCCTTGATTACCGAAGAACACGTGTTTTTGCTATTTTATAACAAGACACGTTACTCGGTTGGCGTGACGGAGGTAGTGTTTATATCGGGTTTATTAGGTTGTTAAGTTACACCAACACGCAAAGCTTTTCTTATGCTGCAGTGTGCAATTTCTCACTCAATTTTACACAATTCAGTTCATTTGTGTTTTAAATATACAAACTAAAAGAAACCACGATAAATCTAGTTATACGAGTGAATGCTGCCCGTACCCTACCAACCATATTGTAAAGATTATAACTAACATGAGCTACCTTAACACGCACAGCAATAATTGCAGTGCGTTGAACGCCAAGTCGTGAGGTGATCGTTTACACTTTTGCAAAGGTCAGCATTTTGATGTTATTCAATGTCCAAGAACTCACGCAGGATCAAGAATATTGTTTAGTGAACACTCATGGTCCTTGGCTACCAAGGTTTTGTATTGAAAGTGTGTCCTTTTGTACGGTTACAAATTGGGGTTTTATCATTGTTAAACTGTATGGTTTTAGGTTCCATTGAGCAAGCTACAAAAAGCATCGGTGTCAAGTATTTTCTTTTGTCACAGGCATTTGAAAAAGATTACAGCTCTAATGACCTTTCATTGAAAATAAACTGCTACACAAGCAATATCGAATTAAACTGTATCCAAATAAAAAAATTGCTCGTAAAACAAAACCATATGGTAATCTAAAGAAAAAAACGTGTTAAACTATTTGTTTTAGATTTGTCAACGTCTTTAATCTAACACTTAAGGCGATATGCCGAATGTTCGTGCCGTATTTGTGCGAAACAAGCTACAAAGGGCAGGTAAAGAGACCACATAGAACACTACATGAGTACAACTCACTGTTCATCACTAGCCGAAAATCCTTCAGAGAAGTGTGATATGGCAACTTTTTGCACAGTGATTGGTGAATGTCTTAGATCACAACCAAGCTTTATGGTGAAGTATTGATGATTTTACAGAATATGATGACCATTCAAAGAGGTGAACTACAATCTAAATTTTGTTTTCAATAACAGTGTTATAAAAAAATGTAGGTTTTATTAAATTGGAAGGAGGCATGCTATGTGATTATTTACGGCATTAGTTACAGCGTTCTTTATAATCAAAAATTTATATTTTAATGTCCATTATTATTTTAAAACCAATTATGCGTTTCTTCCAACAACCAGTAATACAATTGTGTTGCATTATTAGCTTCTGGCTGGTTTTAAGTATTTGCACACCGCTTAGAATTGCCCGGCAAACTTGTACGAGTTTATAATATTTCAAAATGGAAAAGTCCTGGAACATACATACACATACATTATACTTTGCAAGATTTTACTTTAAATAATTTATTTACACCTTTATAACAATGACTCATAATGCGTTTTCGTTTTGTTTCAGGTATGTTCCTAAATCCCACTTATTTTGATCATGTCAAAGGTAAGATTATATATGGTTTTAGTTTTATGGTTTCAATTTAAATCGGATTAATTATTCAACAAGGTTGGTGACCAAATGTAAATAAGCACAATTGGTAAATGAAGCCCATTCATTAGCTAAAATTCCGTTTACCGTTTCCGTGCTAACCGGTTAATGCAACAACATATTGAAATCTAGTCTACTTTAACAGCTAGTCTACATAACTCTGTTGTCTTGAACAAACCCTAACGGGTGGTGTTATAACGGCGTCATAACAGGTGGGTTATTTATGAAGACTATAATGCTAAAAGTACTTGATGGAAAAAGCTAATACATATTTTATATAAGCTCTGTATAGATTTCACTCGGTCCACACATTCGCCAGCTGACTACCATCATATGAGCCTTGAGTATATTTTAAAAGGCTTGGTACCAGCTTGCTGTATTTTTAACGGCACATGACATACATGTCAATGTGAAATATCATTATCGTATATCTAACTTCTTTTAAAATAGTTGGTATCCAGAAGTCCCCAAGTGGAATGGTCAATAAAGAAACGGATGAAAATGTTTAATGAGAGAATAAGTCACGTGACTTATACTTAGTGAAGAGTAGTGCTGCAATTCAAACCTCAATCAATTGACCATATCCAATATGGCAGTGGTTTAAAGGTGCTTGCTTTGGTCATTTCTGTTCTTATGCCCCATGATCTAAGCTCTCATAAAGGTTTCTTCTGACTCCATATGGACCATTTCCCTTTTAGTTACTTTTGTTCGAACTGGCTAAAGAAGTAGTTTATGTATAGTAATGATTTATTAACCTAACAATATCTGTCATGTACCGTTGCAAATTCATCCAGCCGTTCTCTAAACATACTGTCATTACATACTGATAGTAAAATTACATTGATTTTAAGCTCGGCGTCTGATGTGTTAGTTGATTAACCAGTTAGCTTGAAAACGATATCCCACCGACAGCGGCGCATACACACTAACGTAGATGTGCCTATAGAGTGTGCACAGTGTTGGTTTGGCGTGTTTATGGTCTAAAGTGCCCTAAACCCTGGGTTCCACTGCAATGTCGAACACTTGAGATGCACCCTACACCCCTACACCTCTACACCCCTACACCGACATGCACGATACAGGCACATGTTCCCTCTCAATAATGCACAGCTCTCACGCAACCGTCTTCCCCTTGAAATCTACGACAGCTGCAGTGTACTCAGGAACATTGCATACATATCGTGTGTATTATTTTTACACGATTTGGCTCATGATAAAATATGTTTTACAGTTTTCTTTATGACAATGCTAAATTTCTTCTAAACTAAAGTTTTGAATTATTTCTCAACATTTACTTAAAGATTAAACTGAGTAGTCAAGCAATAGCATTTATAGATTGTATTTCATACAAATCTGTGTGTGAAGCTATTTAATCATTTCTAAAATTTGTGTTGCATATGTTTTTAATTACGTGTATTATTGCAATTTAATGCGCATATATTTAGTTGTATTAGTCATTAAACAAATAAGTACCCACATTCTCTTTCTTGAGCAATACAATCACTAGAAATCATTGGTACGAAAGGAGCACATGAAATACGATATTATAAACTTGTTATCGGTGGTCACAGAGAACCTTGCCGGATCTTTTGGCAATACATCACTTGATGCTCATAATATTATAATACTCGTAGTCTACTGTATTTATTCAAATAAAGTATTAGTTATGTTTCATTAAGGATGAGCTATAATATTGGATATGTAAAAGAATACATTTAAATATCGAATAAACCAATATTGAAATATTTCTTCTTGTTTTTAAATATTGGTTTACTTGATGATAAAATTTATTTTTGAAGTAAGGTTCATGTTGGAAATCTAAGTACTGTAAGCAATTTAAACTAAAAATTGTAGAAATATTTCTACCCTAGTAACTATTGAGAATAATAAATATTGATTTACATAACAGTTTAATATAGCTATCTAAACTTCATCTAGCAAATACAATGTCAAGGTGTGAAATATAACTTAGTAGATTTTAATTGAATAGCACAGTATTATGACTCCTTAGTTCTTACTTACGCAAACATATACATATCATATTTGAGAACCTTAATATTCACAACTTCCAGTAAGAAATCATAGTTCACCACTATTCTTTTGTTTCACAAGAAACCCGAGAAATCCAAGATAAACAGAGCTAATGTAAATTCAAAATGTAAACCTCGAGAACATAAAGTTGGTTTTATGAACCTTGTGTTCGTGACAGGGAAACACTGAGAAGGTAAAAACAATTTCACCTCGCTGTACCTTAAACCCGAATGTTTTCATTACATATGTGTAATCTTGCTATCAAAACTAAATCCGTAAAATTAAATACTTTCTATTTTAATAACTTTATTGTTACGTTTCAAAAGTAAAACACAGAGATACCATTTTAACAGTGGCGTTATTTGTATTTTATAAATAATGCAGTTAACAGCAAAGTTTAAATTTACACACAACCGGTTAGATTTAACGACAATAACAATAAAACCATAGTTTTCTAGAGTTTTCTAGTAATTCTGCCCAAAATCCGTCCTGGTTTTTACTCTTTATGGTTGGCTAAATTTGTGCATTATTAAATTTTGAAACACCATCTTGTTTCACCTTATTGTAAAGGTTTTAAAATAAAAAAAACTAGTTCAATTTTGATGGCAGGCTATTTTAACTGCCACATAATAATGTGGTTTTTCAGGAAATTTGAGCTATACTTTTTAAAACCCTCGTTTTGGGCGAATGACAAAGCCTCAAACGGTAAACCGTCATCAAATTGTACCCTTACACACCAAATCACCATGTGCAAAAGCCGTTCAAATAATATGGTGGTGGCGGAGGGCTTTCAAACATTATATATTTATAAAAAACACTGATGGTGGAACCGTTAAACAAGTTTCTCTCGTGTCTTCTTGCGGAAGTGGTTTCTTACTCCTAAATAGCTTTTAAAATTCCTAAAATATGACAACTTCATGAAAACGTAAATTGTTCTGTCCATAAAAAGGTTTTTTGGGCCAATATCTAACAATGCTAGCAAAATCCTTTCATCAAATTATACAACCATATGGTATCATAGCAGGCTAAGTACACGTATTACAGTGTATTTTTAATAAACTCGTTGGTAAATACAGCTGTCGGCTACACTCGAGGTTGGGGCTAGACTGGCAGTAAAGAAACTGCTTGGTCATCAACGAGTTTGGCCCAGATAACTGCAACTATGCTAACTCTAACTCAACAGTCAATATCTAAAATCCAATTTCAAGATTAACGGAATTGTAATGTTCTTGCTTTAACATTTTATGATACACAAGTACCGTATTTGTTTTTCAAACTGACCTAAAGAGAAGAATCACGTTTTAATAAAGTGACTCTGTCATAAAGAATGTGCAATTTCAACAAACAATACCACTTCATTGATTTATTAATTAGCGAAGAAACAGTATTGTTCAACTTACATTTGTCCAGCGATGCATCCCAAGTCGTTTATTTGCCGACGCGTTTCGAGAATAATTATCTCATCTTCATGGGCGTGAAACTATCTTCATCGCCATAGTGACACGTCACACTAAAGTATATTTAACACTAAGTTCACAGTACTCATTTAAAAAACATTTATCCGTCCCGCGTGTGTGTGTACTGTGAACTTAGTGTTGAATGTACTTTAGTGTAAAGTGTCACCACGGTGATGAAGATTATAGTTTTACGCCCGTGAAGACAAGATAATTATCGAAACGCGTCGGTAAATAAACGACTTCGGATGCATCGCTGGACAAATGTAAGTTGACTTCAAGAGCATCCCAAAAACCAATTGTAATCAAAACAGTATTGTTGTTTGGATGGAAAGAATATAATTTGTAAAAGAAGTTTTTATTTTTAAATACTAAATAGAAATACTAAATTCATAAATTCACTTAAAGTTTAAAATGGATCCTCAAATGTAATCAAATCCTTCCTTTAAATTCATTACTGAAAGATCCAATCCTCATTCTGTAAGAGACCTTGTGTTAGGAAAGCTTGTTAGTTACAAATTTGTTTGTAGCGTGACCTTAACAAGTACTCGTAGTTATTTAACCATAAAAAGCACTAATGCATAAATTATAGTGCATAATGCATGTAATGCATGCATAAAACATGTGACCAACTTAGGAATAAGACCGAACGTTTAACTCAATTATAGCTTCTCAGCCTTAATGACTTAATAATAATAACAATCACATAGTACCTACACTATGATGTGTTATAAAAACAGAAAACTATACCGGTAAGTTAAAATAGGTGAAAGCATCATGCGTGGAAATTACCGGCTAAAAACTAAAACCGCAATAACCTTTTATGAGAAAGCCTGACAAGAACATGTGTCCCTAACTACAGAACCTAAAACATACACTATATTAAGCTACTGTAAAGCTTGTGATATAAGCAAGTGCAGAACATTGCGTGAGTGAAACGTTTTATTAGCAGCAAGCCGCCTCCTCAGTAGGATCAGATTCAGGTTACAAAATAGCTGCAGTGTTTGCCAACACGAACTCAAGTACAATGTCACGCCGAGTAAGTTGCGTGTTGTACAACATGTATACTGATGACAGTAGCAAGATTCAGGATATACATTGTCTGAAACTGAAAACCCAAAGTTCGCAGGTTCGATCCTCGTCTCAGCCAACGGTCGGTAAGGTCACCGCAAAGGCTTTACAAGCCTACAAGTTGGCTAAGATAACTCTGTCCGTACAGATTCTTTGTATCATATAATGCGTACTTGTCTGATATCTGAAAGTGTACCATGTAAACAGGTAGCCGGATCTGATGAAAGATTGTGTAAAAAAATATTTTAAAATATTTTTGACTGACTTGTTCATCACTTAAGTAAAGTAATTTCTTGACTTATTTTTTATATTGTCGATTAAGGATACAGTTTGTAATATTGTTCAGGTATCTTTTCCGCTATTATGGTTAATCGACAATCAAAAGCTCATAGCTTTACATGTTAAGAATCATTTAAATCTACGCCAACGATGTTCGCATTTAATTTAGAATCCGACGACTTGTTAATTAGCTACAATCTAAAACAGTCAAACAAGAACACATTTTAGACGGTCACTTAACACCATGCTATAAGGCTATGGTGTTAACCCAACTCAAAAGCACCAATAGATTTTGTTTTATGGTGTTGGTCCAACTGAAAGAATTAAAACCCAAAACGTATTTTATATCTGGGTGCCAAATCCGATATTACTATTTACCGAATTTGAAGTGTGCATCACAAAACAAATTTGACTTAGGAATCCATTTTGCCCCTGCTAATGGTAGCCACTCATAGTTAGGCTAAAGTAACCAAAGGAGAAGTTTCACTACAATAATATCACACCAACATTAACAAAGTACAACAAACTTCTTACTGATATCACTAGTGTTCACTGTCTAGCTGTACAGTTGAAGGGTTTCATACTGCGAAATTGAATCCTCAAAAGCATCACAAGACTATTGCGTCACACGGAATCCCTAATGACAAAACTCAGTATTTCTCTTGATAATGTATTTCTCTCTATTCATTGAAGCTTTAGTTAGCTGTTACCACGTGCCGTGTGGTATGCAGACATAATGCTTATAACTGTGTGAACGCTTTCAAAGATATAAACTTTTATACTGAGCTACAGTTTTGCAAATATTTTGTAGTTTCATTGTTGAATTTTCACGTTAGATACAGTAGCTAGAGAAATATATTAGGGTGACTTGGTTCCTTCCATTTAAGCATTTAAAGCTTGTTTACATAACGCTGCTTTTTATGTTTAGTTAAGATAAAAGTTGATGCAATGGTGAAGAAAAAGAGGCATTATAAAGGCTGGGAAAGTGCCAGCTCAATTTGGCTGGAACAACTTTCTACAGGAAAGGGGCTCTAAATGGGAAAAGATCCCTTCGTTTTACTGTATTTTCTGAAATGTATGAGTTTCTAAATCGAGGTTTTAAATTCATAAATATTCAACCTGTGTCAAAAGTCCAGGCAAACCATAACATATCCTTACTTTGTTTTGTACTGTGTAGGCCCAAAATTGTAAATATACCAACTATTTATACTTTATAAGTCTAAAAGTGAGTTTTTCTGTTCGTCGAAGACCATTGCTACAAATTAAATAAGTTGTTCGCTTTTAGAACAAAACACAACAGCTGATCACCGCGTTAATGCAAGAGCATCATGCAACTGTACACATTTACACAAACATTAACCTGCAGGGTTAACTCGACTTGTGCGTGCTGAACTGTCAATGTTTCTAGATGGACTTCGACTTCCAGAATGTTTGTGCAACAGCAATTGTCAATAAATCAGAGCAAGTTGGAGAAGTATAAATGTAGTACTCAAAAAATGTAAGAACACTTAATAAGAGTATCATTTACTAAAAAGATATCAGCATTGTTGTGCTTTGCTAACACAGTGCGTACAATGTACACCACAATACAGAATATCAACTAAGCTAACTACTATATAATGCTGCTAGCAACGTTAGAACTGTCCGTTGCAATACATAGGACAGAGACCACCGCTTTGTCAACAATCAGCTTGTACTAAATAATTGACCATTTGTTGTGGGATCAATCACGATCGATCCATCTTTTGATACACCATTATGTTTTTCAAATATACTCGTAGGTAACAAGAGTTGTTAGCAAATTATCATTGAAAATAGAGGTGTTTATTTCTTTTTCGAAACAGAACGAAACATCGTTGGAAAAATATTTGCAAATTTGAGCTTCCCAACTACCTCCTGAGTCAAATGAAAAATAATTTTATATGTACAATGTGCTATATGTGTGTCTGTCTGTATATGCTTGTGTGTGAGCACTCTACAGGTCGCATTTGTTGTCCGAATATCACGAGATTTAGTACAAATGTCCCGTTTGCAAATATCTAGGTTATGTTTGTTTAAGGTTCAGGTTTGGCTCAAAGAGTTTGTTAATCGGTTGTACACATATTTGGTACGGTATTATGAGTGTTTATACAAAGTTTAGTCAAAATAGGTTTATAAATACAGTTCTTTTAGCATCTCATTTATTGAGGGAAAGACACTTTTGTGGCTACGACTTATCTGGTTAGGAAACTTGATCTAGATATTAACAAAACGAATATAAGTACTAAACTTCGTGAAAAAAGGACGAAAAATGCAACCTATCGAGTGGTTACATGGGTGTAAAATGGGATTGAAAAAAGCACGTCTGGTCTAATAAAGAATAACGGGGTAAGTCTTATAGCAAATTCGAAAGGATTCACGGTAGCACTTGTGACTACTTGTCGGCTACGTTTATTGTTAGCAACAGTTATATATTAACCTATTGCATATCCAACCTATTATCTTAAAGCCACATGCACTCGCCTTAAAGCTATATTGGTTGTATATCAAACGTTTAAGATATAAAAAGCTATAATTCCAATAGCGTATTCAAAATCTAAGTTCAGTGTAGCATTTTGTTAAACTACATTGATACACAGTTAAATACATTGCTGTTAACAGTTAAATACACAGACATTTGCTACAGTTTGCTATTTCCCAGTTGAATGTCTCGTTTCATTAAACGATGTTTGACAGATGACATACAGCTGATGAGAAGGTTTCATATTGCAACACGAGATAAACATCACGTGACTATTACAGAGATCCCTGCAATGACAAACTGTGGAGAAGCAACACACGGAATCTGTAATCACTTGTCTCACTCACAGTTTCTCACTAATGTATCGCTTCTCAACACACTGCACTTTATGTTAAATAGAACGTATATCGTAATAAATAACAATTACAATCTACCTTAAGCCTAAACGTTTTTTATTAACATAAAAGATCTAAAACTAAAGTTTTAAAACTAAATTATATATTTTTAAAGTTAAAATAAGGTGTTATTTATTTCGTTCCATTAATGACGCATTATTAAAAGCAACTTCTTTAACGGATTTTTCATCGATCGTCGATATTTATAGCCAATTGTATTGCCAGTAATTATATTTTAAAGTAAACCTCAACAATGCATTATTTCATTTGTAACATGTGAACATATTTTAATTCAACGGTTTTATGGGTGTACCACTATAAATAATAACAAAATGATACAAGACGTTTTGTCTGGACTATGCCAGACATCATCAGTTTAATTTTAATATTTAAGTAATTGTAGAAAGAATAAAATTGTATAAAGTGGTTAAAAAGTATAAATGTAACAAACAAACAAGCAATTTTTCCAGATGGATGTTGGTAAACTTAATCAGATGACTGTTTTCATAATGTTGAATAGAGGTATCCAAGATTGTGACAGTTTATATGAATTGTCTTTATGGTTTAAATTATTTGGGTGCTTCTTAATTTCAATTGCCTCTCTCACAATCCTGGTCAAATAGTGATTTTCTCTAGCCAGTTGTTTTGTGTCTTCAAATGCAATAGCACTTAAATTCATTTTAAAGTCCGATTACATTTATTATTTTCCACATATGATGGTAGTTCCAATTTTCTATCGATCTAAAAGAAAATACTAAAGATCCGCGTATTTCATCAAGACACAAGTATTTAACTGCATGGCTCAGGTAATTAATATAAAAACTGGAAAAGAGCTGACCCATAAATAGATCCTTAAAAGAAATCAAAACTTTATTTTTCTTGTAGTTTATAATATGGTATCATCGAAATAATGCTATCCGATACGGTTTTATCCGTAAAACAAAAGACATTCTATATCAATTGTGTGGTGCGTATTATAGTTATGTATGCCCATCACCGTAATTTGGTGTAAATGCACAGATAATGAACATCATTACATATTTATAAGAGATAATGTATACACGTTTGCTAACAACGCTTTTTACCTGAGAAACAAGCTATATTGTAATACTTAATATGGAAAGTTGGTTTGTTGTGTGTTAAGTTTATGAACACCGTTTATGCGTCTTAGATAACTGAAGAAATGGTTGTTTAGAAATAGTCAAATAGTGCTGTAAAAGCCTGGACCTATGCCAGCGTAATTTTGTCATAAGAACTTTCTACAAGCAATAGGTTTTGCATTGAAAAATAATACTTTGTCCGGATGGTTTTCTAGGACAATTTCTGGCTTCAAACATAAATATACCCACTACCCATAAACACTCAACGTGAAAGTTAAAAGAAAGACCATCGCCAAATGTTTCGTCAGTCAGCAAACATTTATACCCACAGTTAGCTGGACCTCTTAGCGACGCGTGCTTTATTTCCACGGCTATATTTCCTTAGATCATAAAAGAAACGCTAAACAATTTAACCTCAAGTCATGAAAAAGATACAGCGTTGTATAATACCGGGTGTTTCTAAAAGAACTCCTTGATTTAAAGTTTTATTAGTATACAGTATAGTTAAAATAATAGTTATTAAACATACATATAATTAAAGAGAATATTCTCAAGTTTTTTTTGATACCTAATAAAGTTCTATATGAGCACCATTTGTTGCCCTGGCCACGTCTAAACGATAATTAGTTTCTTCCCAGGTATTCAACAGCATATCAGGCGTAACGGATGCTACAGCTTCAACAATCCTCTCCCTCAGATGATCAATGTCACGGATCTTCTCAGAATACACAATGTTTTTACATGTCCCCAAAAGGAAAAATCTAGTAGAGTCAGATCTGGGCTCCTAAGTGGCCCTGCAATAGGCCCACGTCTACAAACCCACCTGTTAGGAAAACGCAAGTTCAATGCATCACGGACACGGTTGCTGTAGTGAGGTGGCGCGCCGTCTTGTTGGAAGAAAATTGGTCCCTTTTCTTCTATGTCAACTATTTGTGGGTAAACGTATAGTTCTAGCATGTCACAATAAATATTCCCATCAACTGTTTTCTCCGCAAAAATGAAAGGTCCAACGTCTGATATGCTGTTGAATACCCGGGAAGAAACTAATTATCGTTTAGACGTGGCCAGGGCAATAAATGGTGCTCATATAGAACTTTATTAGGTATCAAAAAAACTTGAGAATATTCTCTTTAATAATTTATATATTTAATAACTATTATTTTAACTATACTGTATACTAATAAAACTTTAAATCAAGGAGTTCTTTTAGAAAGACCCGGTATATTCCTCAAATAGTCCTAAAAAATTCTTCAAACGATTACAGCCGATATATAGACTCAGATCCTTAACACCATATACTGTACATAGGCTACTAGATGTTTTAGCATTAATATATACCAAAATAATAACTCGTTTGAACTGACAACAAATTTTAACTAGAAAAATAAATTAATAATAATAATAATGATATGTTTATTGTCACATTTTTTACAAAATAAATTGTTTCTATGACATGACAAAATAAAGAAAAGAAAGTTAAAAGAAACAACAAAATTAAAACAATGATAACAACAAAGTTCTACGACCACTGGTAAGACCTTGGAAGGAAAGTATAATTTAAATAATTTTCAACTAGCTGTCCAAAAATTCTTGTACGCTAAAAGTTTTTGAATTAAATATTTCTTAAGGTTATTTTTTATTGTACCTACACCGCAGCTTTGTATACTCGTATTGTCAGGTAATTTATTGTATAATTTTCGGCCGGCTTCAATAGGAAGCTTATCATAAATATGGAGTCTGTGATAATTTGGCCTATATGATTGGTTTCTAATATTGTATGTATAATTTGGTTGCTGATCAAAGGAAAATTTTGATAAAAATAACAATACCGTGTCAAAATTTATTGAGACGGTAAAGGTAAAATTGATAAAGTTTTAAATGATTCCTTGCAGGGATAATTAAGACGAGATAAAATTCTCATTGCTGTCTTTTGCAAAACAAAACTCTTTGGGTTTTGTTTCAGAGCAGTTACCCCACAAAGAGACTCCATAAGAAATATGGGGATAAATAATTCCAAAATATGCTAATTTTAAAACATCTTGAGTACAATATAATGACAGCCGCCTTAGTAAAAATAAGTCCTTAGACACTTTATTACAAACTGAGTCTATGTGTTGATCCCACGACAGTTTTTTATCTAAGCATAAACTTTAATAAAAATGTTTGCTTTAAAACTATAAGAAAAGTGCAAAACAGTTATTTTTAAAGTAATCTCAGTTTCTCAAATGCACTTAAATAACAAATTGCTTCGTGATGCACTTCAGCCTTAGTGTTTACGTGACATACAGCTGATGTGAAGGTTTCATATTGCAACACGAGATAAACATCACGTGACTATTGCGGAGATCCCTGCAATGTCAAACTGTGGAGAAGCAACACACGGAATCTGTAATCACATGTCTCACTGTACCTCTCAATAATGCAAACCTCTTTTAGTTTTGTTGAATTGAAGCGAAGCCAAAACGTTCTTTTGTTTTTGTAAGCGTTCTTTTGCAGGTAAAGAGACGTTTTTATAATAATTATTATTGTAAACAACATTTAAAGTTGAAAATTATACCTCTTAATGGTCCACTTCAGCTTCGCAGCGACGCTTGAACGCAAGGGTCAGCAATAATAAAAAATACGCTAACCCTTTAATTGTTATAATAATTCAAATTTTTTTGTAATGTTTATTCTTTGTGTT
Source organism: Matsumurasca onukii (assembly GCA_018831715.1). Taxonomy (NCBI): domain Eukaryota; kingdom Metazoa; phylum Arthropoda; class Insecta; order Hemiptera; family Cicadellidae; genus Matsumurasca; species Matsumurasca onukii. The sequence continues at coordinate 37,985,288 of CM032062.1, forward strand.
ATCTGTGTTTCTCTTAACAGCTGATTATAAATTGTTTATAACAATACTTAAAACTAGTTTGTTTATGTTTACGTCACAGAAATGTACCATTACTGTGAACTGTTGAATAAAACCAATTTAGTCTTGATTTACTATTCTTTTGTTTCATAACACCTGTTAAAGTTAAAATTAAATAGTTTAATTTCTTTTTAATCTAAGAAACTTACCATACTCGTAAAGAGATTTTTCTAAATTATGCGTTTTAAGTGTACAAAATGGAGTTAAAAAGCACTAAAACCTGGAGAACTTTAAAGTATTTGTTGTAAAACTATTAAACAACTTATGGGAAATTGGGCTCCATGCACGTGTCAAAAAACCCTCTAGTTTTCACAAATGTCATGTTTATTATTGTAAATATTATTTTAAAGATTGAAAATGGGCTACCCTAAACTCTTGTCTGCGCGGCGTTTGACAGTTAGGCTGCATGTTTTGTAAGAAGGACCGTTGTTTAGCCAGCTGTTGTTACGTGCGCGGTGTCGGGTGCTCTTGTGCGAACGAATTCAGGCTTTCTCTGAGGTGACTACTCAGGCGAAAACCGACATGTTTTTCATAGAAACTGTTCCGAACAATCGTAAGTAAAGTACATGTTGAAATACGTTTTACTACGTATATGTACGAGATAGGAATATCTAGGCGTAATATCCGTTAGTCCATGAAAGTGTTTTACATGCATTGTGCTTTTTGTATTCCAAGAAGAAAGTTGAAACAACGTTGAAGAAAGAAGGACATTGTAAAAGGCTGGGAAAGTGCCAGTTCAATTTGGACGGAACAACTTTCTACAAGCAAAAGGGTTCATAGGCCTATCGTAAAAGTACGTATCTTTGACAAATACATTGTATGAGAGTCCTCTACATGTAAACACTGGTTTGGAAGAGTTCTTAATAAGTTCCTTATCTGGAACAGAATGATTCGTTTTATTGACTTATTAAACACCGTTATTATCACCAAATGACTTAGTAAGCCTAGCACAGTCTGAGTGCTCGCAAAGTATATTTAATGCACGTGTAAATATGCAAAACCTAAATTCAATCAAATTCTTACATTGATGTGGATTTACAAAACGTAGTACTAGTAAAAGAGATGCCTTCTTTTTTAATTAGTCAACGTTTTTATCAATGCAGAGTGTGGCAAAACGTTATGGTCAACTGAACTCGAATAGTATGTAGGCTGTTCTAATGGTGGCAGTCAATCATATGATTCGTCACACTTCCCATACTATTTTAGTCACCCTGAAAGTTTAGATTAGAAAACCTCAAGACCACGTTGTGCGAGCGAACTTTAAAAAATAAAACAGTCTCTACAAAGTAACTTTCACTGAGGTGTTTTTGTCCCATGCAACCACGGCATTCACCGTGTTTCTAGTGTGAAGAAATTTTTTTTAAAGTGATCATGATTTGAAATCTTGAAAATTTATTTCGTACGAATTGGTCTTATGCGTCGGTTGAGCAGTCACCAGGACTTTTGGCAAAGAAGATTTGAAGTTTGAAAAGGATTCATAAACAAGTGTATCTTTCAATCTTACAACACTGTGATGATTCAACAATTATGGCACTATGTTTAGGAAACGCAAGGGGTTTGTTCGTTCGTTCCATGCACAAGTTCGCCTCGCGGCAGTTCTGACCAGAAGCGACAATTCCATCCTTGTGGGACTGCAAAAGTCCTATTGCAGTCCCAACCAAAGGTGTCCCCACACTGCAACCTAAAGTGAGCTCTGCCCCGGGAGCCTCGGAAAGGAAAGGTGTAAACAACTGCCCCATACCCTTTTGGAGCTTAAAGACTACATAGGTAGTTGAGAAAGGAAAAGCTGTGCTTATGAATTAATAGTTTTTAATCGAACCAATGACAATCTAAAGTGTATCGTCGCTGATGACTGATGATTGTTGGTTTTAGTGTATTATAAAAAAAAAGAAAATGATATGCCCTACTACAGTACCATGTATTTACCCATTTCCTCAATACCATTTGCCACAACCTGTATTATTAAGTGATTCCTTTACGTACGCAAACACAACAAAGAAAACAACTGTTCACGCAGGTCATGGAAAAACATCATCGTACTGTTAAACTTGCACAGATATTTACCTCCAGAGGTAACTCGTTCTGTGCGTGCCATACTTGTTGACGTTCTTTAGCCTCTGACTATAATGTTGTTGATAATCCATCAATATTTGAGCTTCGTGTACCGTTTAGCTAATAATAACGTTCAATAATGACTTTCAATAAGTACTTGCACATGGAACTAAAATCTAAAAAGAGGCTTTTATTGTGGTTCACTTAGGGTTGAGTCTATAAAAACTCATCAAGTCATTGATCAGCGGAATTACCCAAACGTTGTTATGGCTAGCATATAATGTTCAAAACGTATATATTTCAACTAGCTTGGTTTCACACCAAGCGGCAGCCAATAAAGTCGAATTAAGTGCTTGAATACTATAAAATAAGTCAAAACAAAAAACACCTATGTTTTTCCGGCATAATTTCAGCTAAGCTAGTATTGACTAAGCTAGTATTATAAAACTTGCCACCCTTGGACAATGAGTTACAAATCTATGAACTAAACTCATTGATGCCAACTTTATTGAAAAGCATAAAAAGTTATTTTCCGAGCTGGACATCAACGTGGGCTGATGTCATTAATTACTAAGATAATCTGTATCATAGAAAATAGACATTACAACTGTTTCTTTGATCTGAAAAAGGTAATCGAGTAGATTTTTTGTCTTCTCTGGGTGTCGGTTGGTAGGATTTAAATTTCTTTCAAAGTTATGTTTGAGACAGGTAAGAATTAGTGTTAAACCTACGAAAATTATCTCTATCTTTCACTTCTACTCATTGCACTGAGAAGATAGTTGGTCCTTGAACCAGGAGTTGGTTGTGGTTTCAATAGCTTTTACCTTATTAGGCTACTTTTAGGGCTTGCGAGTATCAATCTACAGGAAAATTGCTGCGCAAGCTGGTTGATGAAGTACTCAATGTACGCCTTCTACCCAATCAAAGTGAGATCCTGCTTTCTATATTTCCGAAATATGACTTAGTATGTAGTGAGCCTAGACATGACAAATACGAAAATTTAATTATTTTCATTTTACATAACGTAGCCTAAGATTTACAAAATACATTGAAATCACGATTGCCAGTGGTAAGACCTAGACTAAACGCAAGGTTCTTTACAAGGTTTAATTTACCAATGAACTAAACTTCCATTCGTTAACATCCCTTAGCTAACTTAGATTTTGTTAAATATAAGTTAAATTAAAAAGTTGAAATCCGATATATGTTGGTAAGGAATACTAACCAAGCTAGCTGATAAAGAATGCTGCTGGCAACGTTAGGGCTGTCCGGTGCAGTAAATAGAATTGCTTTGTCATCAGCGAGCTTGCCCTAGATAACTGCAACTTTGTTAACGCTAACCCAGCACTCGTTATTACATAATACACAATTTCAAGGCTGAAAACTGCTTATATTATCATTAACCTTAATATATCAGTTTTTATTCTTATTCCGAAATATTACGTTTGTTAGTAAACATTACTACTCTACTAAACCTTTCGTGAAAGGTATTCTGTACAATTTCTTTCCCTAAAGCCCATCAGAAGGGAGCTAATTTCCAGCTCAGTCTAATTTAACCATAAAGGCCCGGTTTGTAATGTGCACAAGACTATTTATATATTTGTTGTATATAATGTTAAATAAAATAATATAAAATAAATAAATAAACGTAAAAGTAAATTAATATTTGGAACAGAAGAGGAGGTATTACTGTACCATATTCCAAAGGAAGGACTCTTATTTTTCTCCTTGTTCCATGAATACGAAGTGAGACGGCCCGCGTGACTGATAGTTGGCTTTGTAATTTTAGCTAACTTAGAACTTGAGAAGACGGCTTGCACCATTTGCTTGCCAGAGTTTCACTCGTTCTTCTCTGGAACGGTGCGTATTCTTTGTGAAGAACTCCTTCGGTCGAACAAATCAGAGGTGTGAAGATTCCTCTAACATATTCAGCTGCATTGTTACACTTCGTGTGTTTCTGCATTGCTTGCGTTCATAATAGAGGCTAGTTTGCCAATCTTGGTTCATATAAAAAGCAGCGTCAGCATTAATATTGCGGTTGTCAATACGCTACCCTCTCAGCCCCCCAGATACCATTAACTCTTAAGTCAGCACGTAAAGCAGGAACATTGTTAGCTAGTGATTCTTTGAGTTTCAGAAAGTAATTAGTTGTACAATTCTTTCACTCTGAGTTTTGGTATAAATGTCACTGTTTACTTTAGCTTCCTTTCTTACAGTTTGTTGTGTGGATAAGTGATCGTTATTGCCTATTTCTAATGGCGACTGTCCATCTTTTTGAACAGGGGAAGTTTATTCCTCCAAGACGAGTAGGGAGAGAAAAATTTCATTTTCCGCTTTGAGATTTCTTGCAAAAAGTATTTGTTGTATAATTTGTATAATTTTGTCGTAGTGTAAGAATAAAAGTTTTACTAGAAGGGGGCAGGTTTGAAGCAGGTCATGTAGCGTGAGGTAGCTGGCTGAAATAGCACAGTTAGCTGAGGACACTGACACGACTAGATGTCGTGCACCATGAAAGTACAATCCGTTTTTCTTATATAAATCTGCATATAATATTTCGTTTTTTTCTCTGGAACATGTAGTACCAAAGAAGAATGTGTTGGGTAGAGGAAAACGTAAGAACAACTTTGTAGGTTCCATTAGAAAATACTTACAAGGAAAGGTAAAGGACTAAAATTTATTGTTAAACGATTAAAACAATAAAATAGATAAAGTTTGTCATTTTTGATGAGGCAAGTTTAGGAATACACAGTCCTAACTACCAATCAATATCGACTTTTACCTAGCGTTACCTAAAGGTCACTTAACGAACTGTTAGTGGTGACGGCGGGGATCAAACCTAAAAAGCTAAAAAAAAGTACAAACTGATTTGAAAGTGTGTGATAAGGAACTAAAATAAACATTTGATGTAATTAATTATCACTAAAAATAAACTTAATGGACTATGAAACACTATAAAATAACTTATTGAATGTAACACGGAGTTATTCGTGATGTGCTGTGATATCGGGTAGTTTTGCCTGCTATTGACAGAATCAGGAAGTCAGGGTATGGTTTATTACGAACACGAAAACAGCCAATCTTGGCAAATAACATGACTCTTTCCAGGTCACCGGAAATTGAACAGCGAGAACATTACTTTTGGCAACATCACATTCCTTGTGTTCCATTCAGATACAAAAAATACATTAATATAACTTTTCCGCTCTTCAAGTTCAATCAAAACAATAATTTAACTGTGTGTAATAATAAATTTGTATACGACGACAAATTTTAACACGTGTGTGACCGAACAACAGTAGTATTGTTAGGTGGCCTGTTGGCATGATGAAACATTACATCAAAACAAACAGGTTTTTTAAAGTCTAGGTACCACTCATTCACGAATTTTCAAAATCCACGAGGCCTGCAAACGTGGAAGAGGTAGGAAATCTCCAAACACTCTAAACGCACACCAAGACTGGTTGTGAACTCCTTCGCTTCTGAGGACTAACGAGGTGAAATATGATATATATTTTTTCAAGTATCATATTTGTGAATATGTTTTTTTATTTAATTAAAACAATTGGACTGCTTCAACATAAACAAGAAGACTATACTCAAAATTCGCCTAAACATCGCTAATGAAACCGACGCGTTAAAATATATCCATACCTTTTACTTATTTATCATTATAAAACCATTATAACTCAATTATCGCGTTTACCTTGTCAGGCTTTGTCTGTCTCCATTATACTACGGTATAAGTAGTCAGAAACTTACAGATATGTGCAACTTTTAACCATGAGTACATGATTCTATTTAAAAGAGTTGTCATTGCTATTTGCCAGTTATTTAGTGTTATACCACTCCCAATAATATTTAAATAATTTGAAACCTATTCTGGCGGAAAAAAGACAAACTATTGCAAATAACAGTCGAAAGTTATGAAAGGTATTTCACGGAATTGGTCACGAGTTAATTTTACTTTCACCAAACACAACATTATTATCAAACTGATTTCAATAACACTAACAAACTAGAATGTAAAAAAATGCCATAAAAGAATGTGTTTTTTGAAGAACGTTCAACAATATAAAGTTTAATTAGAAACATCAGCTGGTGCCTTGCAACTATCAGTGTTTCAGAGGCCAGAAACATAAATATCAACCGTTTTATCACTCCTAATACTATTAAGCCAATTATCGATCTATTCTCTATAAAATGACAAACTGGTTGTAAAACCCAGGCATGTCCACTGATTTACTATTCATCTAATGTTATCTCTCAAGGTCTGACTGCCTCTCGAGGTTTATAGTTAACTTTACTCTTAAAACTTGTGCCTTTGGTACGTTTGGGGCCAAACTCAAAGAGGTTTTAAAACAGTTTAGTACGTAATATAGTTTTTTTATTTTATTGTATAACTAGACTAAGATAGGTTTAAGATAGTCTCTGTAAATTAGTACTTATACTGAGAGACGCTGTAATGAAGTAATTTTATTTAACAGTCAAATTACATCGAATGCAAGAGAAAATGCTTATAAACAATCCCTCATGGTTTGACTAGTTATAATAATCATAACAGTACAAATTATCCCTACAGATCCAACTATTATCTTTGGAAGCACGTAAACTTATAAAAGGCAATGAAGGAAGGAAGGCCGCAGGTGCGTGTAGAAAGTTTCTGTTCAGTATTTATAGCTCGGCCATCTAGGAGCAGCTCCGGTAATCGAACTTGAGGATTTATTGCTTTTATGGACAAATGATACGTTCCTCAGAGACTTGTCATTCGTATCCCATCAAGACCCACGTGCTTCCACATGTAAGGTTATGTTACCATAGTTTTGAAACGCGTTTAATGTGTTTTATCAAGTTAATACAGAAAAGACAAGTAGTGTCGTTCAAATTCAATACACGACTACTCTCTAGTCGCCATTTCGTTTTTTATGCCTTGTTCAAGGGGTTATTGTGAACACATTTTGTAACTGAAAAGGCTTTTACGGTTATGAATGAGCAACGATTACTTTTAATACAGACCACACTAAGAAAAAGTAAACGCCTTGCCGGCTTCTTTAGCTGGGCTACGTAGCAAACGTTAGAGCCGGCGCTCAGTATAATAATTAATATGCTTGACAAAAGCAAAACCACCAACTCATGTATGTGACATTTAAAAATAATTACATTTAACATAATCTATTCAGTACAAGAACAAATATATAGTTGAAAGAAATTTATTTGCGGCCATTTCTGAATTTGGAGTAATAATTAGCCCAACTTTTATATAACATGAGGGACTAATATCCGCTTAGGCAAAGTTGAAAACCTAATCGTGTATTTAGGTTTTAAATCAAATCGGAATGGTAAGCAAAGAAACCCGATATTTAGTTATTAGTTATTGACGATAATTAATGCCTTATCAGCTAATTCATTAATAAATATCTAATTTTAATGCCATCCGAACATGCATGTGTGTCATAAACAATAACCAAGTCACGGAAGAGGATCTCGCTTATGTACTGTATTGCAAAATACTATTGAAAATATTGGTGTTATCAAACAGAAAACTTATTTGAAACGTACCCTATGGAAAAGGAATTCTAACAACGAGTACTTTATAGGAGAGTCTTTGTAACACAGTAGTTAGTACATTACCTAAACATAAGTAAAGACCAATTCATGCAGCCTTTTCTTAAAATTTGAGTTAGTCACGTCCCTGTCAGAGTTAACTGTTTACATGCGAGTGACGTAGATAGACAATTGGAAGTACAAGTATACGGACGTGAAGATACCAAAATAGCCTCTCTGGGGTTCAATTTCCGGTGACCTGGAAAGCGTCGTGTTATTTGCCAAGATTGGTAGTTCTCGTGTTAGTAATCACCCCAGGTTCTCAGCTCTTTTTTCTAATAACGTCTTTCTTACTTACGTGAAAATGTTACGGGTCTTAGTTGATATTAGTACTAGGTCATAGCTGAAATTCGGTATTCTAACTAAAAGTGGAGGTAACTTATTTGAATATAGACATTGGGACAGTTAAAGACCCAACACTCAAAAGTATTTAAAGTACTCAAAAGTTGTTCTTAAAGTAATAGCACAGTATATATATTTCTTGTAAATTTCCGTCAATGTTTAGTGATTGTTGAATTCCTTCTGGTACATTAAAGCTTGCATAGTCAACTCATATTCTGTCATAAGTCATATTTTAACGTACAACATAATTTTATTCAAAAACAACATTGCTTTAACACAATAAATTGGTTTAGCTTAAAAGAAACAACTGGAACACTGGTTTCTGTCAGTCAAGGTTGAGGTAAAATTGATTAAACTATTGTGGTAAACATTTATTTAGTTGAAAGAGGAAACTTTTAATGGTAAACAAAAGAAACCACTCTCTGTAATGTGAAAGTTAGAATAAAGCCAAAGTTACTTTCAAACAAATAACAATTTAAGTCTAGATAGATTTCCATTAGGGAAATAAAGTCCCTTTCCTTGTGCGAAAGTAATACTGCTCAAGAAAAGTTTGATGGGAGAAGTTAAGGTATTTCTTGTATGACGGTTGCATAACATGTATATGTTTTACGCAAAAAATATTTATTTATTTGGCCTACTTACCACATTTGCTTGTTGCATTTTGACTCATGTAAATCTGCAGGTTTCAACACAAAGGTTTAGCGCTAGTTTTTAACTACATCAGGATCCCTTCCAGTCCACCTGACACTCATAACTGTAAAAGTTCATTGGGTGCAGATCGGGGGGTTTCGAGAAGAAAGTAAAAGGGCTAGAACAATACCATTTTTGTAGGTCATTCATTCCAACCCTTCCAACTACAGGCCCATATCGGTTTACCTTGCTATTGAGAAGACTTTTGACGCATGTGCCAAATCACCTTAATAACCTTTTAAAACGAATAGTTTTATGTGCTTTAAGTGTCTGTTTTGCCTTTAGGCCTTCTAAATTTACGATAACAGCTGTAAAAGAACTTAATTCAAGTGTGTCTAAACCTTTTAGACAAGTACTCATAGTAGGCGATGGTCTTCAAACCGCCTTAAGTTAGGTATTTTGCCGAATTTCCAACCACGTTCCTGGAGTTGGGCTGGTGAGTTTGGGGGAGGAGAATGCAGAGCTTATGTGGTTAACAGATGGTGCGCTTTATGGACTAACTTTGTCTTTCTTCTACATCCTACAACTTCGTAGAGTGCTTCATATGTGACCAGCATGCTGATTATGTGTACTCACGTTAGAGAACAATCCACTGGTTCTTAGATGTAGGGCCGTTTGTTATGAATTGAGTGTTTAGTCATAAGCACCATCAAAATGTTACTTGTCTGTAAAAAGTGATCAAGAGTAAATAGTGTTACGTCGTATTTAGTTTTAAATTTTAAAAACGTTTAAATAAGATGTTTGTGGTAGTTTTGTTGTTGTTTTCATGTGACACCATAGTTCAGCTGGTATAAACTAAAAACTAGACTATTATTTTCAAAATGTCTCTTAATTTTGCTCAATTTAGTCAACAAGTTAACCATCGTTTAGCATACTAAGTATCATTGTGCATTGTTAAGGAAGGCCAACAAATAAGGCTTCATTTACCGTATATATGTACATAATGCTAAATACGTTGTGCCTCATATATTTACAAATACCAACAACTGAGTATAAACAATGTGAACACTGTACAATTTACTAACCTCAGTATAGAAACACACCTTTGTCAAGTTTGAAGTGGTCATGGTCAGACATTGATGGGCTACAACCGCACAGACCACAGAGTGTCCACCACACTTCACAGATTTGCATCTGAGCATAGTTACACGTACTCTGTCTGCTTACTGCTTCATTACATTACACAGTATACAGGGTGTTTCAAAATATCTCCCATCTAAAGTTTGAACGACTGAAGTGCTTTACACAAGCTTTGGCGCATGTTAAAAGAATATTATGAAGTACTTTTTGGCGGGACAGGTATTTTTCAAAAAAAAAATTAGGTTTCGCCTGTTAGACTGAGGGTTTTCATAATAACACCGTTCTCGATTGGCAATCAAAACATATACTAATTTTTCCCAAATAAATGGCTGCCAACAGATTACCGGTATAGCTTTTGAAATATAAAAACTAAAGGTGAGTTTGGTTGAATCAGACCAAGGGCTTTTTAAATGGTGCTAATCGGGTAGTTTCTAGAACCTTACAAACCCGTTAGCTTTCCTTAACTGTTTATCGTGTGATATTTTGTTTTATGCGTCCGAAACCTATCAAGTTGCCCTTGCCCCTCGAACCCAAAATTTTATCATTTTGGTTTCTTGCCTGCCAATTTCACAGTCGGCAGCTCTTTATCTTAACAATATCTCTTTGTCAGTTTTGGCCGATTCTAAACGGAACTTTGGAAGATATACAAGTAGTTCTTTTTTTTCGCCCATAAAATGACAGGTCACGCAGTAGGGATTCTTAAATGGACTGTTTTATCTTTCGTTAAGTATTTATGAAAGTATTTTACCTTTTTGCTGGCAATCTGAATAAGTTAAACCATTACATTTATAGAAGCCCAAGTAAATTTTAGTACGTCCAACACTCATGTTTTACGTAGGTTGGGAATGAATTTTGACAGCTAGTTATATAAATTGCCTATTTCCATGCGTTTCACTTCTTTATTCAAGCTTTTGGGGTTGATGCCGATGAAGTGCGGTCAAGATTTAATAAACAAGAGACTTAAAAAGATCAGCCTTCTACAAATTATACACACGTAATTCGACTAACTTACTCTTTTTAAAAGACTTTTTACAACAATGAACAATAAAGACAACCTTTATTTATTACAACCTTTAATAGCAAAAAGACAGGTAATGACAGAAACATAGTTAGTGGCACATACCACAAAGGTTCTTCCTATTAGCAACAAATCATTACTCAAGTAATCACATAAAACTTAAAAGCTTGGCAAACATTATTATTAAATATTACGCAATTTTTAAATTTTGACTTTTTATCACCGGCTAAATATACGATCCAGCCTTTACCATTAATCGTGATTACACTTTATCATATGAATCGCATTATAGGTTTGGTTTCAATTTAAATCTCCACCAGCAACCTAACATTTCCAGTTGGTTCCAAACAGTGGTTATTTGCAACGATTGGTTTGTAGCGTGTTCGTAATGAGCTGTTCTTTCCCCACCGCAGAATAACAAATGTGCAATGCATTAAACATGTTGATTTCTTTCACTGATAAGCTAACACTATTTTTGAAGTGTTGTTTCTGAATTACAGAATCACGTCTCTGAAACGTGTTATGATCTAAAATCTAAATGATACATGGTTTGAATGAAAAACATTATAGATTTAATAATTATATTGAGCTCTGATGGGATTTTGGTTTTAAGGTATTGTGGGTTAACTATTGGAAAGCTTTTAAATTCCAACTACTAGTATTGCTCGTAAATCGTTGTAATAACTATGATAAACACTTTTTGTAGTGCGAATATTTTTATAGATTTGTTTTGCTATTAGTGTTTACGTTAGTGGTTTTTCACTGAAAAATGTTTTCCAGGGTCAAGATATTGTTTTAGGTTTGAGTCAGATAAATAATAAAATTTGGCCTAGGCAATTGCTTGCTTAGAAGTTATATGGTGTGTTGAAATAAAAAAAAATAAGATATCACGCAAAACACCGTTGCTTCTTCGATCCATTAAACATGTTTGCCAACAACTTCTTATTTCAAATACCTGTATCAAAAAATATAATTATGTATTTATACCATTATATTTATAAAAAACGTTTAATTAGTTCAAACCATTAGTGAGTAAAAGTGTATGTTGAACCAATATTTTGAGTAATAAATTACAAATAGTTTCGTTGGTGACAGCATGGACCGAGAAACCAGCCAGTAGAAATGAGATGCACATAGCAATGGCAGAGGATCTTTGAACTCCACACTACACAGGTGATCCTGGTTGCATGCATAACACCAGTATTGAGTGTACTTCAAACACACGACCAACTCTCTACTCTACTCACTATCAATAAACTCATCATGATATGTAGTGGAGAATATCTCTAAGCAGGTCTAGTTATAAAAGTTATCTTTTGTCTTCCCTAACTACTGAGTAGCCTGTAAAACGGTCAACAGGCCTAAGTTCATATTTATTTTGCACTAATTATACAATTCGAATAATTACTGCACACATCTACCATAAATTTGTACACCCTGATTCCCCTATTATTATTATTGTGTTCGACGACGTCCTTGATGGATCTAACTACGAGTATATAAGACGTCTGCTAACGTCAGATCTGATCTAACCTTCATGACATTCATATACCGATTATGATAGCTAATGAATAAGTACGACCGCTATGTATAGAGGGTGGATATTTGGTTATAAACAGGTGGCATCGTGGGCAAACGCAACATTATTGTGGTTGGCAACGCTTATTGGAATTCAATAACATAAGCCCTTACATAGACAACTCGTGAATCAGCAGATTCTAATCTGACCAGGCATAATGTGTCTACTTGAAATAATGCACAACATCCACAATACAAAAATTGCTTAGTACGAATAATACTGTTACTATGAGTTCTTTTGAAACAAAATACCGCACTGTTTCTGTTAATCTAGTTTTGCTTATAAACCTCAGGATTTATAGATTAAGTTGATGAATACGTGAAAAATAGGTATATGATAAAATTGAATCACTCGATCTCACAACAACAACTTACTACAAGTTATTGAAAAAAGTAATATTGAAAATAGTAACTTTTAAAACAACAATTGAACTTTTAAAATGGAGACAACTTAACAGGCTTGCAAAACCGCAAGAAAGTGTAATAAAAACCTTATTTTACGTAAAATAATGAAATAAAGAAACTGGTATTGTCAATGCTACAACTATTTTGAGCAACAAATATTTGCTACTATGTACTTGTTCAAAGGTTGTTTGTAAATGGTATTTAATGCACTAGCATGGGTTATGGCACAGTACTACACGAAGCAAAACCAATAAATTATTGCACTTGCATTAAATTTCTAGTCTAAATCCAATTGGTGTTTTATTTAGAAGAAGAAACGCACACAGAGCGCTAAGGAGATAAAGCTCTCCCCTTGAAGAAAACGTAAAGACTGCGGGTCAAATACTCTCTTTAGACCCACACCTGTCCAGAGCTTTGATGTTCTGAAAGCGCCCATGTCATCAGTTTAACAACTAACCCTCCTTACTTTCCTCATAGCCGGTAGTCTTGCTAGTAGTACCAACATATGACAGCATAGGCATTTTGAACAATATTATTATTTGCAACCCATATGATTTTTCAGGCAAGATAGTTTCGATGCAATCAAAACAAAAAATACGATTTAAAAGTCCCCGAAACTTTTTAACATCTTCAAGACAGCTTTGTGTCCGGCATTTGGATGTCTTATTAATAATCTTAAGCAACATTAAATTGCCTTTCCACAACATGGAGGATAGCTGATAGTAAAATATTGTATTGTTTAAATTGATTGGTTTGTTCTCGTTGCTTACATTAAGATTTCAAATTTTAATCGAATCTACGTACATACTGTACAATGTGAGAGTCTAGTTTATTTCAGAATACGAATTTGTATTTGTTAGGATGTAAATAACAAACCCATGGTAGGTTCTACCGGATGGGAGTCGATCCCTATTACTGTTCTGGAAAACTAGCTTAGTCGTAGATCCAGAGGCGGACATAAACCGGAAACCGGGAGTGCAGCTCAGAGTCATTAGTGCTAACGAGATTTGGATTTGTGTTATAGTTACGTCATAGCTATAACGTATACTGACATATCCTGAGAGCACGTACAAGTTGTACATTAGTTCTTTAGATTATTTACTAAGTATTTGTAAAAAATATACTTACCTTGTCTGATTGTATATTAAGATGTATTGATATAATGCAAAGGTAAACAAACCACCTTCTTTATAACAACAACAAAATTATTAAATCCCTATGTAACTGTTCGTTTGTAATGAATTGCCGTTCCGCTGAACCGTTTTACATCCAAACTTTATTAATTCAGATGAAATTACAACCGGGTAAAATATTGGCTGTAAGGCAGCTAATGTTTCAGAACTCACCGTGCTTAAAATGACTTCAAATGTCCAATGCAATACTAAAATTTGTATCAATACTGACTTTGTTCCGTTGTCTAGAACGGATAGCCAGTGAAATTGACGTTCTATAGTATCATAGTCAGGCTCAATCTAAATGGTGCCGAAAACAGACCCACCAATCCAACACATCTAAAGCACTTCTATACTCAACCTGTCAGAAAAATTTAAAGTATTTTGTATAAAACACGTTATTTAATATTCAATATAATTTATGGCACATCATTAACGCTGATAGTAAAGATAACGTTTGTTCTGTTTAACGAGGCGAAGTTAAGACTACTAAGTTCTCTCTATCACTCAACCTCGACCTTTACCTAGCGTCAACGTATAGTACCTTTATGAATAATTGTAAATCCCTGGGGCTTCGGAGTCGCGCGCGATACCAAGCCACCACGAGTCCACTAAAATAGTACGTTTTTTCACTAAGCTTGTGGTTTTTCACTTCACTTCCTATAGTGCTGCAATCACTACGTTCAATTACTCTGGCTCCCCCTTGGCTGATTTGCACACCAGTAATTAGCGTTGTAGCCTAGGTCAGTAGTGCAGATATTAATCATGATAATCAATGCTGTTAGTTTCCCGGCTTGTCCAGCTGCTCATCACTGCAACGTGTTCGCCAATATCTCACAGACCGATACCTGAAGCTAATCAATTATATGCACACCCTTAGTAATTGATTGGCATTGGCCTACGACGTACTTACAAGGTTATTTCCTTTATTTAGTTAGGAAGTATTAAATAAGCTTAGAATGTAGGTGCTCCCCCACAGTTGGCCTATTGGCTACTACCATCCACGACCACAATTAGTGTGTCTTAATAAATTTGACTGGACAGTAAGCACTCGAACCTTTATTATGCTACCAAATCAGATTCGTGCCTGTACTATTAGTTATTACTGTTAAACATTACATGGTTTAAAATTAATTTGGAAAATCACCTTCTTATAGTTCTAATATTTCTTAATTTGTAAATGAGTCCACATCAAACCTTATGATTTTACATAAACTGTACAAACTTATACCTTAAAATAAATCATTGTTCGTTTAAAAAAGAAGAACTGTTAGCAGATATACTCGTACTAGTCAAAGGGGTTTACGAATATACTCTAATTCTGTTTAGCTTTCAAACAAAACCATTAGTATTCAATAATTTTGGTACAGAAACAGTTTTGGCTGCGTTAAATTTGTTGAAATGTTCAATTACCTACGTGTTTTACGGTCTGAGAGAGATTACAGTGTTGATATTTAAATTTTAACTCAATGATGTTTAGCTTCTCATTAGATTTTACATTTCTCTATACTCTGATGATAATAGCTCTAACCATATTAAGCTAATAAACACTGAATTAAGTTGTAGCTCTTTTGTATAGCAAACAAGGTACAACCGAGGATATTCAATACCCTTATTTGCTTCCAAAGGTTTAATCAATACTGACCATGTCCAGATCATATCAGGACCGAGATGTGGGTCAATGTTGACATGGTCGTTGAAGCTTCCATATCACATCTCTTTTTGACATTCCAGACTAAATACAAAAGTTACTGGAATAAACTTCGTACAAAACCATGATGGTGCCCTCATTAAGTGTCAAAAAACCTATACCGAATACACCATGTTGCTTTCAAAAATACTTTCATCACGCAAGCCTTCAAATTGTAACATTTCGTTTTATTTAATAACAGTTCAAAAAACAGCTTTCCACTATGTGTAGTTAAAAAAAATTGGAAAGGGTTTGTTAGAATTTTCGTTTGATTTAACCAAATAAAAAATTGAAAACAATAAAAATATTTCTTTTGTGGTACAAATTATTGTTGATCTTACACACTCAGAGAATGTATTGTGCTCACACTAGTATTGCTATCAAACGTGGTTTCGCAATGCAAAAGTGAATGGTACAGTTGCGGTTAATGGCAAAACATAATTAATACAGCGTATTCTACATACATCACTTTACTGTCTGTTTCTGAACCAACCCTTTCAATAATTATCTGTTCCAGACAAGCTTTGACTTGACCATTGAACAATATTTGGCTGAACTTGTTAAACAGAAACTGCCAGAAGGGGTCACCTAAGCTAACATACCAGTATCAACTGAACTCTAGACCACTGGGCTACTAAATCATCACCTATTTGAAGCTGGCATAAGAGTAATTCCTATGGATAGGAAAAGCAAGAACACTTACTAATTTGTACGTTGGGTTTCAATTTATATAGGCTGTCCAGTAATTGAGGGATAAAAATCACCAAATAATTTATCACGTGAAAGTAAACAAATAGTTTCCCATGACACAAAGGCCTATATCGCTTATTTTTCTGTTTTTCAGTATGTGTTTTTAACTAAATAATTATTATCTCCAAGGTAGAATAAGGTATAAATTTAAGATTTTACACACTTATTAATGTAATTAAATTCAATTATTATCGCTTCCGGTTTCAAAATGGTGGCCATACTAAGTTTTCTAAGCATAATATCTTAAAACGCTTAAACTTAATAGTAAAAATACAAATAAAACAAAACGATGCAAATGTTTTACAAACATATTAAGACCAATTTGGTTGTTATGAGTTTTTCTGAGCGCACTCTTTTTACATATGTTTCTTAAATATAAATAAATTAGTGAGTTCAGGAAATCCTTTATTTCGCCGTTAGTATGTATCATAGCACAACAAACTTGGTCTTAACATGTTTGTAAAAACGTGTTTTACGTTTTGTTTTACCTGTGTGTTCACTACAAAGTTTAAGAATTTTTAATTACGAGTATTAAGCTTAGAAAACTTAGTATAGCCGTCATTTTTAAACCGTACAGGATGATAATTCAAATACATTTTTTAAATATTGGTTTTTAACTATACTAAAAGTGTGTAGAGTTTTAAACTTAAAACTTAATTATCCTTAGGGATAAACGTGTTATCTGATGAAAACTCAGACAAACAGACATACGGAAACTATGCAAGATAGAACTGTTATTGGACATATCTTGTTTATTTTTACTTGAAAAATCACAAGGTGAAGTTTTATTTCCTAATTACTAGATACTCTGTATAACACAACCAAAACCACTTCAAATATCTAATTCGTTTATTTATAGTCTTAATAATAGAATAACACTTTGTTAAGGTACAGCTTTTTAGGGTAAATAAAATTACTACATTATCTCTGTCTAGCTTGGGGGCTTTAAGCTAACTCAAATGACCAAATAATTTCATATGGCGTTTGTAATGAGCATTACATTTTCTTATGACAGTAAAGAATTTCGAAATATAAAAGAATAACTGTTTGTAAAAATGTTATTTCGTTTTAAAAGGGGAAAAGGTATAAGTCTGTCTAGTTACAGTGTCCTATAACTTGGCACAGTAATATAATTACAGGCTGGGTTACTGAGAGTTTCCTGGGTCAAATGTTGGTAACGACTTTTCAACTTCCGGTCCAAATTACCTGACGCCGACAATTACCTTGAATAATGTGTGTAATAACTTTTCTTAACGCGTCCCCAAATGCAGTTTTGCAAGAATTCAATTTTGCACAAATGCAAAAAGAAACCTGTATATAAGAAGCTGCCATTTTTATTTGTTTGTCATTTTGTTCTAAAAACAGCTTTTCTTAAATAATGTAATGTCGAGCTTAAGAACATCTTGAGTTTTCAAATAAATAATGGACTATATTTATGGTAGCCAAAAACACATAGTTATATACTTACAACAACAACGATAGTTTGATTAATTTAAAGAAAAAAATCACCAAAAATGTTTGCAATAATAAAAACATATTTAAATTGACTGAACTGATCTAATTAGATACCTTATTAAAAAACCTTTTACTCTAATGAATATCTTTCTCTTCGATATTTTCTTTTAATCATATTTCAAAGAGAGATATCTGATAAATTTAAGTACTTTTATTCACCGAAGCAAAATTAGTTCCAGAGCGATGTGGCCACAGGCTTTGAAAAATAATTAGCTTTCAGTCTTATTCACTTTGATATTGCGATGATAAATTTATGTCTTTGGAAAAGGAAGACCCCGCTTTTCATTTTATGATTAGCACATTTTCAATAAAGTAGGGGATCGTTTTGACAACAGTCTATAATGAAATCTGGTATTACGATTGAAGTCACCTATATTGTTCTTTAAAACAAAACTAGTTATCCTTATGCCTACCATCCCCAAAACTCTCACTATCACCCGTAATATTCTGTATGTGTAGCTACATAGAATAATGTTGCATCTATTAGCTTTGTGGTAGTCATAAACAAAAAAGTTATCATTTTATTAGTCATAAATCTTATCTTTTCTAAAGATGCTTTTTTGGTGAAACACGTAAAGTATTGATTTTGCAGGATGTACGAGAATTTTGCATCTATTAGCTTTGTGGTAGTCATAAACAAAAAAGATATCATTTTTATTAGTTATAAAAATCTTATCTTTTCTTAAGATGCTTTTTGGTGAAACACCTAAAGTATTGATTTAAAAAATAAACTAGTTGGTACTAACGAATAAAAGTTTTATTATTTTAATATGTATAATATATTCGTTCTACGTTGACACACGACTTACTGTTAATTGGGTGTACTGTTTAAATTATAGACACCGCAAATTTCATAAAATAACCGTCAACACGTAAGCTATCTGAAGTAATCACTCAAAAAAGTAAGTGTTTTTCTAAATCTTGAAACAGCCGTAATGAATTAAACAAAGCTCAATTAGTATTCTTTGCAAGGTTGAAATATCTTCGTTGTGACGTCTCATGTATTCCAATTACATTCTTCAATTTAGTTGATTTAAAAGCTATAAAACACAATGATCTTGCAGAGCTCCTAGTGAAGGCTAAAAAGGTGCGTAGATTCCTGGCACTTATACATTCTCAACCAGTTCTGTTGCTTGTTGTATACGTTTTACTCAATTTTTCTGGCCTACCAAATTTTCAGTTTACTGACTCGCCTGGCTTTAACTGCATACCTGTAAAACTATTCATAATAATTGTCTCGATGGTCTTAGCTTTATAAAGTTCTTAGAACAATTGTTAGGGGTTAAATCCAAGTTTGTATACATAATTAATGACAAAAGCTGAATTTTATTTTAGGAAAATGGTAAGAATTGGTCAAATAGTATTGGAATTAGTACTATTTAGTGTTTCTGGTCCGTACCCCGTCACGGTTCATTTGTACTGTTCAACGTTTTGACCTGTAGGAGTCATCCTCAGTAGCTGACTGAGAAAGTTTGATTACTCCCAGATTGAAGTCAATTTTTTAACAACATAAATAGTTTAACTTTGAGGTAGAATGCATCGAGAGCCCTCTATCTATCATTAGGACTTTAGCCACGATTAATCATTAAGAATATTATCTTCTATATATCTAATAATATTTCGTAACCTCCATTCTGTAAAGTAATTACTAAATTCGATGTTTTACACCAAACAATGTTGACTTTCAACGATAAGTAATTTGTTTTTTTTTTATAAACATCATACATGATATAAAACAACAATAACGATCCGATAACACGATGATACGTATTCCGAATATAAACCACTATAATTGGTGATCCATTTGAGCCGAGCTCACCTGAGAGCGTTGCCCCAGTGGAGACCATGGCGCAATGAATCACGCTAATCAATGTTATTAGTAACCCAGCCGCCCGGCCAAACAACACAACTACCAGCAGCTACAAATCAATACCAACCGAATTATTTTCTGATTACTTCTCCAACAGCATATTTCAAATCAGCTCCAGTTACTACTTTTGTACACGCCATGATGATAAAACCACGATAGTCAACATTGAGTTAGTGTCTGTTGGGTTTGTTAAAATGTATCAAGAATATGTGGACACTTTATTGAGTGAGCACAAATGGTTTACAAGAGAGTCAACAGCAGACTTACTTTGAGTACGACAGCTGCAGTGACATGGGTTTGAACTTGCACTTTGTATCTTCCGTTATAATACAGTAGTTTTTCCAACATGTTATTATTTTTTGTGTGACTGAAACAAAATTGTTTCTGTTTATAATTGTATAACGAAGAGTTCTACAAAAATACTGTACTTACAAACGGTTGTATACTTTGCTTATAGAACTCATAACGTGTTGTTAAGTTTTACATTGTACCAGGACAAGTCAGTATTTGAAAGTAATAATAATAAGGTTTGGTTAGCATGCTTATAAAATGGTTAATAGAAGTATTTAATAACTTAAATATTTATAAAATATAACGGTAGTTTACTATTTATTTTCAAAGCTCAAACAAAAAAGACCAATGAAAAACAAATGCACCGTGTGATTTGATTTCCATTGGTTATTTATTGTTGATAACTGTGTGATTCCGCAGCTCTCGATAACACATGGTCAACATTGAGTGAGTACTTCGTGAAATCATTTATTAACATTTTAATTACATGAACCAATATTCTGTGCATTTTAGTTTTAGGTTGGTGATTGTCACTGTTTGTTCATAAAACCGTGAATAACGTGTTCAGGTAAAACTGCACTATACTATACTATAGTAAATAAAACAATAAACAATAATTCAAAGTGTTAACGGTGAAAAATGTCATTTGTTGGAAGGAAAATAATAATGTTCACAAGTACAATGAAACTAAGTTTGGTTCTATGTAATATTAAATGTTTTTCTCTAAGTCACATTCAAGGTTCTACCACGAATCGAGATCAGCACAAATAGACAAATAGATGACAGCACTATACCATTGATACATATTAAGATATTTCGATGCAAAGTGTACATCGGCTTTTCTTTCAATATTTGGGGTCATAACTTAGAACTATATTGTAGAATGCAATATTCAGATCATGAAACAACACAGCTTTATGTTAACACCTTTGCAAAACGTAAAAAATTGTATAAGACTAAGTTACCTTACTAGTAAGTGCCAATAGTCAAAGGATTTTGATTGTTTGATCGTACCTTCAACAGTGATAGGCACTTGAATGAATGCAGAATGTAGATACATGATTTAGTTAGAGAACAATAATTACAGCGTACAGTGCAATGCTTGAAGTGGAAATGAACAAATGTAGCGTATGATCATGAGTAGTTGAAGCTTATTGCCAATAACTCTGTATTTCCGAAGCTTTGCACAACTGGTCATCAATGGTGAGTGCAAAACAGCGCGAAATCACCTTCAAACTCATCTCATTTCAACTGTTAAATGGCGTTTTTGTAATTACACTAATTCTCGTATTATGTTTTGTATATTCGAGTCAATAGACTCTGTTAAACCAATGAATTGAGTGACTAGAACTTTATTTACATTTAGGATCTTTGGAAAGTTCCAATTGGAAACTTATGTACCATTGGCTGATTTCAACGGTTTGCCTTTTACTAATACTAAGGATGGTCTATCGGTTTTCACGACTCAAGCATTGGTGTGGCTTTCGTCTGTTTTTGTTATTTTACAAAATTCATCAAACAAATCGATATGCAAACTGAAGCTAAAATCTTTTCTAGACACAATTCGGAGCGTTTTAGTACATTCTACAAGTACCTTCTAGCCTTCGTCGTTTTTCATACACATTTTATGTATACACATAATCCAGAAACAACGTTAATACGTAGCTTTTCGTCAGTTTTAAATTGCTAACGGGTATTGTCTCCTCTACTTAAATTGCCCAAATCAAGCTTCCTGTATAATATTTAAACGGACTAAAACCGTTGAGGTGTTGAATCAATAAAGATCTGATCTGCATGGAGACTGAGCGGTTCTTCGGTTACTGATTACTAAACAATCAGAGACGTAATTTATTCTCTTGATCCCCGCATCAGATTCAACACTGATTGCAATCAATGCAGTAAATATTTAAAGAGCTTTGCAGTTCAATATGAAACATGCTAGTTATGGTTGTGCAGCAGCTAAACTGAGCTATGTCTCATGCTAACCTTTTGAAAACGGTAGCACTTAAAATGTTGATAAAGTCTTTCAAGTTTATGGTGAAAATCTTTTATTGAAGTAGACAGTTTTAATTCTTCAAACGTTGCCAACGCGTAGTCCCAAGTGCTACCATGAATTTGAGCAAATGTCCAATAACTTTGGAAGGGGTTATTTTCGATGAACCTGAACGAAAGAATACCAATGAATGTTAATAACTGTGTGATTCACAGAACTCTCGATAACACATAGTCAACATCGAGTGCAGATTCCATGAAATCCTTTATTGACATTTTAATTACATGAACCATTACTCTGTGCATTTTAGTTTTACGTTGGTTATCGTCACTGCTTGTTCATAAACCGTGCAAACATTTGATAAAACTGCACTATTCTAAACTGTACTACAGTAAACGAAACCATAAACTATAATTCTAAGCTTTAACAGTAAACATTGCCGTTTGGCAAAATGAAACATACGGTATTAAGATTATTCATTCAATTACTGTATTCATTGTCCATTCTTCATTAAATTTAATATGTATACATTATGCTAAAGTGCTTAAATACAAACTGTATTCCTAAATTGCAAAATCATAACAGACAAGATGGGGTAAATTAGTGGTTCAGGACCACGCGCACGTCAACCCTTTGGTTTATTGTGCTGGCATAACAGACAAAGTAAAACTTAACTTCAAAATGGCCATCTTTCTTATAGGTTGACTGCCGGTTACATTTTAACCGCCGGTTGAAGCTGAATGGACAAAACGACCCTTACTGTTTCAAACAATAAAAAACTAAGTTTGAGATATTAAAAAATAACTTTAAAATATCAAAACCAATATTATAACTTTTACTATGGACGAGGACTTTCAAAGACAATGCCTCTATTGTCAAGTCCGTACAAAAGGTTTGAGACGCTTAAAACGTTTTTCTTTAAAATTGTAACACTACAATATATCCTAAATAAATTTGCATGTTTACATATTAAAGGTTGGCACGCAGGGGTCGGCTTGTTTGTTGTTAGTTTCAAGTTACACGTGCTTCAGCAAACAAAACATGTTAATTCACTGCCTAAAGGCTTGCACTCGTTACACCGGAAACGAACGTGTTTGTTGGAACTAGAGTTCGTTATTAAACAACTGGAAGTTTCATTAACAGTACGTCCTGCGCTTTCAGTATTTTTTCGTTTTTAGATGAGGGAAAAAACAACCTTAGTTTTTCCAATATTAGACCACTAATTTATATTGTAATAGACTGTTGATGAAGTAAGCATTACAAAGTTGTTTCTAGAGTACCTCGTGGCAAAACCTCATGATATTTAACCAGTTGAGGTTTTCATTTAGTTAATTGGTATAATATGTGTTTGTACAAGTAATATGGTTCCACAAACTACGTACGAGTGATTTCCAAAAACTCGTAATTTCCAATGGGTGAATGCAAGAAGAAATTCTACATTTAAACTAATATTAATTTTCATATGGATAGTACTCCATTGAGGTAGTCAACGTTATCACTGGATGTTTCTACTTATAATTTGAAAAATATGACTAATAGCTAAAAATCGTAAATGATAACCACCAGTATTCATCATGTATCATGACATCCTTTTGTTTGTTTCAGTTCAATCGGTAGAGCTAACACCAAAACGTAAGTTAAAATACTGTTTCATTATTGTATTATAAATACTACCACACCACTCATGATTTTTTTAAACTATATAATACAACTACAAATGGTTAAATATATTTCGTACACAATGAACTCATTGAATGTTTCCGTAACCTAAAACCCGTCAAATTTATCATGCGTCATCCAATTCAGTGTGTGCTGAGATACTTTAATTACAATGCATGCATTATATATGAGAAGTTGTTCAAAACATATGTGAGCTAAAATATGTTATTGTGTAGTCTGTAAAAGTCAGTTATTAAGTTAACTTATATTGGTATGTATACGTTACGAGTATAATATCATCATAGTAGCCTAGGTGAATAAGTAGTAGATAGGATAAAGGTTTAAAATTAAACGAAGTTGTTATGAAAGAACTTGCCTCACGAGATATAGTTTCAGCTTTTAATAATAATAAATTAAATCACTTCTTTAGTTGGTATGCCACTATGTTTTGATGATACTGTACTTACATATCCTTTTCGCTTATATTCAAGTGAAAAATTGAACACTTTGTAGAATAACTTCAAAAAGCAAACATTATAAATATT
The DNA here is from genome assembly GCA_018831715.1 of Matsumurasca onukii. Lineage (NCBI taxonomy): Eukaryota > Metazoa > Arthropoda > Insecta > Hemiptera > Cicadellidae > Matsumurasca > Matsumurasca onukii. The sequence continues at coordinate 38,009,596 of CM032062.1, forward strand.
AACGAGGTTCGTGAAGTTGTTAAAAAATAATACTAACTAATAAAACCGATGACAATTTTTGTGGTTGAAAATATATTAGTTAGGTACATGCAAGGAGTTATCTTAAGTTGAAGTAAGGGACTGTTTTGTCCTCAATACAGTCCGATGTCTTTGCTCACTAGGTTAGAGAAGTAGTTTATTTCATTCAATATTTTATTGTATCCCAATATTTTTTGTTGTTGTGCCCTACGGGTTTGAAACAGCTTTCTAAATCATCACAGATGTATTTTATAACATTTTTTCAAACCGGTTTGCTATCACAGTTAACTATAATAACAAATTATAATTTTACTAGAGTAATTCAAACTCATAATGAATTATGAATTATGGATATAATATTTCCAAATCCAGTGATGTTCAACTGTCCTGTGTGATAATTCTATTAAAGAAGCTGTTTTAAATATCGAAATAGATACTCTATTGCGATTGTGTTGTTGGTTTTTTGCTAAATATAAAGGTTTAGTGGTCTTCTTTTTTAAGAGGAATTGTGAATATAAATGAATGAAACTTTTGGATATTTATTAAAGCAACCTAGATAATAAAATAATAAAAATCAAGTTAAAATTTAAATTTGCGAAACTTGTAGTTAAATACTGTTTTTGTTATGCTCAAACAAACCCAATTTTTCTCCAAATGTGATATATATATATATATCTATACTGTAATTTTAACTATTAATCAAAAGGCTTAGTGTGTTTAAATCAAAAACATTTCTTAAAAATTAAGGCACATGAATTTTCTGTTAATTCAAAGTTTAATGTTTTGTATCCATTTAAATTTATATTATTATGGGATAGGTTAAATTATCTTTTATGAAGCTTAACATTGTGATTAAACATACAGTAGGAAAATGTTACTCGTATATTTCGTGAACCAAAAGAAGTTGCCGTACAAAATACTTTTGAGAACCAAGGAAAGATCCAAAAAGACTCTAAAACCACTACTTTGAAGTGTTTTGTTGTCTGGAAATATGTTTATAAAAGGTTTTGTAGAATGGCTTAAATATGTTTCATGTATAAACCTCATATTTTAGGTTTGACCGTTTAAATGTTGTAAAATTGATCAAATAAGTGTTTAATATTTGGGTACAAGCTTAATTTAAATTTGTATGGAAACATTCTCAAGTTAACGGTGCTGTTCTTGCAAATTACTCGTACATTTGTGTAATATTCAAGCTACTGTGAAACTCTCAATCAAGAAAGAAGTTTGTTTAATACTCTTACGTTGACGTATGACTAATGACGTTACCGTTCAAAGACATGTAGATCACAGTTTTAAATCGCCCGCCATAATATTAGCTTTACTACATGTTAGATTAGCTTGACTTTTCTTTAAATATAGTTTTTACGATTGACTTTGGTAGACAATTTTAATTTCAAAATATGATTTGGGTTTTTTGATAACTGAGTAGTTCAGAAGCTGTAGCTCTGTCATGTCATTCGAATAAGCTCTATTTACACTTTGGTGGGCTGTAGATTTTTTCTCTAAAAAAGATGAAAACTTTCATCATTGTATGTGACTATGTTCTTGATATGAATATGTTATTTTAGAGTCGCAAAAAAGGTTCTTACGTTGGTCACAATATTAAAAAATGACAACCGATTTTAAAACGCACGATTATAATTTTGGAGCTAAAATAAAATAGGGATGATTTGACCATTTTTTCAAAAGTCATCGGCTGTAAGAAATTAGAGAAGGTTCAGTAAAAATGCATTTCACGAGTTTTCCAGTAAAAAAGGTTTTTTCAAAGTATTGTACATAATTAGAAATTGTTAGAATCATTCGTGATAAATAAAATAAAAAGTGAGTTTCTTAAAATAGTGACTACCATAAAAACATTGAATATCTTGATAACAAAAATAAATATATTTGAATATTTTGAAAGTATACCGCTGTCATATCCTTAGATAATTGCAACGCATTTCCGTTTGCTCACCTTTGTTTGCAAAGTTAAAACTTGTAAATTAATTCAGCTTAAGAACTTAAGTATTCTTTGAGAGCTTTTACAGGACTTAGACAGTGCACTATAGTTTCTTGCATCAAAGCTTTTCAATGAAAGGGTTTATTTAACTTCACTCTGCAAAACAAGCACTTTGCTGTTGTTTGGAAAATAATCATAGTTAGTGTAATTGTTTTACTCTTTCAGGGTCACTTTTTAGCTTTGCTTTGTCAGTATCTTTTACAGAAAGAGTAAACCAAATGGTTCAGTTACTTTGAAAAAGATTTTAATACAATATTTTAACTGTAAACAGGTCGCAGGCAAAATATAAATTTGTTAGGCGATGAGAGCTAAAGGTCCAGTAATCACCAAATAATTTCGTTTCACAACTTTTAGTAGTAATAAGTAACAATGATAAGTAACTTTTAGAGTAAGTAACAATAATAACCTTTTAGCCAACCAGTAGTTATCAAAACCTATCAATGTGTAGGATTGGACTTTTCTTAATACTTTCAATACCGAAGCTCAAGCTATCAAGGCATTACATCCCACGTGACAATTGTATTACCTTCATAAATAAACTTCTGATGGCAGTAGTTTAAAGTTGACTCTAGAAATAACTTTTAAATTACATTTTGACATGGCACTTATTATAAAATCACAATGTTTAATTTGTGCAATGGATTTTCCCTCTTCAACTTGAGTCAAGAGGGAATGAGTATAAAAATTCGTGGTGGTTGGGCAAGAACGGAAGTTCAAAGAGACTAGGTTTGGCAAGGACCTATATGTGAGCCAAGTGCTATCCCATTATTGAAAGAGGGAATCTCAGTAGTCGAATAGAGATAGAACCACTTATGTTAATATCTTTGACTTTATTTCTATGTGAACTCCACCTTAAGCCTTGGGCATACCTCAGTAGTCAAAATGGAACATATAAAAACTAGATTGGATATTCTATCCGTCGTATTAGGAGAAGAGAGTAAAATAGAAAACACCTATTACACATCTCTGCCGTTAGAGTTCCCTTTGCCTATATTTGGTTATTTCGACCAATTTTTTAGTTAATTTATTTTAAATAAGACCTATTATTATTTTCTTAATAATATTTACAATTTGTACAGGTCATGTAAAAAAATATCAAATAAGCGGTTTTGAACCAAACTAATGGATATAAAGAATTCATTTCATAGCCTGGGACAAAACTACACTACTGAGTGTTTGTAGCTAATTGTCAATTTGTACTTACCCCTTGTAGCAGTTTAACTTTTAACATTAAACCCGTAATTAAAATCATGTCTTGAGCGTCTGTTTCCATGAGAGCTGTGGGGAGGGCGCTGCGGTTCGCTTTATTGTGGGCCTCGTTTCCATAATTGTGCCGTTTAGTAATACAAACGCTGTTCCATCTGTTCCGAACTTGTAATTACACAAAGAACCGACTTGATTACGTTTGGGCTCGTTTACAATTAGTTGTTAAAACGGGACGTTACAATTTGAAGAGAAGCGGTTTTTCTTTGTATAATAACCTTTAACTTTCTCACCTTTAACATTCTTGGGTTTTTTGACAAAGTAGTTTCTTTGCAATCTGAATAATTGGTAAAATAATGAAATTTCAATGGCTGGTAACTTATATATTAAAATGACAGAACACTGAGAACATTAAATGGTCGAATAACATTTGGATGTATTTCTTACTAGATACAAGTTTAGTCCCAAAAAGTTTTTGTTGAGATTTGAGTATCCATTCTCACTTGTAAGTTGAACTGACCAAATAGGGAACTTCGTTGATGCAAATACCACAGATAATGGATCACGTAAGTCTGAGGCCGAAGGCTGAAGGCCGAAGTAAAGCTGTGAGTGGAGCGAACAGGCTAGTATCGCCCACGACGATAGAACGGCCAAATGTCAAAGCCAGACTGTGAAAGGTGCAAATAATATAAAAAAATTACAAAGGGAATTCATTTCACTCGTGCAAGCAGTGCTTTAGCAATTAGCTGCGTGTCGGCCTGGTTTTCCTTTTGTCAGTGTGATTGTTCCCTTTCTCTTTGTTTGTTTTCTTTGTTGTCAGTGTGGTTGCTCGCTTTTATTATTTTATATCACACAGTTTTAGTTGGTAGATAAGACCACGACCATATCACTTATATCATATCGCTTTAGGTAAGGAATGCACCGATTTTACAACAAGAAACTAACATCCATGGTATAGGAAGCTCTTTCTTATTGGAAATTACGTCAATTTAAGAGACATCTGCAAATATTCCAATAATGTTAATTTATTAGGCTCATAAATTAACATTATTGGAATATTTGCAGATGTATCTCAAATTGAAGAAACTAACAGTTTTATTGTACCTTAGCTGTATTTTCCTAGGCAACCTAAATGTTATGATACAACTTTGTGTAATATGTTATATAAATAATAGTCTAATGATATCCTTTATTTTCGGACAAAGAAGTTAGCATTCACAAATTAACAATGAAAACACAATAAATATATTAAACTGTAATAAACCTCATAATTATTGAATTATTTTGTCTAAAGTTGATAAGTCTTCCTCTTCAAAAAAGACTTCAAATGTATGTGCTTTTTGAAGTTAGTAATTTTTAATAAATTTTGTCGTGTTTTTTTTATTTTTTTACGCAATTTGATAAATAGTTATAAAGCTTAATCGTGTTGTACAACAAGAGTTTTTTATACCGTATCCAGTATTGTTATTGGAATTTTTGAAGTGATTGGTTGTTCTCAATATAATACTATCGTACAAAAGTAATTGCAGATTTTGTTTCAAATACAAATAACTCACGGAGGAAGGGACTGGTAATGGGTTTTAAATTTCCGTTAACAAAGCTTCCGTGATGAAAAAAGCTAAAACATTAGATGAAGGCAGTATATTCTTTGAAAGGATCATGGACTACTAGGAATGCGTCGAAGCAAAGTATGCAACCTCAGCCAAACTAAATCAAACCACTTTGACTACATTGATTAAAAATACCTTCCAGACACAGTAACTATTTTCTTCAAACATAGCTGAGAGCTAAGAGATACAGTACGAGTTGGAAGAATGTAAAGAGTTCACTATAACACTTAAAGATAAAGTCGTGTGCGGAAGAGTCGTTATTGAAAGCACTTGGCAGCGCTTAGGAACAAGAAACTTGCTCTCTAAGCTCTCAAAGTCGTGCCTTGCTTGTGAATTTAATTAAAGGAATATTCCGCCCTCTTCTTGTACAAAGAACAGAAATGTGAGCTGCGCTGAGCAGTGATATGCAAAGTAAGCAGTCGACTCACTTGTCTTTGCTCTATTTACTTTTCTTCCTTTATTACCTTAACCTTTTTGCTATAAGGAAACTTTAGATAATTGACAGTATAGTCAGTGGGTTTTAATCATATTGTGTTTATACATTCGTTAATTTGTTGATAAAGAAATATAAAGACTAAATGTTTGGACCGAACCAAAACTTGAACCCGGATAATTTGAGGATTCAACCAACTTGCGAGGACTTGAGCGGCAGGAGTCATGACTATATGCTAGGCTTCCGGTATTATATCGCGTCGTAAAACTAATACTTAAGTAATAGTTGAAACGATGATATTAAAATAGTTGCAACGATGAGAACTTCGTTTAAACGGCGTATTTTAAAAGACATGTACCAAATATTATTTATTTTTCTGTTGGAACCCTTAGTAAAGCCAATTTTTCAAAGGTTTTCTTATAATCACAACTTTTGGATTTCAATCTTTTTAGAATATGATATACCAATTACCAACATGTTTGTTTTTTTCAAATATGTAAGAAGTACGATCATATTTTTATCAGGCCCTGTTTTATATGCATTACTATTTTAAGAACTTCTAAAGGGTAGCGTAAATATTAGTAGTTGGGAGTCTTCTAATGTTTTGTTGAATATACATTATACAGATAAAAGCTCTTTCTCTAATTTTAATAATTCAAAACAGCAGTTTAGAGCTGATTTAGATAGGAGTCAGAATATTTCTGTGTCACAAAAACAAACGCTTAACGCTTCAAACTCTACACGCTTCAAATTATATTTCTAGGAGCCCTAATTAATACATACGTATTAGTTAGTCATGATTGTTAGTGATTGCGCCAGCCATATTGGATAAAAAACCAACAAATAATTAGGCACTTGCAAAATGGCTATAAATTCATTTTTAGTCTTAAGCTCAGTTTGATATCATTTAAGCCTAGATAATGTTTTTATTTGATTAGATTGTTGCCGAAAGCCTACTCTATAAGTTCATTTAGAATCGCTCTGAGGAAAATCTATTGATATCGTAGTTTTCAAAGGTTTAAAAGTAAACAGTCAGCTTATTTCGATTGGTTAAAAGAGAGGTTTAGCTTACTCTACCAGTTTGAATGTAGAAGTAAAGGTAGGTTCCTAAATCTTCACTCCTAAAAGAGGGTGTAACAGCTAAGGAGTCAGCTGTTTTGTATGAAACACAACTCAAAATGAACCATTAAAATACGTTTAATAGAAGCTTTACACTTCCAATATAATACTATGAAACAGGAAAAATATTTTACAAGTACTAAAATGTATACTCCCGTTTAGGAATCTAACTGCTTTTGAGAAATAAGGCCCGGACGGAGGAGCTGTATTTGAGTAGACGTAACCACTTATTAAAACAGTACGAGACAAAATACTTGATGTTAAGTAAACTGTAATCTGAAGCGATTATGACTGAAATAATGAGAAGATGGTAAAACCAACACTGTGACTCTCATTAAACAAAGCTACGTCACTTCTATTGGTAACATTGCCTTTTGACTTAACGAGAAAAATATCAATTTTTTTTTCTTAAAATCTTCGAGTATTATTAATATTAAGTACATATAATATATTTTAAATGTACTATTTATAGTTCAAAGACCTAGTAAGTGTACTTTACTACAAAAATATCATAAATATTAATCGTTGAACGAATGACAATCAGTGGTAATATGTTTGTAGGTAAGAATTTCTACAATATTACCTTCTATTGACTAGTTATTGTCAACAGTTTAGTCAGAGCATTTCTAAGTAATTTTTTTCATAACACCTCGCCTAAATGGGTTTATATAATATCGGGTTTTCCAAAGGCAGTAATTAGTTGAGATACATATTATGCGCCACTAAAAATAAATTAGATTTATAAATTACACCACATTTTGAATATTTTAAAACGGTAAATCTTCCACACGTTACGCCTCACTATTAATATTTCCATAATGCATTGTTAAACCAACCCCACCATATATCCATTGTATTTAGTTTGTATACCAAACATTAATTATATTATATGTTTGACAGCTTTGAGTAAAACGACATCACACAAACACAGCAAGAGGTTCTCAGGGCTGTACACAGGACCCTACTTTGACCCAGCCACTAGCAACAACATCACTACCCAGCTGGGTACTCATGCCTACCTGCCTTGCAAGATCAAGCAGCTGGGCAACAAATCAGTAAGTTGACTCTGTTTAACCTTGTCACAATATTGTGCTGCTGAATTAGGGGAAAATTCAAATTATTGGATACAATTATACGTGATTCAAAGTGTGCCCGAAGGAGTTAAAACAAGGTTTTACCTATTTAAAACCTTAGGAGTATCCCCAAAAGGGGCTAAAGGGGTAAAAACGTGTATTTTTAAGGAAAGAAATTTGTAACTTGTATCCAAATAATATATTAGGTAAAGTTGTCGCAAAGGTTTAGGGGTGCTGCATAGTAGTTATATTATTCGAACTGAAAATTAAGTCAGGAAAAGTTCCTAGAACTTCTAACTCAAGCTAGAAATTTTCATTTCGAGGAATGGTTTTGTTTGAGTAGTAAATGAACTAAACCCGGTTTTTGAATGTGTTTCGCTCCTAAGAGAGGGTCTAAAGTTGGAAAAGTTAATGTCAATAAGAAATAATTCGTAACATAATTATATTTTTGGTTATTGTAAAAAAACTAGAAATTATACTGTTAATCGTCGTACAAGTGTTGACACCTTGAACACCCTTGTAGCGCTAACAGTTATGGAGTAGATAAAAAAGAAAATAAAAATGACCTTGAAATGATTAAATTTTCAGACACAATTTCCTATTCGGACACAGTTTTATGGCATCAAGTGCAAAACTACCTGCTTGACACTGCACTAAAAACTCGTTATATTTTGTTAACCATCAAATACCGTCAGTTTTAGTTCTAAGCATACTCCAATTGTGTCCAAAACTATAATAATTTAAACCAAAACTATTTAGTTTTAAAATTCACTGTATTTAGACTGTACCAAGAGAACAGCAAATTACTCACTAATTTTGTGGCCACATTTAAACTCGCTTTAAAACTACCTTGATAACCTTAAACCTAAAGAACCTTGATTATTGAAATGTTGAATGTTGACTGAGTAAAGACAGTTGAGACAGACACAGTATAATGTGCTTGAATTGTTGGAGGTGTCGTGGGTGAGGAAGCGTGACTCACACATCCTGACTGTGGACCGCTACACGTTCATAGCGGACGAGAGGTTCCAAGCGTTCCTGGTGGAAGCGACGGACACATGGACGTTGCAGATCAAGTACGTCCAGGCTCGAGACAGGGGTCAGTACGAGTGCCAAGTAAGCATGGAGCCCAAGCTCAGTCACGTGGTCACGCTCAATGTTGTAGGTGAGTCCACTGTGTTTATAGCGAACGAAAATCCGGACTTACAGCTCGTTTATCCGGACGAGGTGCAAACTCTAATAGTGGCAAAAAATGTTTAAACTGTGAAATGTAAAGTTTTAAAATTTTATTTCTTGTACTATTTAAATAAGAAATACAAAAAACTAGATTAAAGATTTTCTTTTCATCGTTGAATTTGTATTACAGTTACCTTTCTTTTAAGTGCCACAAGGGGTAGGGGTTGTATGTTAAAAACTTGGGCCCCTATGTTTTTAGGTGGAGGTGGGTGACGCAAAGTACTTCAAGAAAACTTTGCCCTAAAGGGGTTTTAAAAATATTTCCTTTTTCAAACGTTTAGACGGGGGCATTTTAAACTCACCTTGTATAAAGCAAAGTAGCTTTAATAAAGGTATTTTTTTATGACACACTGTATCAACGTGTTTTGATTTTAATGTTCTTTAGTGGTTTTTTAAATAGTGGAACAAAACATAATATTGGATTTGGTAATGAAATCAACTCATTGAGAAATTCAGAAAAATCAATATTTAATTAACCTTTTAGACGAGGCCTTTCAATATCAAAGATATTATTTTCAGGTCCTCAACACAAATAAAAATAATAATTAAACATATAAACTTACAGTAGGCATATGGTAAAAAAGTGTAAATAAAACTATCAATTACTTGTATAATAAAAACTACTCTATATTTTGTAAATGTCTTAAAAATTCAATTTTAACACAGGGGAGTTTTGAACTGTGCCATTTTGTAATTCATGGAAGTTAAATTTATGTACAGTAGTAGGTTTCCCAAGAATTTTAAAAATTCTGTTTACATTTTAAAATTTGATTCAAATACTGTATGTCTTAGAGAATATTATTAATTATTGGCTCAATTTTTGGCGATTGCAGATGTTTCTGGATGATCATAATTTATGTGTGAGATAATTTTGTTCTTTAAATCGGGCTTCAAGGGTTTGTTTAGATTTTCTATTTACATTTTTTACATCCCTTACGATTTCAAATGTTCACACATCAGTAAGACTGAGAAACGAAATGATAAAAATATAACCCAGGGACACGCAGGAATGCTGTGCCCTTCTTTTGTTTGGACTATGTTTAATACTACACTTCCACCGTAATATCTTAAATTCATGCACGAATAATTCTGGTTTATGAATAAGGTTCTTGTACATCAAGAGTACGAATCGTTTGTACTCATACTGGTACATCGGCTTAATATAACAATCCTTAATGAAAACGTGTTAAATATCGTTTTAGATTACAGAAGAATTGTAATAAAACACATAAAACTCGAGTACAAAAAAAACCTCAAATTTCACTGCATTAGGGCAAACCATAATGCAGATATTCTAGGTCTAGACGATGAGTTCTCTAAGGTTAAAATATTTATATTCACCTTTATTAAAGTAAAGTTATACCAGACAACGTAATGTTTTTATGACCGGTTATCGGAATTAATTGTATGGGGAATTCTCTAAGTGCATAATGAAAAGTAATTCGATTTAAGTTACTCACTGCTCAGTTAGAACACGATAATTTTTGTATTTAAGATAATGTCTACAAGTCTAAATGTAGCTACAAACATAGAAATGCTTTACCTTAGGTTCAAAAGGGCACGCACACATTTATAAATCCATTCGATTAGATTATAATAAAAGGCACGAAACAGGATGGCCAATATCAAACATAATGTTCAGTTCAATCACTGAAACCAATCAGACTTAAAATATCAAACACTCCGATGATTGTTTTTGTGCAAATCTGTGATTCGTCGGACGCTCCGGATGTGATTGATATTTAATATTTAAAATGTCCATCAAACGTTCCACGTAGAAGAGAGGAATATCCGATACACACAGGACAGTGTGTGAACTGCCATATGAAACACGGATACACACCGTGTTTGAGCAAGCGTCCCAGAAACCGCTTACAAACTTTTATTACTTTTTGTGTTCATCTCGAATAACAAACCACTGCATATCAAAGTTTGCCAAGAAAATAACATCTGGATATCAACTTTTGATTCGTTTGATTCTGGTTTATCTTTGTCTTTATAACTCATGGAACGAAATATCTATTCTGTTGTGTAATTCTAAGGGTCGTTTTTTCAATTGCCGGGTTAGCAGCTGGTTAACTAACCACCGGTCAAGTTGTTGACAGTCTGCAATTTTACATTTTCACGCAACGTTCAAAGTATTTGAATGAATTATTTGAAGATCATTCATGCAATAAAGGAATAGTTTTGCCATTTTTATTGAATATATCAAGTACAAATTGTGCTAATATAGCTAAATACAAACTGTAACACCAAAATGCCAAATCAAAACAGACAAAGTAAAACTTAACCTAAAAAATATCCAGCTTATCAATTGGTTGGCTCCCTGTCCTAATTTTAACCACCGGTTAAGGCTGAATTGAAAAAAACGGCCCTTAGTGTAATTAGTAAAATTGTCAATGCACAAACTGTCAAACAGATTAACGTTTTAATGTTTAAAAATGTAAATACATTTAAGCTACAAAATGGAATTACATTGGGGTCTTAAAATTACTGGTTAATAAATAGTTTAATAGTGATTTTCTTTGTTAGCTAAACTTTGTCGATGTATGCAAATAAAAATGGTTACAAACATTTTAAAACAATAATAGGCAGTTTATACGTACTTTGCCGAATGAGAGATGACCACTACGCTATCTTGTCGACTTGTTTCAAAGTGAAATTGTCTCTCTAATATTCCGGTTAAGAAAGAATGTTATAACATTCAGAATGTTTCCCCAAAAAAAGAAGAAAGAGCGAGTGTTTGAGAACCTTCATCTTTGAACTTAGTTGTGCAGAACTTTGTTTAAACATCCAGTTTGCCAAAGTTAAACTTCTCTTGAAATAATCCAAGCGTAAAAAATTTTGTGAAAATACTTCTTTTCAAGAGCACTAAACCAAGAATCAAAGAATAACACTACTTTGGCTTTTATTCGGCAAAATGAACTTTCCGTCGAACTACAAAGCTATCGTTTGTACCCTATTACGTACATTCGTATCAAACTCATGCGTCTTAGTTATGATGTATTTTACTTTATACCTTTTCATACTGTACTATAAATAGGCCTACTATTTAACTGCACTAAAAATTAATATAAAAATGCATACGTGAAATGGTTACAAGCTATAAAATGTGTTATAACAATGTTCGACATATTAAAAAAAACTTTACTAGGGTTCCTCTCATAAAACATGCAATTATAATAGTTTACTCGGGTTTTCTGTATTGCAAGGGCATTTTTGACGAATCAAATTTTTCTTTATTCAAATAGGTTAAACCAGTTGTGTATATATGTTTAACGTTATGTAAGCTACCTACTATACTAATTAAGCTTGTATTTAGCCTGTATACAGGGTGTCACAAAAAAGTGTAGAGCGCTAAGCCGAATCGGACTCAACATACAAAAGTAAGTCGAAAATGTCTCTTAACATGTTTTGATTTCGGCTTAGTTCAGCCGTAATCCGCCATTTGTGATTTTTGAAAATAAAAAATAATTCAAAAACCCCTTTGAGATATTTTTGTATAAACCCTAATTGCTTTTCTAATAACATCTTCCAAACATAATTTTCATCTAACTTATCAAATTTTAAAATGGCAGCTATTTAAAAATTTCAAAGACAAATGGAATTAAATTGAAAATTGATTTAATTGCAGAAAAAATCTATAATTTTCGACTTACTTTTGTGTATAGAATATGGTTCTGCATAGCGCGCTACACATTTTTGTGACACTCTGTATGTTTAATCTTATATTTAACTAACTTCAGCTGCTGTTTTCAGTGCCCAAGATTGAAATACTTGGAGAGACAGACATTTACGTGAAGGCTGGCAGTATAGTGCAGATCAAGTGTGTTATCACACAGAGTCTGGAAGAGCCTGCATATATCTTCTGGTACCACAACGGAAAACGAGTCCTGGACTATGACAGGTAAACACTAACCTGACAAACCAAAAATGACACTAGAAACTGTAGGTTATACAATGAACATTCGACGTATAATAAACGAATAGTGAGTATTTGGGTTAAAAACGGTAATCATGTCAAATTAATTTTAATTGTAATAGAAATTAAAATAAATATTGTTGTGTGTCTTTTAATTTTATAAAATGGGTCCTTGTAGTCCTATGTGTTCAGTGCCTTTAACGTTAAACATGTTTTCTGTTGAAAATGCGAATTTCAATTGTACAGACAATTAATGGATTAAATAGTAATGAGTTATCGCTTCACACATTTGATATGATATACAGTAAAATACTAAATGCTGCAGAAGTCTTACAAGCAGATAGCTCCATTATAGTTAAAGCAATTACTCAATTTATTAAAAGCTTCAGGGAAAACGACAAACCCCTACTGAATAGAAAAATACTTAATTCACCCATTACAAAAGAAAAGGGATATGACTGATACGAGTATTAACAATTATCGTAGAATATCTATACTTCCGGTAACTCTAAGTGCCTGATCGACCAGTTTAAACATAATTGCCTGCGTAACAAAAGTTAAAATTTGAAATTCAGAAATTTTACAAAACCAGTATTGTCAAGATTTTGTACTGTAACATCCATGTTGTACTAAAAGATATAATTTCTTGTCTGATAGGAAGCTGAAAGACATAGTGTCTGAGCGTGTATCAGCTGACACTACAGTGGGCAGTCTGATCATCTACGAGGCACACAGAGAAGACTCTGGCAACTATACTTGCAGCCCTTCCAACCTAGACTCAGCCAGCGTCCAACTCCACGTGCTCAACGGTACGTGTGACGTCATTTCATGCTGCTCCCTTTGTAGTTATCTTAGCACAGCTAATACAAGCGTCTTGGCAGTATTTAGGCAGTATAATACCAAAGCCTCCAGTTCATCAGGAGTAACCTGGGTTTTAACATTTTCGGTAAACGATTAAATATAAACTGAATGAAAATCTAGGATTATAACAAATTCCGTTCTAATCCCATCGGGTTGGGTTTTGAATTAAATTTTTGCTTACATGTATAAGGATCCATTTTCCTTCCATAGCACGTATGAGGTACCAGGCCAAATAAGCCTTTCTCCACATTTTCTTGCTTAGGAAATAATAAACAAAAAAAGGGTTGCATTAGTTTGAATGTCTACATTGTGTATCGAATTTGTGTTTTACTATACATAAAATTTGGATTCCACACACTATATCAACACGTTGAGTTTGTGTAAGCTATGTATCTTGATATCAACTGAATAGTTCAGATTTTTAGTATAAACCTATTTTAGAGTATTTTATGAGTTATATTAGAGCAGAGGCAGTGCACTTGTTTATTATACATGCAAGTATTTTAGACAATGTAGAATGTAAATAACTCTACGTTGTCATGTGATTTCGTCTTCAAAATGCATCTTTACAAAAACGTGTGTTGAACACTAATACAATCGATACAAATCATATAGCACTGGTATATTAATTACTTTCAGTGTGTGATGCTGTTCCATTTTTTAATATTAGCACACAAAACTACGATTAATAAGATGCAAACCTTCCTTCCGTAGTACGCTAAGCGTTCAAGCAATATTGATGTTAGTGTAATGAATTGATATGTTCTTAGGCTTACCAGTTAATTCATTTTAAACAGGATTTAAAAAACTGACTGCTGATAGCCATCAGAAACTTCGCCCTCGTTGTGACAACGCTGCAGCATCGTCTCAGAGTCGTGGTGCGGGTTGGCTTCTAGGATGCCGTGGTAACCGTGGTAACTGTTCGTTCGGGTACCACGGCATCCTGGAGTCAAACCGTATCCAAGGTCGTCAAGAAGATCTTTTACTGTACTTTGTTATGTATGTGCTAATTTTAGAGAAATGTGATATCGTAATACGTATGTTATGTAGGCTATACCCTAAAAAAGGTAAAATTCATTGAAATGAACATATAATAATATGTTATAATGTAATTTGATACTAGCAATAGCATATTATGTGTGGATAAATTTCCTACAGGTATTAATAGGATAAGTTGAATTTTAATTCTAACTTTAAGTTTTTTTCTTAAGATTACTTACTAAGTTCACGGTTAGTTTTGGTTCACAAATAAGAATGAAAATTGTAGAAACTCCAAGTTGGAAACGAAACGTGCCACAGTCGTAAATATTTCACAGAGTTACAGATTAACCTGTATAACACAAAGATATGTACCAGTGGTAGCTAGTCAGCTCCCCTTGTGGTATAAACCCAGTGTTTCTCTATTACGTTGGTAATAAACCGACCAGCTCTACTGCGAAAACGTGCAATAATAATAAGTTATAACCTTCCACGCCAGAATATAAATGCTGACAGTTCTTATTGCTACCTTTTATTTCTTTCATTCTGCTGTAAATCCGGGTTAACGAGTTTAATAAAAAAACAATACTCAAGTAATAGTTGAGAATGTATTTCTTCCTGGGGATGATTGCTTGTCACGAAATAACAATTAAGGTGTAGTAATAATATAAACTGACAAAATATAGTACTTGTTAACTTCACGCTTTTTACCATTTATGTTATGTTCACTGCCATAGAATTGTATATTGTTTTTAGTTGTTAGTGTAAAGTTGCCCATTGTAAAACTTGACCTTGTTAATAACCTTTCCTAAATAATAACAATTTAATAATAACTTTTCCTACAATATAATTATTTGTCTGTGAACATATAGTTTTTTCCCTCAAACATTAACGTTCATGCACCTCAATGTTACTTTATCAAACCTAAAACGTGATATTTAACAAATTAAAAGAAAAATTACGTGTAAAAGTGTCAAAGATGTACATCACGCTATGTATTTATTCCGCATACTTGAAACCAGTTGGAAGTAAGAGCGAACCGCTAAAACTCATGCTACATGAACTGTGTACTATGAAGAAACATTTGTCATTCTAAGTTAAAATGTTTTCCCTGTTTCTTACAAATACTTGTGTGTTTTCTTTAATTTGTTAGCAGAATTACAATGTTGTGTGATTGTATACAATTATAAAACGTATACGCTAGAACTAGTTAGTACGATGTTTGAGTCTGTAGTAGCTCACTCAGAAAGTCAATGGTTCGACTCCCAGCGGAGGCACCTCTATTAATTGGTTTGGATCACTTCCCGAAAACGTATTACGCACACAATCCTACGTTAAGTTTTGCTAGTACATCACCACTCGCGTTCAAGAAGAAATCAGAAAGAAAAGTGTATCCGTTTAAAAACACGAATCGTAAGTAAACATGCACCCTGCACCTTCGAAATTATGAACCAGAGTAAGACAAGTTTAATCAGAATGATTGTAATGGAGGCAAAAAGTGTGACTGGAATAAAATTTAGACACGTTACAAACATCCCAATTCTAAAGCACACACCAAGAGTAAATGAACGTGATCGCCAATACCTGGGAGCGCTTTTTGTCAAAGGGTGTTTTAGTGAAAGAGAGGTAATACTGAAATTGACATATCCACTGTCGGCCTCGTTTGTTATTTTGACATGTGCCAATCTTTTACGCATTCACTGTCAACTCAAAGAGAGACACAAAACATGACGACTTTACAAAGACTTTTTCTCCTTTAAGATATTGTAGAACTTTTTGTAATTTTCTCTAAATATGGAAGTTTTTACGCAAGTAATGATGAACTAATAATCATTTTAAAGTACTTGTTCAATACAAGTTTTAGCTATTTACAAAAATAATTACTAGACAAATAAATAAATATAAATTCCTTTTATTTCAGTGTTTCTTTGTGCAATAACTGATTTTCAGAACAACCTGTGTCTCACTGGACGGGGTGATTGTAACTGATCTAGTTTTGTTCACAATAAAATAGTTATTTAGCTTATCTCTGTAAAAAGCTTATCCTTTCCTCGAAGTCCGCAGACCCTTATAACTACACTTGTAATAACTAACAGTAAAAACACTTTGTCGTTTTAGTTCTACGTCAAGAAAGTTAAAAACCCGAGTGTATAAAAGAAAGAGGCAATGCAAACACCCAATGTAATATTAAACTACTACTTTGTTAAATAACAAACTAAGCTAAATGAAGGTCTATAAATAACAATTTAAGCGTGTATAACTACCAATAATTATACCCCTTACAACAAATAAAAATCGAACTCTACGGTCAAATCCTTCTCTTTCTGTTAGCCTCCAACAAAATTAATCGGTTTGAATTCCAAGCACGGCTTTGATAAATCAAAATAAAGCTGACGTTCGACTTTTAATAAGTATCCGGGAGAGGTAACGCATATTTTATTCATTTCAGGTGAATGTGCGTTGCCGTGAGGCGGCCTGCATCACCCGGCAATCTCAGCACCGCCGACTGATGTAAGATTCAGCAGGCTCTTATCTTATCTCTATCATAGACTCTCTCCTTCTCTCTCTCTCTTGCGTTTCTTGCACTCGGTCCCCCCCCCAAGCCATGTTGGAATCAGCTGTCTTACCTCACAAGCCGTGCTTAGGTTTTCGGGTAGTGCGCGTCCAATTGACATATCGGTGTTTATTAATAAGTTCAACAAATTCGTTTGTTATCTAAACAAATGTTTGATGAGAGTGTTATATTATGTATTTAAAATAAAATTCTAAGGTTTTTCGGTTATGCTAGCTTTGCTAAGAACTTCGAGGCTATACAAATACACCTAAGACGTAATATAAACTCACACTTCACACACATACAAAACTGTATTGGCACAACTTACCTAATAATATATTACGATTATTGATGAATTTTCGATTAGATAAGCTAAATTTAATGTAACATGTCTATATTTGAAATAATTAACATGTCTATATGAAAAATAATTAAATTTAAAGCAAAGGTTATGTTTTGGTAAGAAGATGGCGCATAGATGTCAAATGGCTGAGGCATGAATTCAACCTAGTTACGGCAGCCCGAGCACAGATAGCGCTGCGAGGGAATTCTTTTCAGTATATCAAATAGGGCCACTGATGAACGCGTAAGTTCGTTTGTTCTTAAAATCGCACGTCTTTGTCACATTTTTCATCGACATCGAACAAACTCGAGCATGTGGAACCGAGAGGGCAGAAAGACGGCGAGGTATGGAAGCGCTCGCAGCGCTTTCTGTGCTTGGGCTGTCGCAACTATGTTGATTTTCCTGCCTCGGCCATGTGGCATTTATGTGCCATGTACTAATCATTACATAATCTTTGATAAAATTGTTTACACGATTGTTTAACAAACAAAAAAATCAAAATTGAGTATTATTCAATATTGTATTAACTAAATACCAGCATTATCAGTGTGTACCCCAAATCCCAACTATAATATATAAATAAATATATAAACACAACCAAAGACCTGATGGTCTATGGCTACGCCACTGGTCTTCAGAGCTTGCAGTTGCGGGTTTAAATCCTGAACTTCGTGTATAAGTTATGTTTCTCCCTAATAGCTTAACTGAGTATTGTTAGTTAGCTTATACGTATTTTAGATTGAGATTGATCTAAATTGTTTTTTCTCCCTTTGGCTTTTACTGTATATTTTAGTTTTGCATTTAAATTGGCTTGATTTTGTATGTATAAAAACCCAGTCCAGTATAATGTACTCGTATATTGTTTTATAAAAAAAGTATTAGATGCCATTTAAGAATTGTATTGCAATAGTGAACAGTTTATGATTAAAGATATTTACATTGATGGATTAATTGTTTGAGTAGTTCAGATTGTTAGTAAAAACCCTATTTTAGAGTATTTTATGAATTATATTAGACCAGAGGCAGAACACTTGTTCATGATATGCAAATATTATAGACGAAGTATGTTTGAAAAATAATGGAGAAATCACAAGGACTTTGTAGAGCGAAAATAACTCTACTTTGACTAATGATTGTATCCTCCAAATGTAACATTAATAAATCGTGTGTTGAGCAGTAATTAAATTGATGCAAATCATCCAGTATATTCATTACTTTTATGTGTGGCGCTGTTCTATTTTTTAAATATAAGAACACAAAACTATGGAGAATGATGCAAACCTTCCTTCAGTAGTACGCAACGCGTTTAAGCAAAATTGATGTTAGTGTAATTAGTTGATGTTCTTGGACTAACTAGTAAACTCACTTCAAACAGGATTAAAAGAAACTGCTGATAGCCGATCACAAACTTCGCCCACGTTGTGACAGCGCTACAGCATCGTCTCTGAGTCGTGGTGCGGGTTGGCTTCTAGGATGCCGTGGTAACCGTGGTAACTGTTTGTTCGGGTATCACGGCATCCTGAGTCAAACCGTATCCAAGGTATCGTCAAGAAGATCTTTACTGTATAATGTTATGTATGTGCTAATTTTAGAAATGTGATATCGTAATATGTTATGTAGTATACCCTAAAAGGTAAAATTCATTGAAATGAACATATAATAATATGTTATAATGTAATTTGATACTAGCAATAGCATATTATGTGTGGATAAATTCCTACAGGTATTAATAGGATTAGATGAATTTTAATTCTAACTTTAAGTTTTTTCTTAAGATTACTTACTAAGGGCACGGTTAGTTTTGGTTCACAAATAAGAATGAAAATTAATGAAAAATCAAAATTGAGTATTATTCAATATTGTATTAACTAAATACCAGCATTATCAGTGTGTACCCCAAATCCCAACTATAATATATAAATAAATATATAAACACAACCAAAGACCTGATGGTCTATGGCTACGCCACTGGTCTTCAGAGCTTGCAGTTGCGGGTTTAAATCCTGCTCTACTAAGTAGGCAAATGTTGTTTACACTTCAAGTGTTACTTCTAAATTCACTCAGCTGTGTGATGCAAGTGAGTAGATACCCTAGTATCGCACCTTGGTAACGATCATCGGAATCCAAACGGTGTTGGATTCGCAGGGAACTAACCACTCAAATTTTCAAATACCGCCCGGTCGCTTGGTCTTACTCGGTCCAACCGTGAATTATACACACAACTTAAACAGTCTGCTAGAAGAGGTATGTAGTATTAAGTTGGAAAACGTTTTAATTTATTAATTTGATTTCAATCGGTTTCCACTACACAATATTTACTTGAAATGTTAAAAGGAATAATCGCATGTTACAGACGAGCACCCAGCGGCCATGCAGCGCGGGAAGAACTGCGCCTCACCTATGCCCGGGTATGGTGGGGGCCCTCCGGCCAGCCCCTCTTGCTGCCTTCCCGCCGCACCCTGTACGTGGCCGTGGCCTCCATGGCTGTCCTTGGCCACCTGGCGACGCGTATGACGTGAGTCACCCTCACCTCACCATCACTCACTCCCTCCCCGCCATTGTACATAGCGTCTGTGTGAATCGTTGCTCATGGTCGTCACCCCCAGCTCATGTGCCAATACGGACTGATGGTGCGAACTTGTAAATATTCGACTCTTGGTTGGGACATGATCTAATTGAGACTTTTGGAATATGAAATGTATTCTTTTGATATTTTTTGCAATATGTAGGCTAAAGTTTAACGGTTGGGTACCAGTATGATTGTTCATATACCATCAGAAGCCATGGAATGCAAACTTTGGTATTGGATTAGAGGGGCAAAACTATTCCTACTAACACAAAAAAACAAACATAACGTTTAGGCACCACCTTTACTTTCAAAATGCACCTAAAAAACCAACAAGATAATGTATCAAAAAGACAATGTTTTACGACAGTACACATAGCTAATAGAAGTAACATTATAAAAAATAAGATTTTGATTGTGTTAAAATTGCAGACATATTGGTTAACAGTAAATTATACGCCATGCAATAGTATTTTTTTACGTGAGCCCTATACAGCTAGTCTGAGTTTATGTCACATTTACTATAGTCACTACTAAGTTTAAGGAATGTGTAAAGCCAAAAGTCTCAATTGATTGAAACAAATTAACCACATTACTATCTACTGTATTAGGATTTCTTTACAAGAAAACCTTAAAATAAGGGTTTATACTTATAAAATAATCAAACTGTAAATCAAAATCCGTTTTGTATTTTTTTTGTTACAACTTTAAAGTTGTATCTTAACTTAAATGTAGATTGTTATATAAATACGTTGTAAATATTGTATTGTTAAGTATTTATAATAAATGAAACATTTTTTTAAATACTTCAATTTCTCATGGTGAAACTTGAGAACGGGCCGGAGATTGTGGACGCTTATAAGAATCACTTACTGTAAATAATTTTATTGAAATAAATACTGTGGTGCATTGCTAAAAAGGGTCATAATAATCAAAATAACTCATAGTGCTTATGGAAACTTTAAATACCCTCAAAAATATACTTGCGGATTTCAGATGAATTCAAATGTTTTAAAATACATTTTAAAACATAGAAAATCCACTTTTAATTTTTAAAAGTTTAATTATTAATATTATTACAGGTCGTTGCAATAATACGGTGTTAATATTGGCATACAAAAGTAAAAACGACGACAACGGATAAGCAAACTGTGTTAAATTTGAATACGGTTTTATTTGTGTGTATCATAAAGACTGTTTAAGCATTAACAAAATTTAATGCTTGAATACATATGACAGTTTAAGTGTCTAGTGTACAACACCCAAAATAATAAAATGCTTACTTCAATTCAGAAGTTTGTCGAAATATGTATTATACAGTTTTTTAGTTTCATCGGTTGAATGTTTTATAAACATATAACATGCTGTGTTAATATTTAATCTAGGTAAGTGAAGGTTTCACTATATAAACCAAACACATTTTCACGTAACTGTTTTCATTAATCTTACGAGATAATCAAGTCCAACCTTGGTAATCAATGATGATCTACTTCTTATAACGATATCTCGAAGGTATGTTATCTCTATGTACCAAACACTTAAAGATTTACATGTTAAAGTACAAGGAAATGTGTTTTGTTTGTATAATGTCTATTTAACTAAAACATGTTTGTGAAAAAGTGCTGTACATACAATTTAAAGAATGTTTCTTAGTGCAAGCCACTTATGGACGTTACTGAATACTTTCATTAAAAATATATGAATGTCCATCTTGTAAATAACAATTGCTAAGATAATGAACTACTTAATAGTTGATTAATGTTATCATATTCTATATTTTATGCAATGTTCCGTTTTAACGATGTTTGTTGTTTTTGTCTACTTGCTAAGAAAAATGTCATTAATGTTATTGTAAAGAATGTTTTTGTTGGCTGTAAAACCTGTGATGTTCCTGTAAATTACAATTAATTATTGCAGCAGAGTCATCAAAGATGACTAGGATTTAATTTAAGTAAGAATATGGTTTAGTATCAAGATATTTACTTTGAATATTAAACGCAACTAGGCGGTTGTTTTGATGTCTTCAGTTAATCATAATATTGATATTTAAGTCATCCATTTTCATAATAAATTATTAGGAATTTCATTTTGTATGACATATTTTTAATAGTGGTAGCTCTAATCGATCGAGGTGCAGTTTTTTATAAATTACATATGGTAACACAAAATAAGCCGGTTAGGTATATGATTAATACTACTATTGTTAATTAATTACGAATTTCAAATGCCTACAATTCGTTTTACGCCCGATTTTGTTACTACATTTAGTTAAGTGAAATGTAATATAATTTGTGCAGTTACGTTTTAAAATTTCAAATAAAGTGGTTTTACTATCATGAAGGGGTTTTTATTTGTGTAATACCAATCAGCCAAAATTAAAATGGTTTTAAATGTATCTATTTCAATGTGTATTTTAAAAATGCTTTTGTTTTTTAAATATTGGGTTAATTAAGTTTATATTATACTTATATTAAACCTTTATTGAAATTCAACTTTAAAAAACGTGCCAAATATAATTAGTTTTATTGAAAAGAAATAGTAAAATTATAGGCCTCAAGATACCTTTACAGCCACAAAGAATGTTATACGTTGAAATAATATTGTTTACTGTTTTATTATTTTAGTATTATTCAAATCAATAATATTTGGCACAATTCAAATAAAATTCATTTAAATTTAATTTTTTTTATTTTTAATAATTATAGTATAAATGTATGAATATTATATTTATTATTTTATAATTGTTAGTATTATTATAACAAAATAAATTAACTATTGTGTTAGATTTAGATTTTAAATACATTTTAATACTATCCATATTATTAAAATGTGCTGACTACATTGGATAATTTGTTGTAAATAACTAAATGAGTGAATAGTACTCAAATGTGTCCTAGGTTAAAAAAAATAAAATAAAAGATTGCCATTCGCGGGGCGACCCTTTTGAAAGGGCTTAACAGAAATGGTGCAATAAAAAGAGGTAATTTCTGTAGCTTGATTTGGCAATTTGCCGGCCGCCGCGCCGGTGTGTCGCCACTTAGGCGAGGTCTCTAGGTCTGGTTGTAACGATTTCTAGGGAGGGGTTGTTAGCGCATGCGCACACCACATCCTTTCCCCTCCTTCTCCTCCCCGCCAACCACTCTGCACCCGCTGCATCCCTCTTACCTCAAGGACGATTTATCTGCCGCTTTCCTTCATATAAGGTGTTTATTTTCATAGTATTTCCGCAGCGAGATGCATTTTAGAGCTTTTGTGTTTAAAGACTGTCTGCAAACTTGATAATGTTCCTGGAACAATAGACTCCACAGTTTTAAAGTTAAGAAGTACTGTAAAGCATTATCTGCCGTTGAATACATTACCTTGGAAATAATAAATAAATATCTAGGCAACAGTAAACTTTAAAATAAAAACCTTTGGATTAACCACAATACTAACTTAACACAAAACGTTTCGACCATGCTATAATAGTCATCATCAGTTGTATAGAATAAAATAATTTAATACATAAAATAATAATAATTTGAAACAAATTTACATTTTTTAGTTTTTATTTCAATTATTTCAAACCACATAAGCTTTAAATAAAGAAAACTGTACACTTTGCTGGTGTAAATATTATGTATGACATTAAACAGTTCAAGAATGATTTATTTTCTCTTAATTTCGTGGTTTACTGAAATGGAGTTTACATTATACTAGAACCATTCATTTAGATTAAAAATATGTCTGCATTAAAGTGAATCCGGTTAAATTATAAAAGTTTAGTCCTGTCATAGAACTGAAATGGTTGTCAAACAACATTTGATTGGCTAATAAAAAGACTCGATTGTATATTACAATCAAGTGCTTTGGCCAAAATTCAGCTGCTCGAGCTTTACATAAACAACAAGAAACAAACAAAATAAGAGTCTGGAAAGACTATTTCCAACAGATAGCAGTGTCTACTCAATTTCCTGAGTTGACTTGCTATCAAGTTAAGAACAACGTGTGGCTTTTTGTGGCGGAACTAAAATAAAAAGGTCCTCAAATGATCTCTGTAGCGAATTGACAACAGAAAATTAATGTATCAATTAATTGTAGGTACTTTGCTTTAAAACGAAATGTAAATAACAAAATTACATACCTTTGGGTTATTACAATTTCTTCATTATAGTTACTTTGAATATTGCAATTCAAAATATGTTAACCAATATTACAGATGTTTACTACTTGATCATAACACAAAGCCATAAAACAACAGGTACGGTCAGGTTTTAGCGTATTAAGACTAACATGTATGCCTCTAGCAGGTAAATAGCAGGTATCTCATTCAACGGTCTACAGTAACTAGCACCATTAGTGGTATCCAATGAAGAATAGACTAGAATCACGGGTATTGAAGCAACTGCCACCGTACAGGAGTACCACCGTGTCAGACGTTTCCCAAAACAACAGCCTGGAAAGAACTTACTCTAACATATATGTCAAGTTGGTTTTGCTTTAAGGCACCTGGCAAAGTAATCCTTATACCGGGTGGCCACGATAAAGTGTCCTAAACGGATTACAGGAGTACTATTAGAGCTAGAAAGATGAAAAAAACTTTCCTTTCTGGAAATCGTACACGGAGATTTCAGGAAAAATATGTTAAGATTCTCAGTATACAGGTGTGTCAGTACTGAAACTCACGGGCCCAAAACTCGAGATTTTTAAATGCAAAGGTGGGTCATATTGTACATTATTTTAAACATAAGACAATTCTCGACATATTGACGAAACAATTTCTTTGATATGTTGCCCCGTTACAAAACTATAGCTATAAACATAAACCGCGTAAGCATTTATGGGACGCCCTGTAGTCAAATTATCAACTCGATTAGAAATATGGATTTTACGTATTTTTTCCTGAAATCTCCGTGTAAGATTTCCGAGAGAAAAGTTTGTTTCATCTTTCTCAGAGCTCGAATAGTACTGTAATCCGTTTAGGACACTTTATCGTGGCCACCCGGTATAAGTACATGATGACATTATTTAATTGTTTTAAAGTTACTTCCTGAATACCATTTTGTAAAAATCAGATTAAATATACAGCTCGTTCTTCCATTGTCAAAATGTATAAGATTTAGTTCAAGAAAAACAGGTCGAATACATTATATTCCTTAATAAATATCTATAAAATGTCTAAAATTAGGAAATTTAGTACTATAGCTAATTTAGAAAGAATCATTAGCTCTCATTTAAATGTCAAGGTTGTTTATGTTGTCGGCGAGTCATTGAAAGAAACAAGATATCCCATCGTTTTTAAAACCTAGTTTGTAATGACCTTTTCCTACAAAGTCAGTAGCAAAGTTATCTAACATTATCTGAAATTAAAATCATACAAACTATGCTTCAAAATATATACAAACATATTGAAATATGAAATATTAAAAAGGCACTTCCGTTAAAAATTACTCTGCCGTTACAGAAAGTTTGCTTAGATTCATTGTAGCGCTTGGGGCTACGTAATTCTTTTTTTCGCTATGTTTTGATTTATTTTATACTTAACGCCCATTTTCATTGATAGTTCTTGTCCTGCGTTATTAAATTCTCGTATATTCTTAAATAAATATATTTATTCGAAAACTTTGAATATTCGTCGATTCTTGTGTATAAGAACTTGTATTATTGTGGCCAAATGAAAGAGATGCGTTTTATTCCCAACTTCGCCACGTATTAAGTCGTATTTAATTGGTTTCATTACTTTGTTGTTTTTTTATTTAATTCAAGTAATCGTGAACCGAAATATACGTACCAACAAACATTTGGCGAACAAATCAAAAGTAAGGACTTAGAAGTAACTGCATGGAGGGTATGAGATTTCACCATTTCCTGCCGAAGTAACGTCGAGGCTAAAGTGGTATCGGGTTTTATGTGACGCTGAATCACTCGCTCAGAATATGAGTCGGTTTTACGGTATGATCCCTGCTAAATCCTAAATCTGTATTCGTGAAATTATACATGAAACTAAGAAATGTATGACGTTTTGGATGAATGTAAATGTAAAACATAGCCGACACGTAGCCACAAGCGCTATTGTTAATCCTCGTGAATTTAATGACATAAAAAGGTTTTCATTTAATTTTTATTTGAAAATTCTGTTATACCTACATTTTAGTAGTTTTGACAATTTAAAGTTTTATCCTGATTTTGCCTGTATTTTAGTGGTTTATACGGTCGTTTTGAAATTTGAAAACGCAATTTAACGTATAGGTCAGTTCAAAACTTCATAATAAAAACAAAACAACAGTAGAAGAAACAATAATTGTTTGGCGTCACAACAGGGTTATGTTATTGCGCACGTACACTTATTGTAGTCATTGATTGATTTTCAAGCTGTTGTATTGGTTGTATTTAAAATTTCATTGTAACGTCGTCACTGAATAATTAATGAAATACAAACAATACAACAAAGCTTGAGAAATCAACTAGCTGATATATAAGACAGCAGATAAAATAGTGCGACAACATAACCACGACAACTGGTTTTCTCCAACTGTTTTACATCAGCTACAAACAATTAATTATTGTTATATCTTTATTTATGTTTGTTTTTTGTCATTTTTTTGGTCCAACAGCTAGTCACCTATAACACCTGCCAACATGTCAACTGAAAATTTTACTTGGTGTCCAGCTTCGTACATGACTTTGATGTTCTGTTGTTAAATATTCTCCCTACTGAAACCAAAGTGTAAACAAAACGTTTCCAGAAATAGGGGTTGTTTAGGTCCATTTCAAAACCAGCGAGCACACAGGTGGTCACCCTTCTAGGATAATCTTCCGGTTGTAAGGCCTGTACTTTGAGGACTGTATATGGGTGGTTTTCTCCTTTTAAAACTTCCCATACAGTGTTCTTACTACAAACCAAGTTCACTCCCTACCACTCTACTAGACGGTTATTTTCAAACCGATTTAGAATTGTTCTCAAATCTAACACTACGAACCAACCGATTCATCACGCCCAGTGTCATTCATGTCATCCTTTGGGGTAAAATTCGTTTCAATCTATAACGAAACAGTAAATGTTCGATGATTTGGACAATGGAAAGTGTTGCGTACAACCTCGCTGCTCCTATTTGCACTGCCACGACATTCCATAACAATAGCGTATATCATAGTACTCTCTGTTGTGTATCTATTCATTTCTTCAAATAATAAGTACAACAGTATTTACTCTTTAATAACTAAAACGATAATAAGAAGAAATAACCAATAATTCTGCGTGCACGCTTCAGACAACAATGGAGTTAATTTAGGCCACAAGGACTTGATCAGCTGTTCTTTCACAAGACAGTCTATAGTAAACATAAAGCCTGACAATCACATTACACAAACTTTTCCATTGTTGTCATTGAAAGACCCATATTTGAACAACAGTGTCTCACAGTAAATCTTGTAGCTACTCAGTTGCCATGATTCGATTTTAATTTTTGTAATATAAGATTTGTAATAGAATTAATAAAGAAAAGTATACCTGCAAAATTGTTAAACCACTAGTTTTAAGATATTTAAGTTTAATATTTTAATGGCCGCCATTTTGAAAATTATTTATAATAATATTACAATACTTTTGTGCAATTGGTCTTTGTACCATGCAAACATTTGACCCAAAATTTGGTGAAATTCTATTAATTGGTTTTGACCTATTAATTAATGAAACACTACAGAACAGACAGACGGTAACTAACTTTAACTGCGACCATGTTCCTATGGTACGTGTTTGTCTTGACCCAAGGAACAGTGCTATATAATTATTGAAATAGATAGTAATGACCTTTTCCTACAAAGTCAGTAGCAAAGTTATCTAACATTATCTGAAATTAAAATCATACAAACTATGCTTCAAAATATATACAAACATATTGAAATATGAAATATTAAAAGGCACTTCCGTTAAAATTACTCTGCCGTTACAGAAAGTTTGCTTAGATTCATTGTAGCGCTTGGGGCTACGTAATTCTTTTTTTGCGCTATGTTTTGATTTATTTTTATACTTAACGCCCATTTTCATTGATAGTTCTTGTCCTGCGTTATTAAATTCTCGTATATTCTTAAATAAATATATTTATTCGAAAACTTTGAATATTCGGTGTCGAATATTCTTGTGTATAAGAAAAACTTGTATTATTGTGGCCAAATGAAAGAGATGCGTTTTTATTCCCAACTTCGCCACGTATTAAATTGGTTTCATTACTTTGTTGTTTTTTCATTTAATTCAAGTAATCGTGAACCGAAATATACGTACCAACAAACATTTGGCGAACAAATCAAAAGTAAGGACTTAGAAGTAACTGTAAAGGGCTGATGGAGGGTATGAGATTTCACCATTTCCTGCCGAAGTAACGTCGAGGCTAAAGTGGTATCGGGTTTTATGTGACGCTGAATCACTCGTATACTTCAGAATATGAGTCGGTTTTACGGTATGATCCCTGCTAAATCCTAAATCTGTATTCGTGAAATTATACATGAAACTAAGAAATGTATGACGTTTTGGATGAATGTAAATGTAAAACATAGCCGACACGTAGCCACAAGCGCTATTGTTAATCCTCGTGAATTTCCAATGACATAAAAAGGTTTTCATTTAATTTTTTATTTGAAAATTCTGTTATACCTACATTTTTAGTAGTTTTGACAATTTATTTTAAACGTTTTGTCTTATTTACTTGGTAGATTGGTGTTAATTGAAATGACTTTATTTTGTAAATAGCTATGTACCCGTGTTTCACCACGGCAAATATTGTATTACAGTATTATGACTGTAAAGTATTTTTGTACAAAGCCAGGCTGCTGCTCGGCCACTGGTATCAAACTACCGATCCTTACACCTGTTCCTGCACTTTGAACGTGGGCTGGAAGTTTTCTAGCTGACGTACCTGTTCTTCACACGTTTGTGTTTAATATAATTATATAGATAATATATAATAGTTATACATTATATATCGATAAGTGTGTTTGACCACTAACGGTTAGCTTCGCTTAAGACTTGATAAAATGGCACATGTTCGCTTTGTTGCAGGCAGTGTACTAAATATTACTAAAAAGTGAACACGATAAAAAAACTCTAAGTAACACTTATCAAAGGGTATAAAATACATCCTTGTTTCGTAAACCGTCTCGTCTAGAATTACTGATTTCTTTGACCGTCTCCAGTCTTTGTAGTGCTTAGGACTGGCTGATTTCTTTGAACAGGAGCCTTCCCTTGAGGATGAAAGACGCTTTTGAGCTAAAAGAAATCTTCCGTTACCTCTAATACAGTTGTGTCTAATAAACAAAGGATGTTTGGATTGTCTTTCCAGGAGGTTTTTAGTATCTTAAATCGAATTGTTTAAAGTAAGATTACAAAGAAGTTAGTTTAGAAATCCATTTGGTGAAAAACCGGAACAATAACCCTAATGGAAATAGTTTTTCATGGCCTGTGTACTATCATATAGTGTTTTAAGTAGTCTACATAACAATGATTTGCATCCTTGCGTTTTTACAATCAGCAAAGAGTTCAAAATAGTATATTTCATCACTAGGTCCTAAAGTGACACTTTTTGACACGAGGCAAGTTAACGTCGAGGCGACCGAGACTTAATGACGAGGGTCAAAAGCACTGAGTGATGAACGAAATTTTTTGTCAAGATGCAAATAATAATGATAAATAAATGTCAATAAATGTTAAAATATTATAAACAATTTATTAAGTAAACATTGTTTTGAGCTCAGCAGTTTGAATTATAATGTTTTGAAGAAACAGCTGTTACACTGATTTACTATACGTCAGTGTTAAATTTCAAAACAATCAAAACAAACTCGTTGAACCAGCTGATGTCCATGCCAGAAAAAGATCATCAAAACAATACTTTATTTACCTGGGTGTAAAAGTGACACTTTAGCACTGTCAATACACGTGTCTAAATCAGCTGTTTACAGAGCAGAATGACAAAAAGTTTTAATTTATTTGTTTTTACTTTATTTGAGATAGTCATAAAACAATTGCAAGCACACATGATTTTTGATGACATTATTTTTATGAACTATTAAATATTTTGAATGAGCCAACGTAAGTGAATATTAATGTCGACTATGGCAAACAAAGTTATAATACGTTCGTTTGTCCATATGTTCTTTTGTCTAGGTTCATTTGTTTGTTTATCTGTATAGGTGACAGAGCTCAGGCAGGTCTTGTTTAAATTGTGTACTTTTATAAAGCCGTATTAATAGAAAGGCTTAACTAGGTCCTTAACTAGTCGTCCACTTTGAAGATATTGAGGCTGAAGGCAATGATCAGTAGTTAATTATCCATTTCAAGTCTATTGAATTTGATTTGAATTCGGTATAGGTCTCTATTTACTTAAACGTAAAATGTATATGTAAAACTCATATTATCACAACCAATAATTGACATTTTGTTTGTTAGAACTTAAACCAACGGAAACACAGAATGGATTGTTACTGCCGACCTCGACGAAGGTCCAGTTACTTTTCAGGAAAGAGAAAAAGACCTTTATATTCAAAGGGAAGCCATCAATACATATCCCGAGGATATTTGAATTTCGTCAAAGGCTTCGACCACAGAGAGGGTATAAATGTCTATTTTATATTTGGGAATCTCGCGTTTGATGTTTGTGGGGTTTCAACCATAAGAGACACTTTGGAACGTCATGTTTATGAAAAAGGATATATGTACAGTAATATACTTAAATATGTCCGCAATCCCCTTAGTGTCATTCATGAACAATGATCGTAGAACAAACATTAACATCAATCATAGAGCCGATGGTAGCTAACTAGTTTTTTTGTTAGGTAATGTAACTTTTTCAATGTAAAAGCTATTCATTCAATACATGCTCGTACATCCTTTTAAGCAATTTTAACAGTTTTATAGTTTTCCATCACCCCTTACGTTTATAAACTGTTGGTAAATCTAATAACTTTTGTTTGTACCTATTGTTGTGCTTTGCTTCCAAGATACATAACACAGGAATTCAAACAGATTGTGTATTGATAGTTTTGGAATCTCAAAACTCTTGTTGGCTAGCCTATTCGTTTGTTATGAAGTAAGGGGCTAGGGTATAACTACGCCGTACGCACACTGCACGACCTGTACGTTAGAGTTGAACTCCTTTATTCGGAAAATTCGAGGTCTGCCTGACTTCCAACTAACACATCTTCCAAATCACGTCAAGGGTTATCGACCTTTTTAACCCTGAGAACGGCTTCGGTTCAGTGTGCCATCTGGTTACAGTTGATAGACTTTATTCTACATTCCAAAGGCATTTTCTGATACCAGCCAGTTAAAGCTTGTAGCGCGAAAACCTGTATCTTACCAAAACGTATCAAAGGCTAGATTTTCTTTTTAAGTAACACAATCAGCAAAATGTTCACGTTCATATAAACTATTCTAAAGTCAATTCGTAGCTCTTCCGCTTTAGTAATGATTATTGTTTACCATAATTGACTGCAAGGATGTACCGGTATACATAAATGAATTTTATATAAGAAAATAATTCGTCCCAACACGCAATTATGTTTTGAATAATTCGGAAACAGAGTTATTCTTCGCTGAATCTTAACCGCCAGACAGCAACCAAAATAGACTGACTGCGTTTACAATGTCCATTTTGGTTAGGTAATTCAAAGTAGTGGTGACACAAACATGGGACTACTTACTAATAACTATTAAAAACTGTAAGACAGTCAAAAGTTGTATAATCCAATAATGCATTTCATATGACATAAATTTTGACAGCGTGTTTTCAGGTTCGGGTTCTTTCTTTCCTGGAAATATAAACTTCGTTGTTTAGCCAAACTAGGACAAGTCCTTGATACAGTGAGGCCTTTGCGTGATCAAAAGTCATCCACAACTCATCCATAAAACATCCATAAAACATTTCCATCCTCGGACCAAAGACGTAACATATATTTGCAAGTAAATCACTTGATTATGTTAAAGAATCCCACACAAACACAGTTTAAATCTTAAATCGCATACAGTAACAGTGATAAGGTAAATAAAAAAATGATTAGTTAACTAAGAGCTTTAAATAGAAAAGGATAGTGATCTGATGTAAAACAAATATGTTTTCATGCTTTACGAATATGATTCATGAATGAAGTTTTTAAAAATAAATTATTCGATGTGAACCTATATGTTCGTGAGGATTTGTAATTAAAAGAGGTAATGACGTTTTGACAAGTGTCTAAACGAGTTTATTGATTTAACTAATAGAATAATTAACCCCAAAACCAACTTAGCCTGCTTGGACATTGAATTTTGGAAAAGTTGTTAAAGATTTAAGATAAAGAACCAGTTTTACCTAAACAACGCCAAGGTCCATTAAGAGTCAGTCTCACTGAGGTATTTAATAGATGCTACCAACTATGTACATGTTTGTAGCAACACGTCAACAATAAATCAAAACATCTGAGTTTTCTAGTATAAATTTTTACCTGCTACAAACCCCTCATATATAGCACTAGCAGCTCGTCATAAATTTTTAAACGATATTGAATTCTAATTTTGTACTTTAACATTTATTAAGGTACAATGTTTGGAGTTTGTTGACACTTTATAATTATAGCTAATTTTGACTCTTACTAAATTTGAAAATGATAAAATCCCCGGTACTGGGTTTGGCCAAATTATAGCGTTAAAAATTATATTTTTCTAGTAAAAGTTATCTTAAAATAAAGTAGTGAAGCCTTATCTTGAAAATAAATATTTAATTTGAACTACCAATGAACTCACCCACACTATAAAATGATTTGTTCAATAAGTATTGTTTTAGCTCTCTTTTAAATATCTTTACATAAGTTTCTTATTTAATATTTAGAGGTAATTTATTGTACTGTCTAGTTCCAGCTACACAGGGAAGTTGATCATATATGTAAAGCCTATGATAGCTATTTCTTAGTTGATTAGCGTGGCTAGTATAGTGGGTATGAAAATTCGCCTCTTTTTCTAAATCACATTTTCCTTTTGGTAAACAAAAATAATTGTTTCCAAAATGTACATACAAGGTAGGGTCAAACTTTTAAGAGTTTTGAACATTTCCTTACAATATTCACGAAATGCTGCCTTAAAATTAATCCGGGTGACTTTTATCATAAAAGCCTTAACTAAGTAATTTTTTACTTCTTTGCACCTAGTTTTAACGTGTCATTGCCTGTTAAGTTTTGAATACTAGTATGTTATTGCTGTTGTAAAACATTACACAGTAGCTGAACTAAAATGATAATTTAGGAACCCAACATTTTCAGTAGAGATGAAACGTTTGCTGCAGATTATCTTGTCATATTCACCAGCTTGTTGTGTTTTCCTTTATCTTCTTCTTCTTCTCACTTCAAAACCAGTGAAATTTCAGATCATACCTAATACTTTCAGTGTTTTGGTTTTACCTTTATAATGGAAAGACCCTTTAGGTGTTAAGATCGTTTAATATGTTGCGTTTCAAGTGAAAGACTCAAGTGACACGAGAAGTGTTTGACAAAAATTAGCAATTCAATATAAGTCAAAAACCGCCTCCGCACAAGCTGACAACGCATTTCCACTTCCTCGTATCTCAGTTCATTGTGTCCTGCTGTCTTACATTTTAATACCTTAACTTACTGCTAGGCACATCCTATTAGAATGTCCCTCTCTGGAGATCAGGAGAAGATGCCTACTAGAGAGGCGTAATTGGGATGAAGTTCACTTGTCTGAGCTTGGAGGAGTCACCTTGAGGCTTTGTGGTCCCACAGGGTGGGTCTCCAGGCTAAGATAACCGGGGCAGTACAATAAACCTTTGGTTGACGTACAACTGGTTCACTACCAGCCCTACATAATCTAATCTAATACCTTAACTTTTATAGATACTGTTTGACAGCGGAACGCTACAGTAGTTGCACAACTACGTATGAAGGTAGTGAATAAGTGTTTATAAAGAATAGGGCTGTCATATATTGTAATTCTATTCCGTACCAAGCATTATTAGGAAGTAGTTATGCTAGTATACATTAATATACAGAAGTTGCTTTTTTATTAACTTGATATAAAGTTGATGATTGTATTGATATGCGTTTTTTATTATTATTATCCGAGTATTGAGTAAGTGAGCGCAAACTAACGACACATTTAACTTCCCCACATTCTAGACGAGTTAAATATGCATGGTTTTACCATGAAGCAAATTCTATTTAAACATCACAAGTGCTGGATTTCGATAAACCAGCAATTTACGTGCAAATCAGTGGTGCCGGCCATATCTGACCACAAAACTGTGCGTGCATCGCTTTTCAATAAAGTGGCCCACATTTATTTCCCGGAATTACTGATTTTACTTTGACCTAATTTATGTTATTTAAACTGCTTACCAATTTAGGGTATGGTATGGAAGGAAACAGCTGTTGTGTTTTGACACTGATCGAACGAAAAATCGGACGGATATCTTAGGTTGTAGACTACAGTTTAGGATGTTCTCATAATGGTTTTACACATAACATAACATTACAAAAGTCTTATGTATAAAGTAAACACTTTAGTCAACCAAACTTAGTTTGTCTCACTATAATTAAATCAACTTATTTAAGCACAATAAATAAAGACGCATTCATGTTCCGACTGTGTTACGAGGTGTTATGATGGTGTTATGATCCCCCATCTCGAACCTAGATTCGTCAATTCCCGGGTAAGTATGCTAACCATTACACCATGCATGCTCACCTAATTACGTCTTCAAACTTAGAAGTATTAACCTGACGGATGGTATAATGATTAGCGTACCTACCCGTACCCGGCAAGTAATAGTTCCGGTTGAATTCCCGGCTCAGTCAATAAATTTTGGCTTCAATTTGCTTTGGAAATAAGTTAGCTATTTAGCGTTTGCACAAATGAGGATATACAATTATTAATTGTATCTCCCCTGTTAAAATGTTCCATTGAAACATACAAATATTTTTTAAACGTCTTTTTTTAATCTACGTTGTAACTTAACCCAAAATTATGTATTACATGTGCGTTTTATAACAACACATGTCTGGACTGTTTTTCAATCTAGAATAAACCACAGCAAATTAGCATAGTTTATAAGTATCTAATGTCCAGTCTTGAACTCCTGCCAGATAGGTGAAAAGACAAGTAGACTCATGATGTTCCCTTATCCTAAAAATATACAACTAACAGTTTACAAAAGTACTAAACCAAAAAGATAATCTAGGAACAATGGAACATAATATTTTCTGCCGAGATGAAATGTTTGCTGCGGATTATCTTGTCATATCCACCAGCTTGTGATGTTTTCCTTCAACTTCACCTCCTCTCTTCAAACCCAGTAAAATGTTTAAAGTAATGCGTGATACGTGTGTGACTTGCTTTCAAGGGAAACACTACTAATTGCAAACATCACCTGCTGCTTTTAGACGGTCGTCCAATCGTACGCTTTCGTCCTATGAATGCTAAATTACTAATTTTAATTCTGAAGTGGAAGCGATTTAAAACCACAATAGGTGTTAGCAATTCAATCAAAATTAGAATCAGCCTCTGGAGAAGCTAAATTAGTTATAATGTCACATACATCACCACATGGTTTGTCTGTTACAAAAATAACTTTCCATAATCAAAAATCACAAATTATATTAAAAGCCCATCTAATTTATTTTATATCCACTGGCAATCATACATAATTTAGTGTGCATGTCAATTTTAAGTCTGATAAATTGAAGGTGCATAAAAAAAGACTACTTGCTTGCTGGTTTTAAACATATTATGTATTATAATGCTACAATGTAACTGGATTATTAATCTGTAATGTATGCATGTAAAATAAAATAAATAAATAATTGAATCGCATCAATGTATCGATTTTGTATACAAATTGTATTATAGTTTTAAGGGTTCGTCTCAGCTGCGCGGCAACGCTTCAATAAAAGGGTTTACGGCGGCCCGTTTTTCACCTTCAAAACAATGTTTACATTAATAAACGTCATGCGAGATTTAGACACAAAACCTTTCTGACATTATTTTGTATAGATTTTTTTCAAATCTATGCCTGTTATCCCTACAAAATGGAGTTCAGTAGCAACAATAACTTGGACAATTTCAAAATGTAAACTGTTGAACAACTTATGAGACATCGGGCTCGGGGTGTGGAAACTCCTATAATTTCCATATATACTACTAGCTGAGAGTACCCGCGCTTCGCCTCGAGGCTTTCTTAACATAGCTGTGTATATATTTTAATACCACTGCAAATTAAAAGTAAACAGAAACATCTTTTATTTATCTTTAGAAAACCATTTAATTTGCCTGTTAGTTCACCATCTTCTCCTTAAAAGAGTTGGCTACCTTGTGCCGCCGTTCCGTTTTTAGACCCCGCTTTGGGTTTTTGCGCTGTATTTTGAGGATGTTATATGGGCATCAAATGTAGCTAAAGACATACTCTGTAGCTAGCTAGTTGAAAATAAAAAATTACATGGCTATAGTACAACATTTATTTTAATTTATCATGATAGACCACATACGTTTGAAATCCAAAACAAACTACTCTTGTTTAGTTGAAAATGGAATTTTTATGGCTATAGTACAACACTCTTATTTGGTTTTCACGCTGTAAAGCATGAATCGTAAGTACTATGGTCAACAAACACTGTCGGTCGGACGTACTGACGCGCCGAGGAGAGGTACAACCCGTGGAAGTGCCGAGTTTGAGCGTGCGCATCAGGAGCCTGTTTCTCCACGCTGAAGCAAGCTTTCCGAGCAAACGGTTGAACAAAAGTGCTCATGACCATTAATGTGGAAAATTAAATTTTAAAGCTCGTATGGGCTGTCAAAACCTAAATACCTGTTACGGTGTTTCTAGATTTTCACTTTACAGTATTGGGCTTACACATTTTCACATGTAATGAGGTCTTATCAATGACCGCTATCTTGAAAATAATAAAATTATCAAACATGTTAATAGCCTATGGATTGACCAGGTATATTTAGGCCACATTCCTGTAAAATGTCATTAAAATTGGTCCAGTGGTATTTTCGTGATTGAGGAACAGGCAGACACACAGACACACACCATCTCATTTTTATAGTATATTAGTATAGATATACTTGTTCATTACTGTAGCAATTGTTTTGAATGGTGAAAAACGGGCCGCCGTATTTTTGATATATTTGTGACATCTTATTACCATATTATTCCTTCTAAATGGATTCTTCTTCTAAATGGATTCTGTCCCACCTATAAAATATTGGTTTCAATTTTAAACGTAACATAAATGAAACTAACGACACAAATCAATTTGAACGATATCCCACACATGTTGAATATGCATTTCCATGCTACAAAGCAAATTCTATTCAAATATCATAAACGCTGGATTTCGATAAACCAGCAATTTAGGTGCAAATCAGAGGCCTTGGTCGATCACTACAGACAACACTGTGCGTGCGTTGCTTTTCAATGAGCAATACTCTTATTCTATTTACTCGTATATAGTCAAGTTATTTACTAAAATATAGTATTATGTTTACACAATTATCGAATTACACGTTGAGTACTCTCCTAGTTGGTTTGTGGCTGCGAACCAGTTTCAATCCAGTTGTTTATTTATTAAGGTGACAATATGTTATCAGAATAAAATACATTATGCACATTGTTGTATTGCTTTAAGAGTTTATAAAAGTTGATCTCCACAATGAGTTAAAAGTTAATTAAAGTAATAACTGTGCATATAATATTGCTAAGCCATTTACTATATTTGGTATGGTACTACGGTCCATATAAAAACAAATGGTGAGTTTAACCCTGATAATATACTGCCACCACAATTGTTAAGTTTTTTTACTACTTATAAAATTACATTAGAAATAAAAGTTTGAGCTGTTCAGGTTTTATTTCATTTGTTGCAATATTGGGAACAACCATTTGTTGCACAATCCAGCTCTTGAATTAGACGGAGCATTAATGGTACTAATGAATTTACTTTACCTAACAATTGTTGATTTTAATTTACATTACTTCAATGCATCTTTTGAATACGTAATACATAGGTTTGATTTTACCAACAGCTCTTAGAATACAATGGTTGCTACCGAATGTATATTTTAGTAAGAGATATATTCCAGATTTACGATCCATATTTTGCATATCGTTTCCATTGCATTCATACGGGAACGTATTTACATAGATATGGATGAAGCATAGCCGATGAATCACGCATCGAATGATCTTGTTTGGAAAAGAGTCAGGAAACATAAATGGTAACACTACCCGTACCTTGCTACATTAAGGTTGTAATTTCCTCAGATGTACTAGCTTTACTGAAACAGGTAAAATTATTCCCGAATAAAGAAAAATCAAAAGGAAACTTAATTTTAAACGTTTAAAGGGAAATTTAAACGCATTTCCTGCTGTTTATATTAACGATGGATAATGCTCGTGTAATTGTTTAGCCTGTTAAGTTTAATAAACTTGGTTGTACTTTAGAAATTCTTTTGCATTTAAAGTTTATACAAACTAAAAGAATACAGGTGTTCTGTTTATTCGCTGATACGTGATAATTGTGTATATTTGTTATTGTATTGTTCTATAATTTTCTACAAATATACGTACACTATAGAAAACAAATAATCTGGCTGAACTAAAAGTAACCCTCTTAAAAATATTTCTCAACATTTCCAAGGGCCAATACAATTGTAAAGTCTTTCTCAGAACTCTCTACTTAGGCATCCTCATAAACATGTGACACAAAATTTCGCTTCAATCGAACTTATCAGTCTTATCTTATTGTTCAATTTTCCTTGAAAAAAAACGAGTTATTTGTTTTAAGACCAAATATGTTGTGCTGGAAGATAAGTAACAACGGAATGATTAAAGTTTTCCTGAGCACAAACCTTTATTTACATATGTTTCTCAAATGTAAATAGAGAAGTGTACTCAGGAAAACTTAAATTTGACCTTTGTGCCTATCAAAGCACAACAAAATTGGTTTTCACCTTAATTGGCCTCGAGAAAAAAATGATTTTGTAAAAACACAGACCGAAATCTGAGCGAGATAGGGGTAAGTGTTATAGGAAAGGTTTATGTTTATTAAGAACTGACGAATCACCCTGTATAATATTTCCAAAATAGCCCAAAGTTTAAATGTTCCTTTACACCAGGAGAAGAGAATAAGGTACGTAATTGCCTCTACAGGATCAACACTGAAAGCTCGCGTAAATACCTAAGATTGAAAAGAAATGTTAACAAGTTTATTAAACGCCCTAAGTAAATGCCGGGAGCGCTGTTTTATTTAACACACTGATAAGCCGTTGATTTCATCTGAATGTCTAAAGTTGTTTAGATACAAACATTTCTCAGGTAACTAAATAAGTTATATTTTGTATTGGTTTTCGACATTTATGTACAGACAACCCATAATTTTCTTTACTCAATTGTCGATTCATTATTACCCTATACAATAGTCTATAAGTGTGTATTATTTGTTTTTGCTTTAGAGCTAAGGTTCTTACATGCGTCTTTATGCTCATATTTAGTTATACAGTGTAAGTTTGGAGTATTTAGTAAGGTATGTGAACTTAGTATGAAATGACAGTTGGGTGGTTTGCTTTAAAATAGCTTTCTGTCATTTTCCTTTTATAATTGGTGTTTTATACATGTATTGAAAGTTGCACTTTTTCTGGGGAATAATATTTGCTTTAATGATCTCTCTCTCTAGGGAGAAAAAGATCATGTTTATAAACTATATCTGGCAAAAAAATCAAATATTTTAAGAGTTTTGTTTGATTGTAGTGATTGATATACTGTAAAGAAATCTATCTACTGTTGTAAATAAACTACTCTAAATGTCAAACTTATGCGGTTGACCTTGCCATCAGAGAAGTAATCAGTTCCAAGTCAATGATAAGCCCTTATTCAGGATCGGCCAGAATGAACTGGCGTAACAATAGCCATATGATTAGTTAAATTTGAATGATTTAAAACTGAAATAAATTTCACATATTGTATTGTATTTTTATGAATATAATAGAGTTCGTTCAGAAACTCAAATTGTTTTATGTGATACAAATAATTATATTACCTCACCTTAGCAATTAAATGATTATTGTTTAAAGAATATTTAGATTTTGGATACGTAAATCCATCCTCAATGTGCTTATGTGTGAAAAAGCCATGTTAAGTCATCATGTAAACAATTATTCATCCAGTGGATTTCGTTATTTTCTTCATTATTCTCTGTTAAACTTGCAGATTCATCATGTTGACATATCAGACAAACATTCATGGCCATTGATAAAAAGTTTTAAAATCACTGTATATCTTTTATTCAAATACGTTAAAACCTCTATTAAAATACAGGTTGTATTTTTTGTACTTTAAAAAACTAAAACCACTAAACTTGGCTTTCTAACACAGAACTGAGGATAGATCTATGGATCCGAAATCTAGATATTCTTAAAACAAGAATTATTTGATTGCTAAGGTGAGGTAATATAATAATGTACAGAATAGAATTTGTCGTCTATTAGTAGTATACGTGCATCATGTCAAAAGTATCGTCACTCAGCCCAAAATTGTCTTTTAAACCTTGGTTATTTAACGTTAAACTTGACCTCATGTCAATAGGCTTAACTTCAGAAATAGTGTTAACTCGTACTATGAGTTCTGTATAAAAACTAAAAGGGTTCAAGTTGTTCATTAAACATTAGCCTTTGAATACAAATCAGTCAGAGAGCAGCTGGAGCTCAATATTCATGAGCTGTCCGACGTTGCAGTTTACACGCCTTAAAATGTCAGCTTATGACAGCCGGGCCAACAGCTGCTTGAGCATCAGCTGATAACGTCAAATCATAAAGAAGGCCAACAGTGGAATTAATTTGATCACGAGCAAAAACACAGCTGAAACGAAATCAAGCTTGGTGGTCTCAAGGTTGCCGTTCAGAAATAAATTTTAGTTTTGAAATATCTGTTATATAGGCTATCTATGGTAATACATAATTTCTAATATTTCACATCTTAAAATGGGCAGCTTATTAAACTTCGAAATATATTTTATTAATAACTAAAACTATTATCATAATTGTACTTATGTGGTTATTTCAAGAAAATATGCCAAGCAGTTAGCTCCTCAAATTGACCTCAAAAGTTAGACAACTAGACATATAGACCGAGTTAAAACGGAGATCTGACTTACGCTCGGTTTAAAAGAAAACTTCCGATGTCCAAAATAATTTAGAAAATACGAAAGTGTTTACGCTCTATGTAATTAATTTAAAATTTATATGTGTAAATACACTGTGCTACGGTGTACTGTACTATATTCCTAAATAATTTGTAAGACCTCAGAGCTCACGTTGAAATGAAACAATAAAATAAATTAAAAAGGTCATTCATTACTAGTCGTGGATTCAAGACCTAGGTCATCTCTTCTACTTAGCTGCAATACAAATATATGAAATTGTTTTCAAATGTATACAGACAATTTAAATTTACACTGTACAGTAGTTACTAAATAGTAATACTTTAAAAGAAACATCACTATATTAATGTTAAAAATGAAGCAAGTTAACCTAAAATAAACTTTGTGTTACGGAAATATTCTAATGCACTAAAACCATCCAATAACTCATCAATAAAACATTTCCATCCTCAGAAAGACGCAAGATTTGTTCACAACAACAGTTCTTGTTTATTCTTTGCCATTGTTTTAAGTTTAACTTGGACATATTTTAGATTTTCAGACGTTTGTATTACTCATAAATTAACACAAAATCTTTGCAGAACAAGAATTAAAATTTAAAAAGTCATTAAGTATGAAGTTAACAATTACTTTAACATTACAGGAACACATTGAAACTTGAGAGCCATTAATAATAAATTTTATGACTAGGTATGTGATACAAAATATAATTTTTGTTATTTTGCTCTAAAAACAGCTGCTTTAGACACGTGTATTGATGTGCAAGAGTGTCACTTTAAACCCAAGTAAGTATACCAAGTGATGATCTTTTCTGCCTAGAAAAAGATCATAAAACATTAGTTCTTAAAGTCTGCAGCACTATTTTCCAAACTCCTTGCATTTCACACGTTATGTTGTAAAACATGTTACATTATAAAGTATATTATATTTTACAGCAAGTTTGCTATATTTAACTAAGTTAAGGTGTATAGCTCAAAGCAGTGTACAGCTTAGGTACCGCAGCCTAACAACCCTTGACCTGATTGACTTGCTAATTCCCAACCACAAGAGTGTTCCTAGTTCCTGCTCCAGTCAACCTCAGCTCATGGCGGCCATTGGGAGGAAACTAAGTGGTTCCTTGTACTGGTTATGTAAAACAACATTCTATGTAAATCATTATACGTCATACTGTGATTACGCTTATGTGAAAAACAGTTGACGTTGAATAGGAAATAGGAATAGGAACTGTCAGTATGTGGCTTAATGTATTCCTTAGGAGGGATTCCTGTATTTTCAGGGTTCTATCGAAGTTTTATTCTTAGTCCAGAGCAACTGGCAGTGATGTGGGTACTTTTTTTCTACTAAGGGTATGTTTTTAAGCTCTAACAGGTAAGTCATTGTTCTAATAAATACAAATAATATTGCGTACGGTTTATAATTAATTTATATGGCTTAGTAGAATTGTCTTTAGCTTTTGACTAAAGAATACATCAGAGTTTTAAATCTACTAATCTACGGCTATATTCACGTTTTATCACATATCCAACGCTGACTGCATTTATATAAAGTGATGCATATTATATTTATCCGTTCAGTTGCAGCAACTATCTGTTCTAAAATTCCTCGAGCAACGAATCGAACTGAGCTGTAATGGGCGTTAATTTGACCCCATAAAAGCGTTTAAGTGGCCCCATCGTCAGAGTTGGACCTGCAGCCGCTCTATCCGGCCGCCTCTTATAAGACTATAGCGTAACATGTCCGTTCAGTCTACTGGTAACTAAATGAGCGGAGAATCGTGTATGGTGTAGAGAGGGGTTCCTCTTGTGCACGGAGTAAGAGTGAGCTTGTGAGATGCGTAAAAGTGAAAGTATAAACGTACGTATATAAAATTATGTTATTTTTGAGTGCACATGGTTTTTGGTAGTGAATTTATTATTAATAATCCAAATATTTAATATGACAAAGTTAGTATGATGTAATCATAAGTTTGAGACGTTAGGCCTTTTTCCTTAACATAAGGATATAATAAGGTTAAATATAAAAGGATATATTGAATAATACAGGGTTTTACTTTGCCTAACTCTAAGAGGATTCTCCCGACCTTTGCATTTGAAGCACAAAGCTCAATAATCCCTAAATACCACTGTGCGACTATTCAGTAGACTACAATACAAAGCGTATTGAAACACTGCAGAATTTCTAACCTGATATTTTATGTTTATTGGGATTAAATTTCATCTATTTGTTTTAAATGTGTTAAATAAGAATTTTAATTTTGCTAGATAAACTAAACCATTTTAACATTGAATTAGGTGACTGCATGCATGTTTATACTTTTTCAAAACTTTACGATTAATTATTAGACTACGCTGACAAAGGCATCTTCAGTTAAATTGTATTACAACCTACAGTTTTTACAAGGATTTACGGAATATAAAAATATTAAATTAATATTATAACTTGTATTTGTATTTTCTAGTCATTATCTATCAGACAACGCTTTCTCTTTAAGATTCATAAACAATCTAACTAATTATTTGATCATCATCAATACTCGTATTATAATACCAAACAGTTTCAAATACACACCTGGTAACTGAGCTAAAGGTAAACAACAAAAAACATGATAATTCACAGAACTCTCAGAACTCAGAAAAGCACAAGAAATGTGAGAAAGCTTTTAAACCACCAATACTTTTATGTTCGCTCAAAACCACTTTTATTCTCAGTTACTGACACCTTGGTACCTTAAATAATTTACTTGTTTGTATGTTCAAAACTACGGCTGTAGATATTCTATTGGAAATACGTAAGTAGACATAATTTTTCAAATGTTTTCATATTGTCGAAACATGTTAGGTACTTAAAATAATATATCTTCTGCAAGAATACAAGGATAATAAAAGAGTGACTACCATCCGTGAATCTCGAGCTGTTAAGGATGGTACACATGCAAAAATATAAAATACCACTATTCACGAACAAAAGTTTATTTTCGAGGTTTTCTAGAAATTGGATATTTAGATTAAATAATGTAAAGATAATATTTTATATGAAAGGAATTCTTCAAACGCGCATTGGAACATGTTATTAGAGTGCTCAAGTATTTTATGACGTGACCTAAAATGGCGGATAAATCCAAAATATCTTATACCTCTAGCTAGCAGCTATTCAGCTATATTTAAAGAGTACGAACAAATCAAACAAACGATACCTTCAAAAGACTTTT
Organism: Matsumurasca onukii; assembly: GCA_018831715.1. NCBI lineage: Eukaryota > Metazoa > Arthropoda > Insecta > Hemiptera > Cicadellidae > Matsumurasca > Matsumurasca onukii. The sequence goes on from CM032062.1 coordinate 38,053,896, forward strand.
TGACGCGTTGTCTTCTGTTTTTGTAGTGGATATATTAAAAGAAATTAGAAAATACAAGCTCTATCAGTGTCGAACCCTTTTATTGAAGTGTGGAAAATGAGAATATTTAACCTGTTTTCTCATGTATTTCACTTTCACATTTAAAAAATGCAATCAGTCGTCTCCTAAACTAAGCTTACGTTTGAAAACTGCCGTTTCAAATTTAGTATGTTGAAGAAATCAAGTATACTCTCAACCTTGACCTTTACCTAGCCTCACTATACTTTTACTACAAAAACTGCAAGTGATGACTGCGAAGATCGATTTCGCGCCGTTCGAGAGATGGGACATGGATCAGCATTTAATGTATGTTTATAAAGAACATTTCTTTCAATAAAGCAACTTTGCCCAAACCAAAGCTTTCTATGCCACTTCCTCTTTTGAGCACAAACTCTGCATGACAAGGTAAGGTTTTGCGAGCTGAACACAGTTACTTTGTTCAAAAGTTTATGTTTACTTGAACCACCTGTTGCTCAGATGGTGTTCAATTGAACTTTGTAGTAAACCTGTGAGGATTGCTAACATTACCAACGTAAACGAAAAGAATCACATGACTAATAGGACTTTACCCTGCCATATTTTCACTATGAAAAGGGAAACTTCCAACTACTTAGTACTTACCCTTCCTGACAACGTTTAAGCTTGTAAACATTAAGCTGTGCTTACCCTCTCACTACCACTCAAAGATCAACCCCAAGCAAAACCGTTCATGAGATAACGTTGCATGGTCTGCTGAACTGACATTCCGGACATCTTATGAATATTAATCTCAATCCGTTTCCTGATGGATTGATATTCAAACCATAATGCTTGCTTTAGTGATTTCTTTCCATTCTTTAGTTTTGTTTAGTGTTAACATGAGTATTAAAATCTCCTCGAATTTAATTTAATTAAAATAACTAGAAAGCCAGTACGTTTATAAACAACTGTGAAGTCGTCTAGCCAGTAGTTCTGTCTTTACAGCTATACTACAAAAGATGGAACCTATCTCTCTTTAGTTCAGAAGTGCGCAAAATACGAAGTGTTTGTGTATCGGTTAGTAACGACCATGACTACCGGAGAGATCCGTTATTTATGCTTCGCCCAGTTATATTCACGTATTTACTTTGAAAATACCAAGCAGTTATCGTAAAGATATTTCTGCATGGTAATAGTAACATAAACCATTCAGTCAAAAAAATCAAACAATTTTAAGCTTTAAGGTGTATCTAATGAACAAAACTTTTCAAATAATTTAGTCAAGAAACCGTACTTAAAACTTCTTAAGTAGCTCAAGTTAAAATAATTGTATGACCTGTGTTAATCTTCTTTTACCTTTCAAAACTTCTTTTGATAAAAATAAAGTGTATTTTTGTATTTGTTTAGCTCCTTCAGTTACTATAACTTCAGTAACACACCAACTGAGGTATGACACATATTTAAACGTATTGTTTTGTATTTGACAATTAAAATTACTAACAGTGGTTATTCAGCAAGTTTCATTTATTTCTTATGACTGGGTTAAACTTGAAATCTACATCGTTCGAAACTTAGATAAAACTGTTTGGTACAAATGAGGAGATTCTACTCTGAAAGTCCCATGAAATTAGTCTCGGTCTGGCAAGCAAACTAATCTTTTCCTTCTCCCTGCATTTGAGAGTTACCCTTTACCCAAAGTAGTTTATTGTACAGTAGTTCACACTGAAATGATTATCCATTGTAAAATTTAACTTGTTCGTTGTTTAAGGCTCAATAAAAAATGGGTTTTGTATCACTAACATGCACCTTGTTGACTAAAGACCACTAAACATGTTATTCACAACAAGATCGCGGAATGTTAAAATATATACGAGTATGTTAATTATTTAAAAGACAAGTTGAACTGTGTGTTTCACCTGAGGGTTTTAGATTAAGCAAATAATGTATCAAATCGTTATTAAATTACCGTAACCTACCTTTGTAACTTACCCTTTATTTTTCGAAAATCCATTCCTATGGTGAGGTTTTCAACCTATCAACCAGTTATGGGGTATTTGATTTTGGTCGTAAACATCACAATAGGAGATAGATATTAGGTTTAGAATTAATACCATATTTTAAAATCAACAATTTGTAAAATACAAACCTACTTATTTTTTATTATACTGTTAGCGCATCCGATAATTTGATTTGTTTTAAATTACGAGTATTTTGTCAGCGTATTTCTCAGACGTTTTAAAACTACTGTAGGAAACCCATAACAAATGTCAACAAAAAATATATTAGTTTGTATGGTACTGGATAAAGAACTAAAAATGTAAATTACAGTTAACTTTTCAAAATATTAAATTGTAGATACTGTACATGCCGTTTTGTTGTAAAATTTAAGGCTGCAAACACATTCTAGACTTCCGAGGTTAGCTATTCTAAGATATGAACAAAACCAAATTTGGAAATATTTAGGTGGTACCTGATATACTACATTCGACCTTCAAAATCAAAATGCATAATAAACTGAAGTAGTATACACATCAAAATAAGTGGGGAACAAACGCCCTTAATTACCAAAGTTAGATATAAGATTCATATAAAGAAAATCTAAAAGTATAAGCCTTCCGTACAATTTAAAATTGGGGTTAACATGCAAACGATGTAAGGTTGTGAATATAAAGCAGATCACTCAACATATTCAATCAAAGTTTGAGACAGATTTGAGATTGGAGTAAATATTGAAGTGTGCAATCGACCACCTGATCCCGACTCGGGAACTGACCTACATTCCATCAAACTCAAACTAATCGTTCCTTACTTTACCCATACTTAAGTTTAATGAGTAATCCAAATTAATTTACGCAAGACATTTTCACAAATGTAAAACACTTTCATATATGTTTGTAGTGTATCACACTTACACCATCTTTACACTTGAAAGAGACGTTTTACACTTACTTTATTGGTTTGTTTAGACAACGACTTTTAGTTTAGACACATTGTAAGCTTGAAAATCCTCACTAACTCTACGCTTTACAATAGCTTTTATGACTTCTAGCAATCGGTATTAATAATAATAAAGCTTTAGAAACTCGCCTGAAAAAGTTTTGGATGCAGACGCATTTTACAATCCAGACGAGTTTATGGCACCCGACTGGGAAAACGCGGAACACACAGACTGACTACAGGACTAGAGTGGTACAATTCGAATGAATGAGAGAGAGTGAATGTCAAAATGTATATCTGACTGGGATTTACATATTTAATCAATTAATTAATTGAACCTCATTAAATACGAGGTGGGTTAAGTTTTTGTTTAACGTTTATATTTAACAACTAATTACTTTTCTCTTTGTAATTATACTTTGACTCTAAAGCACTAGCGTTGGCGCACTAGCCTGGTTCCAAGGTGTTTGTAACTAAGAGCAAAGTCGTTGAGAATGAACTGGTAAAAGTATCGGTGGTTTAAAAGCTTTCTCACATTTCTTGTTCCTTCCATTCTCTCACTCTGCCAATTTTTGGGTTATGGTGAATTTTTCTACTCTCAGAAGCTATTTAACGTTGTCTAAATTTGTTTATACGATTAAAATAGATTATAAATGAACGTTGCTAAGCTTTTATATGCGACTCTAAGTCCTGGCTACGTTTAATTAGTAAAGCCTACTAGTTTACTAATAGCATTAAATGTAAACAGTTCAGAATAACAACGGAATGATGAAATATGTTGACACCTTTACACTATCGCAAGAATAGGATTACATAGTGACAGCTTCGAACCTTTCTAGATAGTTATAATACAACGCTTTACTCGTTTAGTTTCCAAATAAACAAAGCTTTTCCTTATAATGCTACTTAACAAGTTATTTTTATTTAATAATCCCAGAAGAAACAAAAACACGTACAATCGATTACAATGATCCACAGTAATTTTAAAATTATCGTTTAAACGTAATTGATGTAACGAACTGTTGAACTGTAAGAGGCCCCCGGTTTAAATCATTTCCTCTGAACTTATGATTTTCTTCTACCTTATCTATATTTGACTCATTTTATAACTTTATTCAAACATAGCTTTAGAACTAGTATCAACACTAGTTTTTATACAAGGCGAGCTTTAAATCCCCTCTCCTCCGCCTTTGGCAGAGAAACAAAATTTGAAAAACCCTTTTATTTGAAACGGTTTATAGGGTCTGATTTCTGATAAAGTTCTGATTTCTGATTTCCTCTCTTGTGGCCACTCAAGAAAAGGGTTATTTTTTCTTTATTAAACCGCAGAAGCAAATTGTATCTCAATTCGTTTTAGGTTAACATATTTAAAGGATATTGTCTTTTGAATAAAGGTTTTACTATCGTTTAAAGCCGTTTTCAAAGGTTTTCTTGGTACATTTTGACGTTTGGGAATGGATATCGCTTGATACATATATTGCGGTTCAAGTGGAAGAGTCAAGTGATGTAAAGACGCGAGAAGTGTTTGACAGTAATTAGCAATTCAATCAAAGTCAAGAACAGCCTCCGCACCAGCTGACTCCGCATCTCAACTCGTACTGCTACATATATCAGTTCATGCTGCTCAATTGAGTATATAATCTACTTTGATCTATAATTACAGTCAATCATGTTACAATTGTGTATCGTGTGTCATCAGCGGTTTGTCACGTTCGTTTGCATATGTAGATAAGTATACATTCACAAACATATTTGTAGTAGCTAACCATGTACGTGGGTCATATCATTGAGTTTGAATAGTTCACTAAACATTTGTCAAACCCCTATACCAAGAATAACCTTTGTCAAAGAGTAATAACTTTCGTTGAAAATGCTTAGAAAAGTGAGGTACGCCGAGCCTATTGGTGCCTTTACCTTTGTTACCTACCACATTGATTTACGCTAACAATGCGAGGCCTTTATCTCTAACCCACGTCAAACAAAGTGTGGTCCGAATGTAAGAATAATCTGAGTGGGGACTGAAAGGTCAGGACTGCAGGTGGAAAAGTGAACTATTACCAAAGTTTTATATTACCTTTTTTGCATTAAGAATACTCCTAACTTTTGCTGAGAAACTTATCTTTGAAAATACTGCAATAGCACGCTTTAACTATTAGAAAAATTTGGTAGAGTCTGTGTATACCATAAAGCAAAAGCGAGTATAGAAGAGTGAAGACATGGAATTTTAAGTACTAGTGACCTCAATTAACTGCTGCCATTTTAAGGGTTTAATGCTTCTTTTTCAAACTTTATGAAATGGTGTTTTGAAATCCTGAGCAACGTAATTTCGCTGACGAATTATTTATTTTAAACGGTGATTCTTTTGTTAAAACTCAAAGAGTGTTTGGGCCTCATTACAACGTCGGTCGACACGGAAATGTTCTTACTCGAAAAACAATTAGAATCTGGGTAAGTTTATTCAGATATACTTTTACTACACAAAATAAAATCGGTAGATGAGCCAGAACAGTCTGCACACCAGAAAACTTTAAGAAGGTGCGAAATGTAGTCCTTTATCAGCTGTTCAAAAGAAAAAACTAGTGTCAGCTTGTTCAAAGTCACCATTTAAAGAATGTGGTTTTAAAAAACTTGTTCCAAGTCAAGCGGCATTAGATACCCTATCGTTCTGTACAATATTCAGCTGTCTAATATTAAACATTATGTATTCATAGAGTTTTAAAATTGTATCGTTCTCATTGGTCCACCCTGTATAATCATAGCTTGTTTTCTTATGTTGAAGAAATAACTAGCAGTTACCTATAAATCTTTGGTTAGATTATAATGACTAAATTATAATTAGATGTTGTCCGGTATTTACTGATAACACTTACTTAAACGTTGAACATTGCATATTTCTAAACCACAACATCATAAAGGTTGGTTTTGGATAATCCAGTCATTTAGGTGCAAATCAGTGGCACGGTCGGTCTCCACAAGCAAAACTGTGCGTGCATTGCTTTTCAATGAAGTCACCCATATTCTAGTGCATTGTGGAATATATAATGAGGAAAATGCATCGACAAAACACTGAGCTAGCTGTTTAATAATTATATAAAAGTGTTATATATAATGCCATATTAAAGAATATTATTAATTAAATATCAAACATTCCCAATCAATGTTGTAGATATTAGCATGATTGTAGTAAACAGTAGGGACATGCAGTAATGAATTAATGACTGAAAAATACTTTGAAAGATTATGCTTCAAAACCAGACTAATCCAAGAAGTATGTACAACACAAAGAGACTATATTCAATGAGTTTCTAAACACGTCCATTTTGGAATAGCCATAACATAAGCTACCTACAAAGTTAACTTTGAATCATATTAATGAATATTTTGTAAAGATTAACTTAGGAATTTGGACTTTGGTTCCAAAAACGTATGCGCTACCAAGCTTAAGTTCTTATATATATAAATACATAACATATATAATTTAAAAGTAAAAAGGTTTTTAACAGTATGCTTCGATTTTAAAACTTACAGTTTCTATTCAAAGCCATTTAATAACAACTTCAGTATAACAGTTTGCAAATCGTACCTAATGAGGGTGCAAACCTATTAGAATAAGTAATACCATACCATTTAGTGTTGCTTTAACACTGCGGTCATAACATAACCCCATTTTGGCATTTTGGATCACTTGAACATTAGGCTAAACTTGAAACTTAACCATAGAGCTATTAAAACATGTTGTTATAAGAGACTGTGATCTGGACGTAAGAAAAGGTCAATAAGGTTGGTCTGGACTTTTACTAGATATCAGTAAGACAGTCACGTTCTAAAAAAATCAAGACTAGTCTGTGAAGCAAATAACAAGATTTGATTAAGAAAGGTCAAATAGACTTCTCTCTTCTAAATCCCGAGTTATTACGTTTGTCGAGCTCTACATCCATTCCTTTCCCAATCCAACGTAAATACGTTGACTCGTTCGGTGAAATTAAATTAGTAAGAAGCTCATAGTTTTGTGTATTAATAATTATAACTGAGTTTAATAAGTGTATTTCCTTTACTAATAAAAATGCTGTCTTAAACCTTGATGTGATTATTGTAATTACCGTGTCAACAAAACTAAGTTTTGCAGAATTTCTCTTCAATTTCATTTCAGATTTAGTACTTAATGATTACTTGGACTACACCGTATAAATTTTATCGTTTAGTGTTATTTCAAGTATAAACAGGTAAATTGTGTTTGTAAAAGGTAGAATGTATCTTAAGAGAGAAAAAACATTACAAAGATGCATACAATTGTCAATTTTATTACTGTTGTATGCGCCTTTACCTTCACGCAAACCAGATTACTCCTTACAATAAACCTTGAATCAGCTTCAACATTTCTGGCTTCTCTGAAACCTTTAAGATATTACGTTAAAGCATACGTTTATGTATGAATTATATATTTTAGTCAACCCATTTGGCGTAAATAACTCATATAACTAAATAAAATAAATACATCAGTATGCTTTAATAGGGCCTGATAAAGTTTTTGTTGTGTTTTGTTGTATATATTTAATGTTAGGGTCAAAGTTTTCGAAATAAAAATAACCACGCAACAAAGATATTTCAATAACCATAAGAAATGGCACTCAACAAATATAAGGATATGAAAAATCCGACATAATATAACAGCCAAGTCAACCACAAATGTTGAAATTAAAGTTCAAATAAAGTGTCATGTTGGTAACCAATCCAAGCCATTTTAATTTCTGAGGTTTAAACTGTTGTCAGGGACAAAGTTTTAAAAGCTTTTTCATGTTTCTTAAGTAACTAATTCTTTGCTTTAATCCCTATGAACCATTACTTCTTCTTGGAAAAAGTACTTGTTATTTTGGTAAGGTATATAAGTTGACAAACTTAATTGTCAAGATTCACAATTTGCTTATAATTTGAGCAGTATGCTACGTAATTCAATATTACTTACATTATTTACAGCCACCAAGAGCTTTATGTTAAGTTAAACCCCAAACACATTTTACAAGAATAAAGTTTAAAAGTTTAATATGTTATTACCGGTATCAAACAAAACTGTTTATGCTACGTATTAGCTACCTATAGTAGTTTAATAAATAATGAATTATGATTGTACAACAATGCAGCATAGTGACTGGGGTTTTCCATGATTGGAAATGTTATCTGATTGTGTTTAACGATTGTTTTATGATTCTAATACTAAATGTCTATTAAGTATTTATTTAAGTGAATAATGTTTCTACTGGGTGAATGAAATCTAAACTAGTGTATATTCAAGTGTATACGAAATGTAATTTATTTATGTATTTACGAGTATTTATTGCATACGGCAATCGCCAATATACACATGGTTAATAGACTAGAAATATGAAAATACAGTTTTACATACAATTGAAGGAAGTGTAGTACTACATACAGTGATAACTTAATTGAGACTTGATACATAATATAAATGAAACTGTGTAGTAGAATATAACAATGACAATAAAATAATATGTGTAACGAATTAAATAATATAAAAATTTGATAAAATATAACAGTTGATAACAATAGTAATAATTGAGGTAACGAGTAGGATAAAAAACATTGCTGACAGTTATATGAATGAGGCGGTGTGATAAAGTAGCAATAACGACAGTGATTTGATGATTTGAACAATAACAATATAATAACATATATAGTTGATAACAATTGATATATATTTGTAGATTTAACGAATAAATAATAACACTACTATATAGTACATAAGAAAATCGAAATGGTTACATGCAAGATAATATTATTCAAGAGAAATGCTGCGCCTGAAACATACAAAAAGATTAGTAAGATGCATTGTACTTAAACTAGTTTTGATTTTGCTGGCTTGCCCAATCATGCTCGCATTCATTACTGACGTTCACGCGAAGACTCACTCTCTCGCATAACGTACAGTCATACACTCACACATGCCCACTCGCGCTCGCAATCGAACCGTAGACTTCAGAAGATTGGTCGTTGTCGTGTCGTAGTACCTGAGACTGCGTTGCCGAGTTATGAAGCCGTGTAGAATGGTGCTGTGAAGTGCATAGTTGTGGAGCATGAGGATGACAGAAGTGATCGGTGGAACGAGTACGGCCAGAAACTCTGAGGTTTATCAGTCCAAATAGACCAGGAGAGTTTAGCTCGCCAACAAGAATCTTCCGAAGAAGGTTTAGGTCGTGGAGCTGTCTTCTTGCTATCAGGGGACACAGACCCAGTGACTCCTCTACATCTTGCAGCGGTACAGTCCAGTAGTCGTAGCCAATCTTCACACCAATGATGCGTACGAACCGTCCTGGACCTTCTGCAGCCATTGGATCTGACCGGGACCACGCAACACTCCCGAATTCCAGAACAGATCTTACTAAGGAAGTAAACACGGTTTTCATGGCATCGACGCTTAAGCCTCTTCTAGATGTTCTGATGATAAATCCCAGCATTCGAGAAGCCTTAGATATTATTGAAGTTATGTGGTCTTCAGGGCTGAGGTTGCTTGATAGGGTCACTCCTAAGTCGCGGATCGATACGACCCTCTCCAGTAAAGATCCATTAAGTCTGTAGTTGAAGGAGATGACTTCTGTAGAGCGGTGGAAGGTAATAACCTGACATTTCTTGGTGTTAAGCTTCATGCAGTTGAGGTCGCACCAAACGTTGATACTCTGCAAGCAGGTCTGTAGTTTCTGGCTGTCATCCATGGTTGTAACGGAAGTATATATTTTGATGTCGTCAGCGAACAGGAGAAATTTCACATGTTAATTTGATCAATTATATCATTCAGGAGGATACAAAATAGAAAAGGGCCGAGGTGAGAGATTTAGCTACAAACCCCCCAGAGCCTGGCAACCAGTTAGAAACAAGATTAAATCTGTGCATAATTAGAGCATAGTTGAGCCAATGGCAGGAAAGAGAAAATTGAGGACCGTTCAATGAAGTACGATGGCGTCTATTGGTTGATAGTAGCAGCTTTGCCCGATCGGGTTCGCTGTGCCTGGTTACGTATGACAATAAATAAAATAAATAAATATTTTATTGAATGACATGATTACAGGCATATATTTCCCTCGTCCATTATAGTACCATATATACAATCTCGAGACTACGGTTGGGACATCTGATGCAAGAAGGTAGTAGGCAGCACTGCGACAGAAAGTATTTAAAGAAGGACTACAGTCACCTAAACTCCATTGTACGGTTCTCGTTTCAGCATCTCATTTGGCTCAACTCAGTTCTACCTATCTCACAGATTTAATCTTGTTTATACACTTGGAGTACTTAGTAGAATTCTGTCCTTGACGGGTCGAAGAAAATGTCTCATTTTGCTGCTAGGCTTGCCGCAGCAACTCCAGATGTATACGAAATTCCATGTAGATCCGATTACGACGTGAGACGAAGAAGATGATTACTATCGTAGGAACACATGAGAGAGACGTACAAAAGGTTTAGATCCCAAGTCGTTGATAGCTGAACACAGCTTAAAAACAAGACATGGAATTGAGTTCGACAAAACTAAAGTGCTCGCCAAGATACCATACTACTATTCGAGGATCATAAAAGAAATCCACAAGAAAAAAATTGAAAGTCAAATAAAAACTGTCTAATACGGGTAAGTATAAGAAATTCGGATTCAGTTTAACAGACTGCTATAATTATACTACAATCACCGAGTACCGCTTGGTGTAAAGTTTCTAGCCCTTTAACATCAAAAATATCATTGAATCCTTTCTTATTTGCAAACTTAACCATTGTCAGTCGTTAACTTACTGGAGCAAAACGTCGCATACTTTTAGGCATACGATTTAGGCCACTAATAAAAAAATGGACCGTCGGAAAACGATGTTTAATTTATCGTGTGCTTTGTATTGATTTTAATTAAACATGAGAGTTTCACAATAGACGTTTACATTTCAAACTCAACCCCTGAAAATCCAATTTTGGGGTTATGGTCATACGCCTCGATACAACCAAACAATATTTTGGAATACCCTCATAACAGTGTCAGAGGAAACGTTGTTCATTAGTTTAAAAGGTTAGGTGGGAGAGGGGAACTTTTGAAACACACTCTATGTTTGTTTATTGATTTGGAAGAAATACAATCATTCGTCTATAGCAAGAATGTTTAGTTTCAATGTGTAGAAAGAGCAATAGTTAGCTGCAACTAATGATGTAATAATACTTAACTTACTCACATTTTTATACTTACAAGCATTGATTAATAGGTACTCTCGTACTCATATACGAGTACTTTATCAGTTATTTATAACTATTCTAATGTTAATGATAAACAAACACAAGGGAAACCACGCTTAGCTAAATAACTCGATCCCATTTACTTCTTTGAAGTTTGCTAAGGTTAGAGTCTCAAAGCGTCTTGAATTCAGAACTTGGATTGGATCTCATTTGTCTCTATCGCTTGTCAAAAGAAATGCTTCCTAACTTGTCAGAAAACTTTCCTTTATCTGCTTTGTGTCTTATTGGATTGGAAAACGTAAGGTTTTAAAAACTACACTATAATTTAACTTCATAAGAAATGATTAGTTTCAATTTTACAAAAACACGGTAAGACTTAATTAAAAATGTTCAGTTGAAAATATAGTTGGTAATTATTTACACTTATTGTTACATAAATTTGTAAACATTCATCTTTATAGATTTCCTATTCAATAATACATAGTTGAGAATCAGAAAACCTGTTAAATGCAGTGCTAGCCAAAGCAATACTCTAATCATTGTGTTTAATTGGTTCATGCGTTTTAGACAATCGGTATTTACCGATTAAGGATTGTATTCGTATTTAAATACACAATCAGGAAACATATTTAGCCCTCAATCAGATTGAAACGCACACACGTTATTATAAGCCTCACATTGATGCACAAAAGTAATAGTAGACTTAGTGCGGCAGTGGAACTTCATGGAAAGTAAAGTGTCAAATGAATTAAAGACAATCTAGGATGCAATCTAAAGCCAACATTACAGAAGAGGATGACCTCTATTTCCAAACAATTTATGTACAAATGTATTCTAAAAATTCTTTAAGAGAGTTGTACATTCTGTAGATTGCAAATGCAACAATCAAATGGACAGTTGGTTGTGATTCAGTGCAGAATCCATACATTTCTGACAACAAGATTGATTGATTGTTTTGAAGTTTACTGTCAAAACTAAACGCATGTTCGTCGGTGTTGTCAGTGTCTTGTCTGAATGTGACGTTTTGTCAGGCATTTCAAGGTAGAGTACAACAAATGCAGCTACAGCACTTTAAAGCGTCTGTTCTCTTTGGTTGATTGTTCCGGGAATTTTCTTTCATTCTGCTAAAAAACGACGTAAAAACTGAAGTTTACAAAGAAAAAACCGAAATATTGATCATTTGAAGAAAAGAACCATCGCGGCAACTGAATCCGTAACCACAGAAGTTCTTCAACACGTTTGAAGAGAGAAGAGATTTATTTAGATGTTTGCAGAGCGATTGTGGAGGCCACGTCTAGCTACGATGAGTCAAATAAAATTCGTTTTAGTATTTAATAAATGTATCTCAATAGCGTTACTATACGATGTTTACTTTTGTTAATAAACGCAATAAAAAGTGTATCAATATTTTGTAAACACACTGATTTGTTTTTTATATGTGTGTGATATGTTTGATGTACGAGTATTTGGGCGCTCTAGCAAGCAAAATACAAGTATTCTTCCTTGAAAATATCTTTAGGTTTCAAACAAAATATGAATAATGATTACAAAACATCAATCAAATTAATGTTTATCTCGGTGAAGTAACATTCATTACTCAGTCTAGTTTCTTACAATCCACATGAAAGGCATGAAACTGTCCAGCATGTTTAAGCCTTGGGAATGGTTTAGGCGTCGTAACAATCAGGTAAAGCAAACACAATTCGTCGGCAGGTAAATATTGTCTCGAGATTGGCAACCTTGCTCTCTTGCTCAAACAATCTTGGCCAAAGTAGCCTAGAGATATTTTACCTGTTGATTGACTTTGTACGTGAACTAAATCAAATATGACATTGGAAAATGGTTGCACACATATCTTGCTTTTATTATTCAAAATGTGAGTTTTATAAAATACGTTACTAAACACTATACTTTACTTCGTTTGGCTGCCTTTCATAGTTTATAATGTCTAATGATTCCTGGCACTTCCATTAAAACGTTTTCAAAACTGTTCCTAAACAAGTTGTTATTTCGCGGCTATATTACTTTTGGCGTGGTCGGAGGTTTCGCTCTTGGCAAAAAGTAACTCACAGGAAATGTTGAATTTATATTTCGTAACCCGAATTTCAGATCGAGTAGGCCAATCTCTAACCCTTGGTAGTTTACGTTATCTCATCAACACGCGCGAGTTATACGCAAACCGAACTGAGATTTGATCTTCCAAGACTTACTAATTCAAATTACCAAATTTATAAAATGCAGAGTGTGCCATCGACCACCTGATCCCAACTGGGAACTGACCTACATTCCATCAAACTCAAACCAACTGTCAACATACCTCGTACTTTACTTAGTTGAGTTGAGTGAGTTGTTTGAATACTTGATTACATACAACTAATGTGTAATGCTCGTGTATTAACTCTATCGATAAAACGGCCATTCAAAATCAAACTAGCTAATAAATTAGCAATAAAACATTAATAGACAGTTGAATTTTAATATGCTGGCGATAGGTTCCGTGACTGTCGTTTACTTTTAATTAACTCGAGCATGAAAAAGCTTGGGTATTCCTTAAACTTACTATTCAGTGGTCAACAGTGGTCTACGACTTACGGGTTCTTGTAATTGCAAGTTTTATTACGTGCCTGATTCAATAAAATATTTCGAATATAATTAATATATGACTACCTATCCGCTGTTATAGCGAAAACCTTTGTTACCTCACTTTGAAACCACTCAATAGATTTTCATGTTTTGCATACATATCTATACAGTATAATGATATACGAGGTTCATCCAGAAAGTAAAGAACGATTGCGCATCACGCGCCGTGCACACCCACCACCACTACGAGCGCGTGCAGCTGCTAGCTACATTAAATTAAATAAATTCAGTCCTTCAGTTTGAGTAAGTTCGTTGCTGTGTGATTACGCGTCTCGTGTCCACAGTGATTAATAATGGCATCGACAATTGAAAACCCCGCCAAATGTAAGTGTGAAATTTAAACACTGAAAAGTGTTTTTTGGGATCGAAAGGGTTTAATCCATGTCTTTTATGCCAAGAATAGAAAGACTACAGCCCTGCCTTGGTGCCGAGTGATTATCACTTATTCCCATGTTTTGGGTAAAAAACAGTTTGCTAACGATAAGGAACTTAAAGAAGCTAAGAAATCCTGGCTCATGTTTTTGGCGGCAAATGAGTAGAACATGGGTATGGAAAAACTGGTCCCACGTTAAAATTAGTGTCTTAAAATCCATGGCGTTTGCGTAGAAATGTAGAGTAAGGTTCTATGCATTTGTAAATAAAGTTTTGTGTTGATATCTTTATTTTTTATTTGACCATGCCAAAACGTTCTTTACTTTCTGGATGACCCTCGTATCTAACAGTATATTGATAGATACTGTTAAAATACATATTACACATACATTTCAAATTTCATCAAATTCGAATGTTTATTATTATAATTACTATTTTTAGATAACTAAATTCCTTTTTTGAAGCAACTCAGCCCCAGAAGGAAACTTGCGGTAGTTCGATTATTCCGGTTACCGAACTTGGCCGAGATATTTACAGAAGGAACATTTGTACAAAACTCTGTTAAAAATTGTGACCTGTAGAGAGTATGCACATACGAGTATTAACATACATATATGTATATAAAGTGAAAAAAAATGCTCAAAACGTGTTCTGGGGGTCAGGATCGGTGCGCAGTTCACGGTCCCAGGTCTGGGTATTATCATGCGACGACATGAATATCTCATTTTTCCAAAGGAATTTCAATACATCTTCTTAATGTGACATAATTAAGAAAGGAAATAGCAAGTTATATGTTGGTTTGTTCTAAAGAACGATTGAACTAAGCCTTTTCTTAGATCTGTTTTAATCTTTTGTAAGACGACATGATGGTCTTAAGTAATGTAATAATTTAATTTTTTTATAAATATCAAGTCAGTTGTTATAACAAATACTAACTCAAGCTAATTTAAATTGGTTTGAAAATATGGTACCTATGTTTCTCATTTACAACATTTACACGTCTTACTAGCACAAAAAAACACAGAATTTACATAGATTTAAAAAGAGGAGTAAAATCCCTGCTGCTTGTACTACGACCATTTTGAAGCCGAATCGATGACATATTAACCTTTACATGTAAAGAGTGCTTATTGTAGACTAAACGAAACGCGTGTTTTCCGTTGCATTTAGGATTGCAGTAAAGTAAGGTAACGTGACGGGTAAGGTCCTAGTGTATTTCCTCAAGTCATCAGTTAGCATTCTTCTTGTCTACGTCATTGCAAAGCGTGACGTCATTGCTACATTCAG
The DNA here is from genome assembly GCA_018831715.1 of Matsumurasca onukii. Lineage (NCBI taxonomy): Eukaryota > Metazoa > Arthropoda > Insecta > Hemiptera > Cicadellidae > Matsumurasca > Matsumurasca onukii. The sequence goes on from CM032062.1 coordinate 38,069,349, forward strand.
GGCACCAAGCTTCACTGGTAGATGTTAGTATGAGTATAAAATAAAGGCGATTAATGAAAACTTAGGCGTAAGTGCTTTTTTTGCACTTTAGCCACCATTTTGTTCTGTTGACTTGTTTAATCCTTTACACTACTGGAGTGTTTTACGTCAAACAAGTTTTCATCTAAGTTTCAACGTTCTGAACCAAACTAGATTAATGGTATATTTGGATAATTTTATAATCAAGTACATATACTCGTATTTACATGTAAAGTGAGAGTTACAGGGGAAACTGTGGCTGAAAACAGGCTACTTCAAAGTTATCGCCTATTTTGCAAGGGATTCATCTGTACTATGGTTTATTCTCCACTATATGTTTTAAGTATTTGCGTCAATGAAGGTAAAAAATTACTATCAACAAAATTCTTAACCGTTTTTATCCACATTATTTTCTAATGACCAAGGAAAAATATTAAAATAATTTTTAAACTTGAGTGAAATATAAATTATTAGATACTTTTAGTAGTCCACTAAATTATGTTCTTCGTATAGATAAATTGGCTCGTTTATTCTATGGTTATAGTCGACCACCATTAGTTAACATTATTAAGTAAACACATAAATAAAAGTGAAAGTCAAATAAAAACTGTCTAATACGGGTAAGTATAAGAAATTCGGATTCAGTTTAACAGACTGCTATCATTATACTACAACCACCAAGTACCGCTTGGTGTAAAGCTTCTAGCCCTTTAACACCGAAAATATCATTGAATCCTTCTTATTTGCAAACTTAACCGTTGTCAGTCGTTAACTTACCGGAGCAAAACGTCGCATACTTTTAGGCATACGATTTAGGCCTCTAGTAAAAAAATGGACCGTCGGAAAACGATGTTTAATTTATCGTGTGCTTTGTATTGATTTTAATTAAACATGATAGTTTCACAATAGACGTTTACATTTCAAACTCAACCCCTAAAAAATCATTTGGGGATTATGGTCATACGCCTCGATATAACCAAACACTATTTTGGAATACCCTCATAACAGTGTCAGAGGAAACGTTGTTCATTAGTTTAAAAGGTTAGGTGGGAGAGGGGAACTTTTGAAACACACTCTATTTTGTTTATTGATTTGAAGAAATACAATCATTCGTCTATAGCAAGAATGTTTAGTTTTAATTTACATACAGATACAATTTATTTTCCGCATTTTACATGTAACTTTTTCACTTTTACGTCCTTTACAGCTGTTTCTGGATTTAGTGCTGTTCATTTAGGTGTTCTATCGTTTGTGGCCAATAATATTTTTTGGTTAGCTGATCAAAGTTGCAAACTAAACCACATTAGGTTTAACAGCTGTTTCGTTTGTGTTAACCAGCTGATAGCTGAAGGTGTTTGCAAAGTTAATATTTATTAACCCATAAAATTGTTTTACGCTTTCTCGATTGAGTTTAAGCTTCTTATTTTGACCTTTTGTTAAAATGGTTCAGTATACGATTTAGAATATTTTCCTCAGATCGATGGTTCTCATGTACCATGGTTTTCCTCTTTTCTGTTTAACTTGCAGATTCCCAGTCTCACCAGATTTTCAAAGAAAAAAACCACTAGGATTGGTTTGGCCAAATCCATGGCACGCCTTACATAAATATCATATCCGCTTGTTATTATTGCATACTGAACCATTTAAACAAAAGTCACAATAACGTAAAATCAATCAGAAAGCGAAAAACAATGTATTGATAAATATTAACTTTGCAGAAACACCGTTTCTTTATTTCAACAATTAATAATTCACTGGATCAGCTTAACTGCTAAATATGTCTGTTGATCAGAGTGCAACTTTAATCACCTTAGATGTGAAGACATCAAAAAAATCAACTAATAACTGTTTTCAGTTAATGCGTAAAAGTGATAATGTAAATTCAGAAAATATCTGTATGTAAATCAAAATTACAACCAGATTCTTGTAAGCCATTTAAACATGAAAAATTTAAGCGCCAACCACCATTTTCTTTTCTGTAACATGAACTAATATTTTCACTCATGACAACGTGCACGGCTAATTTGAAATCTCAAGTTCCATTAAACTCTTGACAAAAAATAAAGTGATTACTGGGTAACAGAAAATTGATGTTTATACATACTATTTCGCAAAGGCTACCTAGTGATTATTGTTCGAGATACATTATAACGTGTAATTGCACTTTAAAACATAGTTTGGCAAAAAAAATACCAATTCCCATGAACAATATACAGGGTAAGGAAGATAAATCCATAAAGCTTAGTGTAAAATCTAGAGGAAGCATCAAATGCAGGCTCGGATTTATGCGGAGTTTGTTTACCCAGATCAGAAACTGTAAGCATAAATCAGTCCCAGAGATCTCGCAGAGTTATAAGCGTCAGCTGATTTTGTTCCACTGAGTTGCATTCATTGAACCACAGATAAACACTTCTTTTCCTCCTTCACATTCAGATACGTTTTCTTATTAAGTTATTAAGCATTTTGTTAAGTTTTAAATATGTGTCACATACTCGTAAAGTCGTATTGAGCTTAGCATACTCTCTTTTGCATGCATTTGCTTTGTTAAGTGGATCCACAACTCCCACCAAGAATGACGAAAATAATCGCATGTAGAAGAATTGAGAGGCTTTATTTCAAAATTTCAAATGTCATGGCACACTCTTTACATGGATAAAAGCCTATATTTCGACAAGAAAAGACTCTTCCTCTTCACGTAGAAATAAAGTTTAAAGTTAAAAATTTAAAAAACTGTTTCCAAAGTTGGCTTTATTTATTTAAAAAAAAAGCTTTAGCTGTATTAAATTTGTAAAAGCGAATGCCGTTTAAACAGGCATTGTTTTGAACAACTTTGATATTCGTCATATGTTTATATTTAAAATATACTCTTAAAAATTGGAGAAGAATAAATCTTTAGCACGTAGAAATTAAAACTGTAATTTACTGAAACTACAGTTATACCAACATAAACATACATAATTAAAATGTGTGTTAAACTTATAGATACTTTGTTGCATAGTGAGCAACACAATTTAAGAATCACTTAATCAAATATTTATTAAGTGATTTATTTAGTAGTAGATGTTTTATTGAGACTTCGATGTTGTAGAATGCTTGGACATTTTCAGCTGTATTTTGACGATTGCATGACATGGAATTGTTTCCGCAGCGAACGATTTATTTATGTATAGTATATTTCCTTGAGACGCTTGAGTTAAACCCTTTTGTTGTACATCTAGGTTTCTAAATATTATTCAGAGTAGCTCTTTTTTGTTTGAGTTATTTGAAGAATTAGACGCCTTAAACATATTTAGCAAAACTATTTTCAGTTTTATGTGGTAGTTTATTGTCTTACTAACAGTTTTTTTCTTAGCATTAGATATAAAATCAAAGGCTTTGTACAGCCGACAAGATAAAAACATCAATAACATCATACCCGATAAACATCCTTGAGCTCTACTATTAACAAAATAACATAAAGTTCCAAAGACTAATGCAAGACCTAATAAGAATCTTAAGGTGTCTATACCATTTTATATTACGAATAAACCATACGGAGGTAAAATCACAAAAAATAACAACGCATTAAGTTACGTATCAATTCTCACTTGATTTAAAATAGGCAATTTTATGGGTGCGTTTCCCGGTAAATTACCTAGCTGCCAAAATCCTCTAAGTTTAATTTTACAAGGATAATTATTCCCTTGAACTGGACGAGAAGCTGTCAGATCTGGCACAAATAATGGCTTATGTTGGTTTTATAAGAACCTTCTCTGAACTGTCAGCTCACATTCCATTTGCAGCCCATTAGTAAAAATTCAAAAGATTTCAAATTAAACTAGGTTACATAAGTTAACTTAAATGAGAACTCTTTCTAAACAGAAGAGTGTGCGCTAATGATATATATAAAAAAATATTCCGTATTTTAACAAAACTTACTTGTTATTATTTTTGAGGTTATTTAAAAGGTAACCCCTATAAATATACTTTTTATCAAACATGTTTTACAATGTTATTCCACGGGACGAAATGAAATAAGGAACTTTCTTTATCCAAACAAGTTTTGGCTAAAAGCAAATTTATTCGAGGAAATTGCATTCTGACAACAAAGGTCCTTTGTACATTCACATTCAGGATTGCTTGTATGTGCCATCCTTGAATCTTCCCAGGGTGTATGTTCCCTTAATTTAATCTAGTTAATGCATGCACTAATACAATACATTTACTTAATTTATTGACTTGAAACAAATCGGACATTCTGTACAGTAAAATTAAGTGATGATATATAAATGTACAAGAAATATTACGAAGTGCATGTTAATGAACACGTACAGGTATTTCTATAATCTATTTAGTTATTCAACTTATAAGTATTTAGACTTATAATGATATTAAGATTAGTTACAGTGTGTAACTACATACACTACGAGTAAGACTAAAAATGTTTAAATGCCAAAAATCTACACACAAATTGAGTTTAAACACAAAACCAACCATGAACGGTATTTGAAACATATTTATATTGTCTACTGTCTATGCACTGTAGGAACAAAGCAAAATAATATATAGGCTTTAGGTTATTTTGTACGGTTTTGGTTAAACGAGTAAGCTACGTGCCGTGTCTTCCATCAGTGCACGTAAGTTTTATAACTCGTGATCTTTAGGGTTAAAGGTGTTTTTCTGGTTTAATAACGGATGAATTCTTCAAATATTGTGCCAACCTCAACAGATATTGCCTAATAATTGTTTATTCAGTGTGTAGTTTCATTTTAATATGTTTGTACTCTAGCTGAAACTGAAACGTCTGTACGTTGTGAAAAGTTGTAAAACCATTGCCTTTTGCTCTTGGGTCGAATCAGATTTTTTTTCTCAAGAGTCTAATGTTAAACGCCTTTTTTTGACAGGGCAAATCCATCCTGTATTAAAGAACTAACTGCTTCTATATTGGCAGGCAAAAAAACATATCCAACACTTTCATTAGCCTACTCTATTAGAGCGTGTATTGTTTTAACACATAACCAGCTAACATCCAATATCAAAGTAGGGTTCTAGCTAGGAAACTACCCTAAGTATACGAGACCATGTGTTGCTGTTAGGACTTCTTTTGTAAGTAAGTGTGTCTTAATTCATTTTCAGACTTTTATTAGTGCAACTCATCCAAGTAAAGTTAAAACTTTAAGGTTGAAGTTTCCAAGGATTCAATCTTATAAGAATCACTTTGAATAATTGCCATAATATGACTGTCTATTCTTTAGTCGCACTAAATATAACGTGTTGTTTTAGCTGCCGGAACGTTGTCAGTCCTGTTTATATTCTAATATCCGTTATAAATGGAATTTTGAGTTATTAAGCCACTTCTATAAAGCTGTTGTAACAATCAACCAAAGCTAACACAATTTGTCGGCAGGTAAATATAGCCTGCAGGAAGGCAACCTTGCCCTCTTAGTTACAACCTGGCCTAAATCAATGTTATATATTATAATAATCTTGAAAATATCGTGTAACGCGTGTACCTGTTGCAAGGAAAATACCAGGAACTCGTGGCGTGGTCCTGTAGTCCAGCTTCATGGAGGTCAGGTTTTTGAGGATGATATAGGTCTAAAGCGGCTCAGATAGTCTCAGTGATCATCTGATGATACCCACATCAACTCCCACCATCGTTTAGACATATCAGACCATCACCTGCGTGGTTCGGAAGTCACGTAAAGTCTTGTATTTCCATTGGTCATTGGGCTATTAATTAATGACCCATTCTAAGGAAGAGTCGGCCTTAGTTTGTAATATTATACTACAGTACATAATTATATATAGTACTTAATGGTTTGTACTATTTGCACTTCACTCGAAGTTTTCAGTTAAAACAATCAACTGTGCGCCTGTTGAAAAAATTCAGGAAAAAGCAACAGTGGCAATTATAAACTTTAGTTGCGTCAGTTATATACTTTCTTTGCTCATTAAACTTCTTCAGGCTGAAGAAGAAAATGAACTTTACATACGAAGGAGGAACAGTTCTATTATATAACTACTCTTGGTGACGGGAAACAAACAGGCTTGCTAGTGGAGATTGCCGTGGCCACTGATTTGCAAGTAAATTGCTTTTTCATGGAAAACGCGCATTCATATGAAGTGCACACAACTACGTTAGGTACCACGAAATGAACACTTACGATATGATCAATGTTTATACAAGTACAATCTAGCAAGTTCTCTTCATATTCGTTTAAGCTACGAGTATATGGGTAATTATGTTATTCAGAGTGTTTTAGATCCCTTTATCAATAACATAGGTTCATTGTTCCTGCACCAAATGCTGCAAATGCTACGGGTGGAAATATTTCGTAATTGTAAAAAAAGCCTGTGGCTCCTCAAACATCCACCATTTTGCGTTTTATGTTTTGTCTTCCATCGGCATGTATTTTTTTATTCGGCGTTTTTGTTGCACATATGAACAAACGTTTTGTTGCACATATGAAATTTGCATACGAGTTTACGATGACAGTGAAACCAACGACTATTGAACGATTTCATGGGGATAATACCACTATTATTTTACCCAAGAACGGACAATGCCTTAAAGTACTGATGGAGAGTTCTGAAACAACCGGCTTAGTCAGGACAGCCTGATTATTTCTTAGTGAGTAAACATTGAGATTATAAGAGTGAATGAAGGTTATTATGGATCTTAATTTGTATAAACGCTGAAAGCATTTATTACTGAAGACATTTTGAAGACAGCAGAACCGAACCGGGACTTGAAACTGAAGTCTCCCGCTTTGCCAGGTGAAAGAATGTACACCATCCGGCCCAACTATTTCTGTCTTCAAATTTGGAGAGTACTTAAATCTGAACGTTTATCCAAAACATGTGACTGTCAAATAATTACTTTGAATCAAAAAGCTGTAAATATTACAAACCGACTTTAGTTGGGCCGGATGGTGTAGTGGTTTAGCATAACCACCCGGCAACCGGGAGACCCGGGTTCAAGTCCCGGTTTGGTCCAAACATTTTTGTCTTCAAATTTCTTTAGTAATAAATTAGCTTTTCAGCGTTTATACAAATTAAGATCTATAATGAGTCATTTGACTTCTGTATTTAAATGAGTATTTAAATTCGGTTTATTTCCAGCTTGTTGATTTAAAGTCACTATTTGACAGTCACATGTTTCGGATACACGTTCAGATTAAGTACTTCTCCAAATTTGAAGACAGAAATAGTTGGGCCAGATGGTGAAGTGGTTTAGCATAACCGCCTGGCAAGCGGGAGACCCGGGTACAAGTCCCGGTTCGGTCCAAACATTTTTGTCTTCAAATTTCTTTAGTAATGAAGATAATTATAATTATTCATAAAAATTTGAAATAGTCAGCTTAGGTTATTATAAGAATGTTGTTCTTGTTATTGTTTACTGAAGTATCATTTCTTCAGTTATATTGGTTATTTTACGCTAGCATTACAGCCTACTATTCATAAATAACTCATCATTTCTTTTTGTTTTACGAGCACAGCATTTAGGTATTAAATATATTTAAGTGTTAGTAAGGGCCATGTGCCCTAACTTCGCCTTTCTACAAAACAAATAAGTATATAAAGACGGTTTTTTATTCTATAGTTATTCCATTCTTATTAAATTCTACCCCTGACTTGTCTAATATACTCATTGAACTGTAGGCTCACATTATTGTTGTGTACCTACATTCAATTACATCATTTTAGTTACATGTACATAACCGTCTATGTAACATACACGTTTTCTCAAAATGTATAACAGTATCGTTCTTATAAAAAAATCATCCATAATTAATTAAAGGTTAAAAAGGTATAACGCATCAATTACGGTTTGAAATAAAATGAAAACGCGGAGGCTTTCATTTCAATTGTGTAAGTTAAAATGGTACATGGAACACATTGTTAAATTAGCAATACAAACGTAATTCATCACTACACTTCTTTTTCATCCGAGGCTCACAGTTCAAGGTGAGCCTATCAACACATTAAAATCCAAACCAAGCGAAACTACGTTGTTTGTGAGTTTACAGTTATGACGTAATGAAAGTGGTGACGTCATGGATTGTGGGTACAGTGACGTTGACTGATGACTCCAGGAAATGCCATGTCTCTGTCTTGTCTCAGCTACTGAGTAATCCTTGTAATGAAAAGTAATCATGAAGCATCCTCTAAATAATGTTCCTAGCATGAACCTAGAATACTGACTAGTTATTAATAATAAGCTAGTATACATATAGCGATAATTCCGTAACACTACACTAAAAAGTTAAAACGTTAATTTCAATTAATTGACAATTGGCTATAAACACATGCACTGAAATACTATTTAAATTATGAAAAAGGCCTAATGAGCAGTATCTTTCTGTATTTTTAGTTAAGGTAATTATTTGTTTAACAAGTACCGGTATCATTTGTAGAAGCATCTAACTGACAAACATAGTCGACTCGTAGCTACAACCGTGAGTCCTAGCAAGTTATAAAAGTTTTCATTTATTTTGTTTGAACTTTACACTATACAACTATTCACAACTCACTCATACACTATAAGTAACTTTCATAGTTCATTTGGGCTCTAATTAATATATTTATTGGTTTGAGGTGGAATAAATTTAATTTGTAATGCATATTTTGTAATTTTCAGATAACAGCTGTTATAGTTTTATTATTTCTAATATAAGAAAGTTTTAATATTTTATACAACCTTTTCTAGTAAATAATCCAACACCTGCATTATTTTATTTATTTTCTTTTTATTCACAACAATTGTTACCATTATTGTCCAAATTTTATTTTTACCAATTCTTTGAATGTCGATCACATTCTGACATTAATAAAATTAATACGAAGTGTAAAACACGTTAGATTCGGGAGTTGTTATGATCGATTAAGGAGGTACACATCAATTATACAGGGTCAACTACAACGTGTTCTCTTTTGGCAAGTGAAATGAATTGGTATATTTTCTTTAGAAATGCCCTAATAATACAAAATAACGTTTTCACTTGATAAGAAATGTAAGCTAAAATAAATTATTAAAATACACTTAACCATCAAAACCGTAGATCCTTAGATTCTAAATTAACAGTCAGTCCATACTTAGTCTAAACTATACGCTGTGCAAAGCATTTATAGTTTAATTTGTACAAGGGCTGTTGTATAAATATCTGTTCTATTTATGTTACTGTCGTTAAGATGCCTTACAATGTAAAAATATTGTAACCATTATTGAATAAGTGTAAATTTACTTTAAGAAAATAAAAACAACACGCTAAAGTTTGATGTATTCATGAGTAAACATTGTTAAGGTCTTGAGCCTCCCTACAAACCGATACGAATATTGATGATTCAGGGCTTCCAATAAAAGAAACACCTTGGATGGTTTCAACAGGCATTACGAAGTACATGCCTCCTTTACATTCATTGTTGTAAAACAAATTCGTCGCCTTTTCCGGCTAAGATACTTAGTTCGGGTTTACCTTTTACATTAATAAACCTCTAGGTATGTCACTTTTAATGGTCTTTACAGCTGTCAAAACGTAAAATACTCGTACATAGTTGTACAATTTTCTAACCGAAATTATTTCACGAAAATAACGTTTAATAACATAAAGGGCATTTATTTAAACCAATGTTTACCTATAACAAAGCATTAGTACATAGTTATGCTGTGCGTGACAAACTTGGGCCACACACACGTCCAACTCCGTATGAGCGATAAAATGCTCCGCGATATAAGCTTTCCCTGCAGTAGTTGACACCATATCAGCAAAGGTAACCTCAAGCACGAAATAAATAATAGTCTTAAAGACTTTGCAACAATTAAAAGTTGTCATAGCTGATTGACAAGGCAACACAGCTAATTAAATTTTAGTATTGTTTATTTTGGCGCATACTGTATTATATTAATTTTCACAATTCCAAGTTTTTTTTTTATTTGAGCAAAAATTGTTTTACAAAGTAACAACTAAAGTAATTTTACAAAAACAAACAGAGAAATTAACTATTATGAACCTGTAACACCTTCCTAATATTGGAACCAGCTCTACCACGAATTCTTCAAGTGGGCCAGCCGATCACATCGTCAGCTGGCACATCACGCCACCTTCTTGGCCGCTCAGCGGATTTTGTCAAGCGGAGTTCACCGACCGGTGGACAACCAATGAGGTGGCAGTTTTGGGATTCGGCGGTAGCGACGAGGGAAGTGCGCGGAGTGCGACAGTGCGTGTAGTGATTAGTTCCAAAGTGCGTCGTGGAGTCACAAGTCAGTTTAGATAGACACAAAATAGGTATTACCACATTATTATTATTATTATTATTATTTGAGCGCTCTAGATTAAGAATACATCATACCAAAATAATCAAATTTCCAATTTAATCGATTATAGTAACTATTCTAAATTATTTATATTGCTAATAACTTATTTACTATTGAATCACTATCTACTTAAATTTACTAAGTTACCTTTCAATTTAACCACTTGATTTATGCTGGGCTGATCGGTTAACATTGTTTAATTTTGTCAATACTTTCATAATATATCATTTTGTTACTACGGATAACCAATTCGTTTTATTCAACCACTGTGTACCTCTCACAATGATAACCCCCAACCTTACCTTACATACCTTACAAACCTGGTGCTTAACTTTGAGCTAGCATATTGTGGATCATGCAGCAAAATAGAACAACAGATACGCCCAAGCAATGCAACCTAGGACAGTATTCTAATTTTCAATACACTCCTAAAGTGCTCCATGATGAAACAAAATGACCTTGTGCGCATACAACATTGTAACGCCGAAACATGTATACAAAGCGGCACTAAAATGGCAATCAGATGCAAAATACTCGAATAAAAGTGGAAATATCAAACGCTACTTAACTTGGATCCCCGGGAGAACTGTGAGCGAGTGTTCTCTATAATCTGCCAATGTCGAAGTCGTTCTTGCAATACCTACTGAATCTGATCTCATTTGTCATTGTCACTCCGTCCCGAGAGAGCGCGCAATTGCGCCGTTTTACCTTTCCATTTAACTATACTTCTCATTCCAACTTTTCAATAACCTATTGGGAATATTAATAAATCTTAGGTACGAGTTACAATTGTGAATAAATACATCTAAAGGTTTTACATCGCTGCTGTAAAATCAAAGTTTTACTAGTGTGGATAACTTCTGATGGTTACAAATTTGACGGAACATAGTTTTGCTATTTTAGCAAGTAATAAAAGAATGTACAACCAATGCTATTGAGTTTGCGTGTTTTCATTAATTTTAAATTTAATTTTAGTTAGACCTTTTGATATACTAAACAAGTCAGTAGAACATCCAGCACTCACCAAACTTGCTGTGATCTATAAATAGTTGTATTTAAAGAACTGTTGTGAATAAGCTCATCCTCTCATCACTTCAAAACTAATTTCCATGGCCTACCACTCATAGTAAAAACCACCCCCTTTAACCTATTCAACAATAGTTAGTATTTAATGTTTAATAATGAGTTTAATAATTATACTAATAATTATTATTAATTAATTAGTAATATTTAATATTTAGTAGTTAGTATTTAATAATAATTTATTCAAAGATAAATTGTACTCAATTGAGTACCAATAATCTTTGAAGTGGAGATTATTGGCGATAGTAAAGGGAGTTTTACGTTCGTTGCACCACTACATTTAAGTACCGCGTTGATTTTTGGCCCTACTTCAGCTAAGATAGGCTTTAACGTACAGAGTGTTTGCTCCATCGTGTAAACTAAGATGTTATTCTTGGAACTGTGTGCAGCCAGAAAATCATATTTATTTTATCAAAAGCCCGTTCATTATTTGTACAGCTGGCATTTTGATTTCCCATGTTTTTTAATTAAAAGACTACTTCACATATGAATTTGAAACTTTGCTCACATCTTAACATCGTAAGATTTAACCATAAGAACATAAGAATTAACCGAACCATGCTCAGCTTTTAAACTCAGAAAATACTCGTATAAGTCGATTAAACTTTTCAAACGTCAATTAAATAGTTATGTGAGCGTCTATTTGGAAAATTGAATTCAGACACTTTGAAACAACAGTTAAATTATAATAGACTTATAATGAAAATTAAAATGACAGTTGTACAAATGACAAAGAAGTTTTGGGCCGGATAAATATAATTCTCAAGCTTCATTTAGTCTCAGGAATGATTCGTAATTACTCGACGGGACTTTTGAACCCTTTAAAGTATGACATTTGATTGTTATGCATATGAATTGGACTCAGTGATGTTTAAAGTGTTTATATGATACAACACAATAACCAACCACAACGTACTACGCAGTTAAGGAATACTAATGGCAGCAACTAACAAGATACAACAGGGAGTATTAGTTTGTTTATAAGCGATTATACAAGTAACTTACCGTACCTCAAGTCTCTGAATCAACTTTGGACCACATTCATCTCTTCTCAAAGACAAATCACTCTGTAAACTTTGCCTTTAGAACGTTACTTGAGGCCATTATGCACCGTTACTTATTCCCGTAAGTTAAGAACGCCATTACTCTTGCTTTACTTCCGTATAAAAAAACACGTTGAAAGCACGTAGTTTGCAGTACGGTCCCACTAACTATACGGCAAGCCATGTTGTTTCGCAACATGATTAACAATAGTTATGGAAATAATAATTGCTTATTTTCAAGGAAACAGTTTAGACCTTTAGGTTCAACCAGCTGGTGTGCCCCTTCTATGCGAACAATTAAATTATACTCTCCGATCCGTCACTCTACAACCTAACTGGTGCCTACTTCCTATACTTATCCCTACAACCACTCTTACACCGGATATGATATTACACCTTTATCCTATTTCAATCCATAGCACTCAATAATCCTGATTTATTTCAATATGCTTACTTCTAATTAAGTTCACCTAAATATCATGCATCTATTAGTCTATTACCTACCAGTGCCCATCCTCCTTACCCGAAGAAAGTTGAATATTACCTATAGCCTGCTCACGCTTAAGTATAATGCAGATCTGCAACCTATACCAGAGGACAAAATAAAATAGACTAATAATATTCATGAGTTTATTGTCATCAACCATTTTCTAGCGTTTTCCAAGCATGTATACAGTTGATTTGCACTTGGGCCTATATCGATTGGAAACGCTGCTTGCTGAAATACGTAAAAAACCTAAATTATACATTTACCGAACTGTTAACTCCGACAGTAGTCATTGCAACTAAAATTGAGTCGTTAGTTATCCCCTGGTCATTCTGTATTTATGTAACCGAAGTGGAACGACCAGAGATATTTGAGACTTAAAACTTATGTTCCGAAGTTAACAACGCAATTTTGACAATGAACACAACTGCTGCTCTTAATGCGAATAATGCCACTCTTGAAGTAATATCGCCTTTTTTGTATATTAACTATGTCTTTCAAAGCTTAATACTCTTAGTACCATCGCTATAAAATACTGTAGCTATTCAAAACTGCGAACAAACACTGTATTAGGCGAGCATCATTCGTTTTCGGCATTCGGACACTTTTGATTGAAATTGGAAATACGTTGACGAATTAAGCTCCAGCATTAGAAGGCAAACGCTGAGGAGATACCGTTCTGAGTTTGTTCGTAGTTTTGCCTGCCTCTAGTTATTTAAGTGTGTACAGTTATACTTCTCACAAAATCACCTCGTTCTGTGAACACGTTTCTAGGATGAAGAGACAATATAAGCGTTAACAAATTCAAACTTTAAAAATCTGGTCTGCACGATTCTCTCCTTTGCAGTTTGTCTATTGTACGGACTACGCGTTTTTGTAGATTACACTTTATGAAAAAATGGTGTTGTGTCTGGAAAGTCATTACGCAGGAAAGGTGTGCATGTATTAGTTTGTAATATGCCATTATCAGTGTCTGAGATGTGCAATATTTGGTCAAATGCCTTTGGTTAACTTGGAGTATCTACGTTGCAATTAAATTTGGTGAGCCAATTTTAAGTCTAGTTACTTTTTCTTTTCAATGCTTTATACCTGGAAGAATTATTAATGGACATCTATGATAAGGTAATTAAAGAAAATTAATTAGAGTTAGTTCTCTGCTAATAACACCTTGCAAGTACAGACGACAAGGCCTGTACTCGTAATGCACAACTGTTATCTTTGCAGATGTCGTTTTTATCAGTGCGTCGTTAGGAAAATATACGACTGATAAGAGCTCAGTTGACGCGATCTGCAGCAGCGACCATGGCGGCCTCCTCATCTTCGATTTTCCTACTGGTCCTTCTTATCAGTGTCACTCTGGTACGTCCTTGCAGCTTATCAGTTAGGGAAGAGTACCCACAGAAACAATGTCATGCTTTGTGACCAAGACTTACATTGTTATAAAGGCACTAAAGATCAATTTAAATTTTAAATTATAAAATCCAACTTTATACAGGTGTTAAACTGATTTTGAGAAAGTTTTATTGATTCATTTTAGTAGTTCAAATTATTATCGGTTATGGTAATTATTATGAACAACGACTATTATAAAATAAATATCACAATATCGTTTGATTGTTTTTAGGTTACTCGAAGGCAAAGACGTAACTTTTGGGAGATGTTGTTCTTGTTAGATTTTAACACAAACAAAACGCACATAGCATAGACTTAGGGGTTTGTTTCAAAGTTGACTAAAACCAAAATTCAGTTGTTGTCCTTAAGAATTTAAATATCCTTGGTTTACCAACCAATATTAACGCCATAAAGTATAAGAGCATCATAGAATCATTTTAGCTACCCTTATGTAGATTAAATCATTTATGTCTTTATCGTCCGTTTAGAGAGCTTTCATTAGGGTTGACTAAATTATTCTTTTTAAATTATAATTTATTATACCAATATTTGTACATTTGATACAGGGGTTTAACAAAGCTTTTGCACTGGTTGTAATACACTTCAAACTTATAAGACAGTAACGGGTGTTTAACACTTATGAAAGATTGCAATATTCATTAAAAAGTTGTTAAAGTAAATGCAATATGGTGGCTGAAGGAAGATAGCGTTGCTCGTTTCAGAAAGTGGTTGAGGAAAAGTTTGACGGCGGCTTCAGGAAAAGGATTAAACGAGGCACTAAACACAAGTGGCAAACTTACCAACGCCACTGGATAAGTTTTAATCAGTTCTTCAACATCTGACGCGATATTTATGGCTAGTGTAGAGCAACTATATTTATCATTGTCAGAGCATGATGAGTTTAATGTGATTGGCAACTTTTCGATCCAAGGAAGGAAAGTTTATAATGGTTTAATAAGCTGTTGCCCAGCAAACACAATAAAGTTGTTACTTAGACCGCTGCACGGTGTTGCGTACAACATAATTTCTTCACGCTCTTGCAACGTGTTTAGTGGCAAACAAAATATTCTCACGCGATAAATTTGCGAAGTGCTATTGTTTACCTTTTTATGGCAGAAATATGACGAAGTGTTTTTTTCTTCACATTAGCTATTATTCAATCGCAAATTAACCACACTTTTAATACAGCATTGTCGAAAGGTATGAGTTTTAAATAACTTTAATCAAATCACAACGTGTGTTTGTTGGGTGGAACCAAGCTGATGATATCTTGCAATAACACTACTTCAAACATAAATTTTAATTAGTTTGATTAAACCGCTTTCACCATACTGTAAGCGTCATCTTTATATAAAGACTTGGTATACTCTTGATTTATTCTTGCTTTGTAAAGCCTATGAAATATCTAACAAATCCTTTAACATTAAATGTTTCAGATATCTTTCACCTCAGCAGTGAGTAAACCTGAGGCGGTAGCAGCAGCCAAGGCGGCAGCAGTAGCAGGAGCCAAGGCTTTGGCAGAGGCACTCGGCAAGGCGCGAGCCGCGGCAGAAGTGTTGGCTACTCCAGAGGGCATTGCCACTGCCAAGGCCGTGGGTGAGGCCATCGCTGACGCCAAGGCCAGAGCAAAGGCCGCGGCTGAGGCCGCAGCGATCGCTTGCCCTGACTCGTGCATGGAGTGCATGGCCGACCAACTTTGGGCTCCAACTGTTTAGGAATAATTGTTCTTTTTTTGTAATAAAACTGCACCACTTCACCAACGTAAAGTTATAATTGCGTGCCCAAAATACCAGTAGTTTGATAGGTACTATGGGATAATTATCTCAAAATTTCAAAACATAATTTCGCGTATTATTTAACATGAAACTGTTCAGCTGATTTTTAAGTATTTTTAAATGCAATATTTTGTTTAAACTAAATATTTACATATTTAGGAGTCCACTGTACTTTCTATATAAAGGATAAAATAAAATATAATCGGGAACCTTAGTGCGATATCTTACATTTAAGTTGTACTAAAAGGCTGTAATGAATGTCTGTTTTATTTTGAGGTGAACAAAAAATATAAACAAGAATATTATAATAGTAAGCGTAAAAGATAGCGTCCTCAGAAAAGACAACCTTGAATGTAATTAAAACTTATTGTAAATGTGGGAAGATTTATAATTTAAACTATTGCGTTTGCTTAACTTAGAGACGAGGTATTAGCACAGTGTTTATGTTACAAATAATCTGACAAATATTTAAAAATAATTAGATTTTTTCTACCTAAACTGTCAATGTATATACGATTTGTGTCTTGTCAATGTTAAACATTCTACAGATATAATAAGGAAGATGTTTAAATACTCGTACAGTTTTAGGTTTGAAGTGTAAACACATGGACGATTCACAGTCGCTGAATCTAAAGATAAAATAGGAAATTAAGAAAGGATTAACGAACTTTGTTATAAATTCAAGATATTTCTTCAAAATAAAACTGATTGTACGATAATTTATTATACTTCTGACCTAAATGGTCAGTTTAACCGATAATTCGATGTGGTACGTCAAATACTTGTAAGAAACGGTACAATCACGTCAGCTGAACATCAATCGTTCTACCTTGTGCTGCAATGTTCAGCGAATCCACCACTTTGTACGATGTTATCTTTTTATCAATAACTGTCTTGGTTTTACAATGAAATGATATACCAGCTGTAGTCTTGCTATGCATACCAGGATAAGTAATTAAACAACATTTTATAACAACAACTGTTATATAAGATGAACAGACCTAATTAACTTTAACAAAAGTAATGGAACGGAGTTCTTTGTAAAACAACTGAATATCCGCTGGGCATATGATCATGTAAAGCAATGTTTGTAAATTTCCTTTGGGCATAATTACGGAAAACACTTAGAAAATTGTACCATTTAGACCTGCTTCTAGGAAATGGATACCTTTGTAATAAAACTCTCTCACGTTGTACATTTCTATTTCAACGTTGAACTGCTATCATTTGTTTACATTATTTTTGTTGCAATGGGTTACAAGTTGGAATACATGTAGGTATTTTGCACATTTTTATTTGAGTAGGAATGAAACTTTAATTATTTATAAACTGTATTATCGTAAAGCTTTTAATCTGTTCAGGAAAAACTACTCCCTACGTTTCAGGCAGTTGGGAAACCCCTTCCGTTGTCAAAGGCCTACCCTAAACTCACACTACATTACAGTACAAACTTGACCTTAAACCTAGTCTGAGAATCCATGGGCCTGTTTCATATAAATTACTTTTATTAGGAACTCCTTAATGAGAGTGTAGAAAATAGGCTAGTAGCTGTATGACTTACGAAAAATTATACAAATGAAAATTCTTCCTCTAATTTAAAGATTTAAAAAAAAACATTAGTTAAAACTTATTTTATTTTAGAGTTACAATATTTCTTATTTATTAAAGAAAACTTACATATCTTAAAATTCTATATTTTATAAGAAGTCTCAACAGATACTTTCCCTTTCACCAGTTACATGATTAGTATGATCGTTACTGATTTTGGCAGTCAAGTTGGATTCAAATACAAAAATAACTAGGCTGTTACAAGTTGGCCATGTAGACCTAAGCATAGCTTGATAACGACTAGGCCTAGATATTGTTTATATTACATTGAATTGTTGTCAAAAGCCTAAACTAGACTATAAGTTGATATCAAATAGTCCTAAGAAAATTTACTCAGTAGCACACTATGAATGAGTTGAAAAATGTACACAATCAACTCATTTCAAGTGGCCAAAAGAGAGGTTAGGTTTACTCTCCCAAATTGGAGTTAAAGGTAAAAATAGACCCCTTAATATTTCTCCTAAACAGGAGTGTAAATAAGGAATCAGCTGATAAAAACTAATCAGAACACAAATTTGTAGTCTTATGAAATATTTCTTAAAGAAGCTTTACACCCCCAATTACCATTATATAAAAAATAATAAGAACTTTTTAACAAAAATCGAACCGACTTCAAAAACAAACCTACAGTAAAATGCTCTATAAAGTTTAAAATAATTAGATAAATGCAGTTATGTATTGCTTTACATGCTACATTCATAAAAATGAGTTTCTGATGTTTTACAGCGTATAGGCAATAATTGATCTATTACATTATAGTAAAATATTATAGCTGGCCTTATTTCATGGTAACCATAATTATAAATATTAAGTTTCCGATACATATTATAATACCACCATATGCGCAAACTATTGGATACAATGCTAGAGATTTCATTTCTTTAGCAGCTGCTGCTATACAACTAAAATAAAGTAGGTCAGTAATGGTTCCAAATTACTTAGTGTACAAAATATTTCAAGTCCCCTTTTTACTGCGCGACTGGAGTGTATAAGACTCCTTCATTTTGTGCTCATTTCCACACTTCTGGGTATTGTGGTTTTTGAGAAACTGGAATCAGTCAGTAAGTGTTATTTAATTGCTATTGCAGAGAAAAAGTCTTCATCTTTTAAGCAACGAATCACTAAATATTTTAAATACAATATTTTAACTCTTTTACTGACAAGATCTTTCGATTTCTAACAACTTTGATTCAACACTCAGCGAAATACTGACAACATCATCAATTACGTCACCTTAAAATTTAATTTTAAACTTGAAGGTTTGCTTTAATTATTTCTATCCAAGCAATGATGTCTTAAGACTACATAAAGAACCTTTTTATTAACTCCTGCAACAATTTACCTACACATACAGTATGTAGATGAAGCTTTTCGTTTTCGTCGTTTTGAAGGAACTCAAAGCACATTTTTATTATACGCAGAGGTCAAATAATAGCATAACAAATGAACAAATTTGTAAGTTCAAGATAAACAGTCAGTTTTAACCAAAACATTATTAACCATTGTTCATTCTTGCATATAAATATAATTTCTTTATGTGGACTTGTTAAGTATGATGTAGTTTGAAATTTAAGAAGAAAATGTTTTGAACTTCTAGTTTTAGATAGTGAAACATAACGGTTCCAGCGCTTTTCATTTTCGTTATAAAGATCCCTTGGGTCCCTTGATATAATTATTTGAAATTTAAATGGCGAACCTCTCTGTTTATCTAAGTTCAAAAAGTTCATAATCATATGAAAACCGAAGACTGAAGTTAACTGAGTATTTTAACGGAGTAAAAAAGTATTTTCTTTGAAGTGTCTCACCTGACAGTGTATTAGGGACCCCACTGGTAACCTATAAATGGGTAATCCATAGAAATAATTATATCAATTGAGTTATACAATATTCATCGGAAAGTAAAGTTTGTTCGACAAAGTAAATTTTGAAGCAGAATGTTCATGTTTACCTTGACATCGTTGTTGTTTGAATAATAACTCGGCAAACAACACGGCAAATATAACCAGTCTTGTGATACTTTCCTGGTTTGCACCGGAGAGTTTCGTTAGAAAGATTAAATTTACTGTATAGCCTAGTAACAAAGAAAATAATCAATAATTTCATCAGATAACGTTTTTTACAAACAATCATCAAGTTAAGGTTTAAATAAGTTTTATTATAGTGCAGCTTGCAGTAGTATATTTCATCACTAGGTCTTGAAGTGATACTTTTTGACACGAGGTCAAATTGCGCAGCTGAGACGTTAAATAATTAAGGGTCCAACAGACACTCTAGGGACGAACGATGAACAATACTTGTTCTAATTATAAAAATAATAGTAAGAAACCTGGCCGAAACGCAGCTAAGCGCTAAAGCGCCGCTGGCATGAGTAAACCGAATTACCTTATTAGGCTACAATTCCTCAGCTTTGCCTCATATGAGATCACGAGTGACACGAGGCTGTGAGCGGAGCGAATCAATCTTTAACTACACGAAAAAAGCAGTTGGCTGCCACCAAATATACTATTTACTTGGACTGCTATAACATACACGTTCAATGCTGTAGGAGAAACTTGCAATTTTTAAAGTAAAACTACAACTATTAAAACCTAATTTATACAAGGAATTAAGTGGTTTCTTTCATTTGCGTCTCAATGAAATCACATTCAATTTCTACTCATTTGATTACATATTTCGGAAATTCTTTTTGCTTTTTTTGTAATTTGGCGAATATAATGTAATTGTTTCGTGAAGTGGTAAAATTTATAGTGAAATCGACTGTGTCTAAAGTTTTAAATTAGCTATTTGAATTAAGCAATTGAAAGCAAAAAGTTAAAACTAAGAAGATTTTTGGTGTTTTGCAGTTGTTTTATATGTATTTTATTCCCAGGTACACTAGGTTTGTACCAGTTGTTTAAAAACGGCGCTATTACGGAAAGCCCCAAAAGAGGGCGATGGTCAAGGGTCCATTTTTGCCCCATAATATCGCAATTGACTGTGACTAAGTCATCTATCTATTAATTTCCAGCCTTGACCAAGATATTATATTTTTAAGGCTCTGTCTAAACAAGTGTATTTGCAAAGAATTTCAACCAGATTACAAGATATATAGAGCTAAACTGAACTGAAGTAAATCATTCTCTAAAACTAATCGTTCAAAGAAATCTTACAAAACAGTCGCGTGGCTCTAACTTGTCAGTACAGTTCAAGTTCTTAACTAAATCTTTGGAACTCGAAGAGCTTCTTAAGAAAGAACTAGTAGCCAACGCGGATACCATACAAAATATAATACTTGTTACTCCAATCAACATCTCGCTTTACATTAGTTAATTTATTTTCTAGTTTACTTACATATCTTCACGAAAACCAAGGCAGGGTTATTGCTAATTATAAAGGATTGTCGTTCCTCTAAATAAGGTTATAAAGCGGGCTTATAAAGGCACGCCTATGACGTTGAAACTCGATTACAGCGTCGACAACCTACATAAAGCGGAGTTCAGCTTTGATAAACATTTCAATGTGACCCTCGCAAAAAGGTCTCGTTGTTGTCTAATAAACACTTCGTCTATAGTTTGTCGTCGACCTTGGTTCATTCAGCTTTCACAGATGTTGTGGTGCGAATTATAAGAACGTGAGTGTTATAATGTTTGGTAAATTTCTAAAACAATCAAACTCGGTTGATGATATAACCATAACTACATAATTGGGCCTTCAATTAATGATTCATTCTAAGGAAGAGTCGGCCTTAGTTTGTAACAAGACTACACCTCATAACTCATTACTACCACTCATCACACTCTTCCTTCGCCACATATTTGCCTTAAAATACCCTCATGAGAGTGGTCGGCGTCTCAAATAGTGATTTAGTGATTTAAATAATTTTGGGGTTTGAAATATTTGAGTTGGGGCGAACTTACAACGCATTCCTGGCTAAAGGCGGGAAGCGCCCGTCCTCTAATTTCACATAGTGCTGGACCGGGTCTTTTTGGTAAGTTCAAATCTTATATCTGATTAGTCAGTTGTTAAGTTTTCAAACCATTATTTGATAAGAGGTCGATTAGAATTGAGAGCTTTTAGGGAGAATATTCTGGAATACAAATTTTGTTTACACTAAACCGGTCTTCCTTTAGCAAAGTGATTTTAAAAAATTCTACTAATTTCCCTTAGAATACAACTTCTCAAGCTAGTTGTTTCATTTACAAAAAGTGTTCACATAAGTTATTTCTCAAACTATGAGTAAATAAGTGGGTGAATGGAATCTATTGGTTGTGTGCCAGAAACAATATGCATGGCTCTGCAACAAAGGGTCAGATTCGATTAATCCTAGACTTCATACAATGCCAGACACTCACTTTGATTCAAGCTGTTTATTCAATACAAACTATGAAACATACGATTCAATGTGAACAGTCAGTTTGAACATAGTTCATTCGAAGACAGACTTTCATTTCTATTGCATTTAATTTGAATAGCATCAATACAATTATTTTGTTTTTTTTTTACAAATACCAAATGGCAGATATACATTATAGATGTAAGTACCAGTTACGTAATTTACATTTAAAGTATCTTATCACGTAGTCTAAAAACTAAAGCAATATTTTAAAGGTTACGTTTGACATGAATTCAAACCTTGGACAACTTCAAAACCTGTTTGACAAGGCATTTTAAATAATATACAGGGTAAGTTTTAAGTGTCCCCACCCTTTCACCTTAACTTTTGAAAAATGAAATATTTTTAAAACCTTTTCAGGGAATGTTTTTATAAAATTCTTATAAAATTTTAAAAGTTTTTATAAGTACTTTGCGTCACCCACTCCCCACCCAAAACCCAGTCGTAGGGCCCCTCACATTTTTCGAATACAACCCCTCCAGGGCGTCGCACCTCAAAAGAAAGGGAATTTTAATACAAATTAAACATTTCAAAGAATTGTTGGTTTTATCTCGACTTGTTGTTTGTGATACCCATTACAAGAAATCAGATTTTAAAATCAAAACAAACTTTGAAACTTTATAAAACATTCCCCAAAGGGTAAACATATTGTTTTTACAAAACTTAAGGTGGTGGGGGGACATTTAAAACTCACACTGCATATTTTTGTTAACAGATTTGTACCGTTTTAATAATTGTTCACTCACGTGTTTGCTTTAGATCTGTAGCTGAAATGAAAATCGAATTAAGTTGTATCTAGCTTCAATTGGTTGTATTTTAAATCGCGTTTGACAAGTAAGACGTTTTAATCATGTTTACATTTATATTAATCGATAAAGTTTGGTCTTTATAACCTTTCTAAACCCCTACAACCCACCGTGGTTTGGAAGTCACATTAAGTCGTTGGTCCATTTCGATTGGTTGTTGAACTGCTAATTGATTGCCCAATCAGGGGAATCCTCGGTCCTAGTTTGTATAACAAGACTAAACCTTACCATTCATTCCATACTAACCTTAAATAACCCCAAGAGGGGCAGGTAGCTCAAATTAAGATACTGTTAATGTAAACTCACATAAAGAATAGTAAATAGCTTCAGTATGAGTTCACAGCAGACTAAAAGTATACCATTACTACTCGGATTTCAGAAACTACTCAATTAAATGATTCCCATATGAAGGGTTACAATACGCGTAAAAGGCGGGATAGTCTGACCAAAAACTGTAGTCTAAGGATGTAAACATTACATGTTATATGTTTAACGAAACATCTAGTTAGATTTGCAGACGCACTTTGTTGTCAATTTACAAGGGTTTGCGATGTTCAAAACAGCGTCTACGTTAAACTTTCAAATTCCGCGTTTAAAAATTAAATTTAGGGATCAATATATTTTATAAATACGCTTGGAAGCCGATTTTAAAGTGTATTTCATCTACCTCTAAAATAACCATATTTTTACACTGTTCTCAAAAAATCAAAATTAGTTTTAAAAGTTGACTTTGAGAGCGTTTTTTGAATTATATTGACCTTTTGTTAAAAAGGTTCAAAACTAAAGTTGTAACTTCGACATTGAACTGCGAGTTCTGCATCACGAGTTACGGTATCATCTTTAAGTACCTACAGAAAGGCGAAGCTCAAGTTGTGCAGTTCTGTGCAGTTACAGAGCGTTCGGAATATGTAGGCGTTAGCTTGCGCCGTAAAATACAAATAAAAAATGTTTAAGTGTGATTTGAAATGCCATCTAACAATGTTCGGAAGATAATTGTAAGTTTTATGATCGCTGAATAGTGGTGAGCTGTAATCTTGAAAGGAGTACATTATTACAGATATCTAATAGTAGGAGAAAACATTGAAAACAATCCAATTAACGATTGAAGACAAATATACACATAGTATACAACTTCAAACATTGGTTTTGTAACTGCATTGGTACACATTTACTTGACATCAATAACACTGTGGACTCTGTCAACAATGTAACTAAAGTAACCTAAGTTTATTTCTTACAGAACGGTCTGAATCTTTATTTTAGGAAACAATAGTGTTATGAAGGTAATTATGATTACAATTGACAGACCAATTATGTTTAATCAGACCATTATATTGAATTTGGATGGAAAGAACTATTAGAAAATAGGAATACAGTTGTGGGTTGATTGTGAAACTTGTAACATTGAGTTCACTCGCTCAGCTACTTGACCCAACAACGCCTTCAAAAGTCAGATACTCGCCTCCAACAGCTGCGCAGTATAGTGTCATGTTTTCAGAATACGTAGGCGAACAACAGAATACTGTTCAACTACAGTATTTCCTATTCAAAAACACAGAAGTTCTAATAAAATTTAACAACATAAAAGAACTATATTACCACGATAAAAGTAATTATTTAAGGTATTGCAGTTCAGGGTGTTTTTCTTTTAAGAGCGGTAAAAATAATATAGCAGTTGAAAATTAAACTAATACGTTTATTGGTTTTAGTTTTCTAGAATATTACCAAAAGTATTGAGGCTCAGAGACGTTTTTAAAATATATTATTTTCCTGAGGAAGGATAGTGAGGAAGTTGACTTGTAGGACAGTGCTATTTTGGGAGCAATTCCCAAAAACGGGCTTTTATTTTTACAAGACCAAACATATGATTCCAATTTCCGATTTCCATCAAACTGTACCTGGTGTTTCAAAAAGGACTTTACAACTTTGAAAATTCATATGAATTTTATTAAACAAGGTAGAGAGCTGGTTTTGGTGTTGTTATAAAGGAAAACACTTCAAGTTTTTACTCGCGTAGTCCGCTAGTGCCTTATAACAACATGTTCGTGATAGCCCTAAAGTGAACGGTTTTTGTGCGTTGAGCAAGACGACAGTGTACCCGTTTTCTTCCAAGAGAGAACCATCAATGGGGTATTGTACCTTGATACGAGTGAATCAAACGAAAGTAAAAATGCTCGTATGTTGCAACGATTTCTTATACCACAGATCGATGAGGATGATCGAGAACGAAATGTTTTCTTTATGCAAGATGGTGCACCACCACACTATCTGACTGACGTTTGGGATTTTCTAAATGACCGCTTCCCAGGTCAATGGATTGGGCGTGATGCGCCTTTTGCATGCCCCCCGGCCCCCGTTCACCAGACCTGACACCGCTAGAATTTTCTTCTGGTTTCATGAAAGATATGGTGTACGTAGTACCTCCATTGCCGGCCACTCTACGTGAACTTAGAGCAAGAATTTACGCCGCTGCTGATTTAGTTACACCTGAAATTATAGTGCAAGTCTGAGAAGAAATCGACTACTGATGGGATGTCTGCAGAATAACCAACGGAAGTCACATAGAACATCTTTAGTTTAAGGTAACGAAACTGAAGTGTTTTCCTTTAAAATAACACCAAAACCAGCTCTGGACCTTGTTTAATAAAATGTGTATGAATTTTCAGTTCTTTTAAACACCCGGTATAGTTACATCAATATTGATGGCACTATTGATGTGTGTAACAAACATCAATAAAACCCGTTTAGTTTGGCCAAGATGGTGGTGTAAAATAGTTTTCGTCGCCATATCCAGCTGGATGATAGGACTGTTTAGCTTTTTAGTACAGTTGTTTGGTACGGTGTTATAAATGAGTTCTAGCATAAAACTCTATTTTCAGTGGGGCACGTGTGATGTTAATTACTCCTTTAATTACCCATCAGGTATGTTTTTATTTCGGCTACGTTTTTGTTCTATAATTGTTAACAGATCATAAGTAAAATCCTTTTAAGGATATTTTCTTTTGTGGAGTGGGGTTGTTTCATAAAAGTTATAAACGCTCCCCCAAAATGGGACTTTTTGGGGTAAATAATTATCTCAGTTCCTTGAAATACACTAACATTCACAGTTAGTGCTGTAGCTACGTACATACTTGTAGTTATGTGACGGGAAAGGTTTTCCCTCTTAGCTTGTACAATGCTTAGACTGTTTCTTTGTTTATTTATGCTTGTGTGAAGGTGCAGTGAACTGAACTTAGTTCTCTGGTTGTATCTGGTGTCAGTAGAGAGAGACGTGTCAGAGAACGCCAGGGGCGGATTGCGCCGGTATATATCAGATCATATCTACACCTAAATATACGCTTTCTCTGTCCAAACCTTTGTGGTCGGAGATCTGATACAGTTACGCTTATTAGAGGCTATTAACAGGCTTGTTAGTGAAGAATGACGTTTGGTATTAACACATCTAACATAAAATATGTGGCTTCCGAACTGGAACTGTAGCTGTGTGACGTGCCCAGCTGTGTTCTAAAAGTTAAAAATCCAAATGTGTCTCTTATAAAATGGAGCTCGCAGTCTATTTTTAAAGCCTTATTTGATAGTATCAACTGAAACTATATTTAACATGTGGTGCTAAATTTCAGGACTAAGGGTACGCGCCGCGCGGTCCCGTACCAAGTTGAAGGAATACGTGTCATTGGCGTTTAAAGGTATGATCAAGTCCAAAGCTTTGCATGAATAATTTGAACAGTCTCTAAATCAGGCTATACAAATTAAATAAAAGTATTTTAAATATTTTAAAATTCTGTTGCAAAAAACTGTTTTTTTCCTCAAGCTTCGACCTCGGGGGTCGATGATTTTTGAAATCATCAAAAACATCGTAGATGATTGTTTTTACCTACAATTCAAAAATATTCAAGAATTTTCAAAGTTATTCAAATTAGGATTCTATCCCTCAGCCTTTGGCTTAGGAATTTCATTACATATTTATAACCTAGTGTTTTTTCTTCGCTATCAGGCCTCGAGACTTCATAGTACTTAACTAGAAATTACTTTATTTTCCTTCGGCTTTCAGCATTCATCCACAATTATTACTAACTGTGAATTGGTATAGGTAATAGTCATAAAACCATGAAAACTATAAAACGGCCATAAACTTAGCCTTTTTTTAAATAAAAGCTACTAACGCAACCCTCGTCAAGCCGTTTAAACGCGATCGTATACAGAGTGTCCTATAAGTATAAGCCAAATTCCGGGAAACATGTCTATGGGTCTAAATAAAAACAAATTCAAGTATGACTTTGTTTTCAAAAAACGCATTGCTTGCCAGATATCCGCCATTTTGTATATTTTACAAAATGATTTTTATCTCAAACACGTTTTGATTAAAACTAGTATGTATGATGAAGTAGATGATATCTATCATTTAACAAATAACTAGGTCTAATTCGAAATTTAAAAATGGCGTCCAGTTAAAGTCCTTTAACTTAAATGGTGGGAAAACGATAAATTAGATAACAAATTACAAAGAACAACTTTCTTTTCTAAATATTTTTCTATCTAACAACAACAAAAAATTATAATCGGACTAAAAATAACAAAACTTATAGAAAACATAATAAGTGACAATATTGATTTAAATGGGTAAACAGATTAAATACAACAGAAAACCTGCATAAAAGCCTTACACAAGATTTTAAAACGTGTTAAATTACAACAACTGTTTTTCTAAATATTATTATTCATCTATCAACACTGTGTTATTTAAATCAGAAGTTATTATCATCAGATCTGTGTTATTATTTGACCGATTTTAATTTATTTTGATTAATAGATAGAAAAAGGTTGTTTTCATAAGTATTTATTTCTTTTATCGTTTTCCCGCCATTTAAGTTAAAAAATGATAACTGGACGCCATTTTGAAATTTTGAATTGGACCAAGTTCATTTGTTTCTATGATAGAAATATAAAACGGTAGATATCTGGTAAACAATGCGTGTTTGCAAAAAAGGTTATTCTTGAATTTGTCTTTATTTAGACCCATAAAAACGTTTCCCAGGATTTGGCACTTCACTTATGGGACACCCGTATAGAAAGACAAACAAAGAAACGAACATACGAGTATAACTGGTTTGTCATCGTCGAGGGTTAGGAAACTCATTAACGTTCACTCATTCACATCATGTGAGATATTAGAATAACTATTATACCATTTTAAAATACTTTTGGGTTTTGGAATTAGTGTGAATGTTATAGTGGAATTGGTTTTGCTATTTAATGCTTCGAAGCGATTAGAAGCATCTGGAGAAGCATACTCTTTCACACTCATAAAAATACAGTATCGTGATTTCAAAGGCATTCTATAATTTTTTTTCGACAAAAATGTTTCTTATCTGGCCATTTTTACTTTACTGGTGTGACTGGAGAAGAGTTTTACCAACAGATCAAATATAGTTTAAGAAAGTCATGTGGTGCAGTTTAATGAAACTGGCTAAGCCCTGTTATCCATACAACAGGGATGGGTCCCTGTACTTGCATCTAAATTTCTTCCTACAAAGATGTCCTATTACATTTCAATTTATAGTAATAGTGCCTTAACAAAAAATACGAGCTACTCATAAATTTGACCTATTTACTAGCGAGAATAACAGTCTAACATTAAGGCTTAAATCTCAGCACGGTAGCTGTTATTAGGTCATATTTAATACACACTTTACGGTGACATATTTTATGAACAGGTTTGCTCTTACTACACACATGTTTTATACCATTTGAGAGTCATAAAGGTGAAGTAGTTGAATTGTACTGTATGTATATCTAAGTTATATGAGGTCGTAATATGTGTAAACGCTCTGAGCTAAAACCTAGCGTCTATCTTATACAAAAAGGTGAACGGTGTATGAGTGTTCCTACACTTCAGCTTTAAACACTTACAAAACATTCTATTCGAGAATCTCTGTAGGGTATTATGAAGTTCAGTTCCATTATGTATTCCCTTTATTAAAGTTACTAGACTTTATTGGCATTCCTTACTAGTTTTTCTAGCTTGTTCAACTCATCATCAAGGACTATGGGGCTTTACCTTGAAAAGATAATAATAATAGATTCTTTATTTGTCTCCACAATTTATATTGATACAATACAGATTAAAAATATGGTAAAATAATAAACAGTTTCTACACTAAACAAAATAAAATTACTTTAGTACTTACTGAATGGAGAAATTATAGGGCCTCTTGAACTAATTAAAAGTAAAACGAATGCGCGATCAAGAGAGTATACATTATGCGAGATCGCCACAGCACGAACTGCTGATTTTACGTCAACGACAGAGCTACAGCGCCTAGAAGAAACCCTACTACACTTCAGGTGGGAAGCAAGTCAAAGGGTGGACAATTAAAAAGATTCATCCAAAATGTTGGAGAAAAGTGGAGATAAATAAATAAAATGCCTGTTATTTAAGCATTTCTCGGTAAATTAATCCTTTTTTCAGATGAACTCGTGTTAACTTATTTTTAATTGAATAAGAACTGCATTTAATAGACCATAGTCAAATTAATAACTTCGAAAGCTACAAAGTTGTGCCTCTTGATAATATCATTATCCACTGTGTAATGAGCTTAACCTCTAAATGAAGTTTTACTTTCATATTTTCAGCCGATTTTGAACTATACGCGTTCCAAAATGCCTTAAAAACGTTTTCATAGACCACTTTGCTCATTTTCCATTTGTTTTTTGGATGTTGTGTGGATATGAAATATAGCTTAAGACGTAGCCTACTGCGTAATGGGCTAAATCGTTAAACGAAGTTTTACCACCATAGTTTCAACCAAATTTGAGTTATATAAGCGTTCAAACATGTCTTAAGGACGTTATAGACGGACAGACAGGAATCCTTTTACATCAGTTTCGGTCTTTGCAAAGTATAAAAAACCAAATAACCAAAAGCCGATGGATTTATTTCAATGTACAGACCAATATAGTATTTGATTCATATAGATTAATCATTCGATAACTATGAAGGTCGTAATTTTATGTCATTGGATGCTGTTAGAAACTTTAAACTGGAAAAAGCACTGCATTAAATGATACTTTTAAAAAGTATACTTCTATGGAAAAATAAATTATATACTTGTACTTTTATTATCTTTCGATTGTTGCCTAAACAATGAACACAGTACCACCAATCATTAATCTGTTTTACAAAGTGAGAATCAAGGTTTTACCACCAAGTATATTGCGAAAGCCTTTTTGAGTGAAAACAAATAACCAGCTAACAAACGGTTGTGGCATTTTATACAAATATTTGCGGCTCACTGAGCTCGGTTGGTTGTTTTAACACGTAGACTTCAACAGAAAGTTACTATAATTACTATTTTAAGCTTAGTTTTATTTGTTAAAAATATTACGTTGATGGTCGTGCCCTGTATAAACACAAAGTTTGGGTTTGAAAGGCATTAAATGGGTTCAGGTTGTGACTATTTTGCTTCATTAAGGTTTGAACTGACTCTAAATTAATTTTGGACATTATTCAAGACGATTCAGTTTTTCTCAACTTAATATACACCAAATTTTAAACTTAACATTCTTTAAAAATCACAAGTCTGTGACTACCGTGGGTTGTAAACCAGGAAGCTATGAAAAATTGATTTTGACCTCCCACCCACCTTCAAGTTCTTTTCAAAGTGTATTGGTTCCTAAATTTTGAAATATAGCTTTGTGAAAATGGATATTGCTCTGAGTATTCGCTTTGATTTCTTGTTTCTTATTTGATTTCTTTTGGTTAAATAACAAGGAATAAAATATGAGATCTTCGAAAGGGTATTAAGTATTAGATATAACCGCAAAAAGACCTAATTTATCTCTGGTAAAACCTATTATCTGTCTAACTATTGACGGAGGCGAGACCCATAGAAGTTTTTACTTCGTTATAAGAGTTAAAAAGTGGTAAACCTCTTCCAGTTTGCTTGATTTAACTTAAAACTCTTAGTTTTAGCCGTTCATTTTCGCGGAACACATCGACGATTGAATCAAACTGGGGATCAGAGATTGGATCAACACAGTCCAAACTCAAACGATATTTGGACAGCCTCAATAAGTTAAAGCTCAACAGCCGTGTTCCCCTCTGGCTCTCTTTATTGACACCCAATAACCAATCCCTCAGTTCCACGTGCTTCTCAGACTAACTGCACTTATATTATTAATTAAAGCCCGCAAATAAAATTTAGATTAAATAATAAGCCACCAAGAAAACAATATATTATTGAAAACAATTTTCGTATTATGGGATTACACAGTAGTTGTCCACAAATTCTTTTCCTAGCAATAATTGATTATGGCTTACATCAGTTAATATAGAGTGTGTACCTTGATAAAATCAAAATTTTCAATTGGTATACGTACACACATAAATGAATAAATAATCTTGTGAATAAGCGAGTGATTTCTGTGTAGTAAGTTGTCAAACTTTTGAAATTTAATCGTTTTATTGCAACAAGTTCCTCTTGCACTTAGTAATATAGTTGGTTTTAAAAATCACAATAGATGAAAAGGTCATATTAATTGATTAATTTACAAGAAAATAATACGAACGTTTCAGTCACATCAATAGAAAACCCCTCCCTAAGTTTCGGGCAGTCGGGAAACTCCACCCGATTTCAAGGGCCTAACGTTGTTAATCTACATTATTCTAATCAAACTTAGCCTAGAACCTAAACTAAAGGTTAAGTTAACCAAGCAGCTTAAGCTATATCGGGTTCTGCTTTAGTTTAGGTTTTAAGTGTACTTAGAATAACTTTCTTGAAAAATTGAAATGTTTGGGAACCCAAACCTTTTTAGTGAAAAGCCTTTACGATGTTACTAAAAGTTTGTATACGCACGCTGCACCCATAAAACCCTTACAATACCCTTTTCATGCAACAATCAACTTTATTTTATTTCAAAGTAAGATAAGTATTCTACTCGTATTTCATCAAAGTAATAGAACGTAAAACACGGTGGTTGGCTGTAATGTCAACGGTGCTACTGTGTAACTCAATTGTTGTTAGTGCCGACAGATGCAGAGAAGAGATTACCTTGTCACTCCGGTCTGTGATTAGAAGAAATTTCAAAACAGCACATTGTAGCACAAGTCTTATTGCTGACACATGTACAAACTAATCCGACCTCCTGACGCCGAAATGGCGTCGCGTCAAGTGATCAAACCTTCTACTTTGTTGTACTTCAAGCGTTTTACTTCCATCTACTTTAAGAATTCACTGTGTTCTTCTTATGTAAGAGTAGCCAAGCTCTTGTGTAATTTCACTCTCCATCCCTACATTTATTTGGGTCTTTTTACTATGAGCACGTGTCTGAATTAGTAGCTGTATTTTTATAAATATCGCTCACTCAGCATAACTATGACAGGAAACGTGGGTATTATTTACTTACTAATTTTCACTTCTGGCGCTTTACATCATGGGGCTGTCTTTGTAAGCTAGTTCTGTGTTGTTCGGTGTATTTATCTCTTTAGATACATACTAATTGATAATTATATGTTAAGTCTCAATGTTTAAGCGTACAGGCTAAAAGCCAAAAGGACCGTTATTTGGACGTATGCGAACCCGGTTAGGTTGAAAATAGGAAATGTTAGTAGGTTGGGCTAAAGTTGGGTAGAAACATAATCCAGACTCTTTTTATTACTAACACCATCAGATAAAACCCCGTATTAACTTTTGTATTTTTGAAACAGTAAAGGTAAAGCGTATTACTAATACAAATTTAAGCCATATTTTTATAAACTTTAACGCTTTTATAGCGCCCTATATTATAATATTTCCCCTAACCTCACGTCAAACAAGTCAATGTTCCAGTCTGTCCCTGGTCCATTCCTCTTCTTAAAACTATCTTGGGGAAATTTACTGGTATCGCGATCTATTGCAGTAAAGCATACATCTAGGAGTGCTAGGATTTTAAGAGTAACAAGTTACATGATAAATAATTGAATAAGTAAACAACATTTTGCTGGGTTTCAGATTCTTTACTTAACCAAAATCAATATGTATTAGTACTTTATTTTGAATAGCATATCATGGTTAAACAAACATATACTCCCAATAGGTCGGTTGCTTTCAACTAAATTTAATTCATGCACATCGGTTTCGTACAAGTGAAAAATTATGTATAGTGTCAATTTAATCTATTCATCACTTATCATACGAAATATTTTAATTTACAATGGGTTTTACTAAATTAGTTTGTCATGTTAACAATTGTACAATAGACCTAATATATACATTTCAGTAGTGGTCCTAGTTTAAGTCTAATATTTACAATAAACAGTTGGTAACACAGGTGACTCTGAAGGGTATTTATTATTTATGTAACACACATCTGTACAAAAATACAATAAATAATATCAATATCTCGAAAGATAAAGGTATTGATTTGTATGAGAAATATATAACCGACATGTATATTTCAACGTACAAATTGTCTATAAAATAAAACAAATATGAAGTTAGAAAACAACGCGCAAAAAACGTTGTTTATACACAAAATTAATAAATGTGATCGGACTAGAATATTGTGTTGAAAATTAAGCTCTAACGTTTAAATAAGGAAATGTTAATTCATTTTAAAAATGTATAGAATATGTTTGGATTCAGCGAACAGAGATAAAAGATACATAACAAGTTTTAAGAACTTTAATTCACATTTGTTAATGGCACTTGCTAATAATAAACGAACTTTGGATAAGACTTAAGTTCCAGGTCAGGTCCATGTGACTCTCTAACATTGTCCCTTCTCACTATCAAGCAGACTATCAAACATGTATGGTTACTGTTTATTTACATTTCTTCTGAAACGAAAAATATGTATGATAACTATCGAAATGCGAGATAAAACAACACAATTTTCGTACAGTAAACATAAGAGTCCCCGAGAAAGTTGATTGAAGTGACAGTTTTTAATTGAGGTATTTATGTGTTTTTACAACAACTCCTGGATTTTGGTATCTGCAGTACAAATGTACCAAACACTATTATGCAGCACTTCTAGAGTTAAAGCAAATATTAACCAAAGGCAGCCTTTAGAAAGATTGTTGACTAAAACAATAAAGATCATATCTAAGTTGAGCCAAACTTATTAAACATTTCAATAAAATCATCTTTGCTCCGTGTGTAGTAAATTCTTCATGGATACGCCAATCCATGACCTCCCTGAACTTTAAACCAGCTGATTCAATTGACAACAAAGCACTTGAAGTTGAGTCTGCACATGGACCCTGACTCTAACACTAAACATTGTCCTCATCACTGTGTGTCGTGTGTTTCTTGCCCCTGTGTGGCCGCTTGTTGGGACGTCTCCGCCTCACCCTGGGCAATACCTCACAACTGCACCCACTGCGCACCCTGATGTAGTCCAACATCCAGTTAGACCCTGCCGACGGGAACGAGGGGAAGTTGTGCGTCCTCTGCTCCGAGTGGTGCGACCTCACTATCGCGTAAGTGTAGGAATACTTCTGCACACACCTGTCGTACAATAGATTTGTTAGGGTTGTTTTTGTAAGCATGGTTGTTGCATCTTACAAAGCTTTGTTGGGGAATGTCTTCCAATGAGAGGGTATAGTATAGTTGGGTAGATTTAAGCGTCCATCTCAGTGGTCCCCTCAGACGCCTCCGTAAACCCTTGCATTGATGCAGCGCCCTTAACAAGTTTTATCTTATATTTCCTATATCAGCGTAATAATACTTTTCTTGAAAGATGAGCTCTAATATTGAAATCCTGCTTTTAACACATTTAAAAATCGAATTAACCAATATTATTTTGATCAGGACTGCTGACATATTCAAAAAACCTCACAAATCTAATAGACTATTCTTGAAGCATGATGTCTACCTGGATTGGTTATGGGAGTTACGGTCCATGAAGCGACATGGTTTGTTTTCCACGCCGTCGTGGCTGGATAGCTCAAAAAGCCTTTGTTTTTTCTCCTTCAGTAAGAATTAAATGAGGAGTACAAAAGGAAGTATTAACAACATTGAAATTAAAGGTTTAAAGTTTAAAAAGAATAAAGGTTATCAGAGTATAAATTTAAGAAGTAATCAAAAACTCTGATTTCAAACATGTTTTGAATGTATGAAGTCCATTTTCTAGTGTTAGAGAACAAACCACTAGTATAAATCTGTCTAAATAATAATTTATCAATTAGTGATCCATTGCAAGCCCATCATTATATATCCTTAATGACAATGAACAGTCGTAATTCTAGGGATTAGCTTAACAGACTAATCTTGAAGAATGATGTCTACCTGGATTGGTTATGGAGTTTACGGTCCATGAAGCGACATGGTTTGTTCTCCACGCCGTCGCGGCATGAAAGCTCAAAAAATCTTTGTTTGTTTTCTCCTTCACTAAATAATGTAACCAAGAGACCTGTAACATTCAGTACAAAGTTAGACATGTTTTCAATGGAGCAATGTTAAGGGCAAAATTTGTGATTCTAAGGTTGCAATTCTAAAAGTGCATAGCTATATTCATTTCAGTATACATATGTCGGATTGGTTGTAACCTTTCTTTTGGAACCTGACGACTTAGATTCTTCGAAATCGTTTAACCAATGAGTGTATTACCTTAAAATATGTGTAAAATGACAAGGCAGGAATAATAAAGTGTAACTATTGTTGACACTATGCAAGACACTAGTTTTGTGTAAGCCAAAGTAATTATTAAGTAATCTTTGCTCCAAAACAAATTTTTACTTGTCCAAGGATAAAGTGTAGTAAGGTATCTCACCGTCTTGGTTGATGCCTCCTTGTGGCTCAACCATCTCGAGGGTTGATGGGCAACAATCTACAGGCAACCCTTTCTCTCCTCCTTCCTTCCTGAGTACTGCCTGAGCCTCCTTGGACGACAACCAGCGACTTCCCGCTTCCACGGACATCAGCTGTGACTCCTCCCCTTCTTGTGACCTGCAGCACACAACACATTTAGTCTACAGGCAACCCTTTCTCTACTCCTTCCTTCCTGAGTACTGCCTGAGCCTCCTTGGGCGACAACCAGCGACTTCCCGCTTCCACGGACATCAGCTGTGACTCCTCCCCTTCTTGTGACCTGCAGCACACAACACATTTAGTCTACAGGCAACCCTTTCTACTCCTTCCTTCCTGAGTACTGCCTGAGCCTCCTTGGGCGACAACCAGCGACTTCCCGCTTCCACGGACATCAGCTGTGACTCCTCCCCTTCTTGTGACCTGCAGCACACAACACATTTAGTCTACAGGCAACCCTTTCTCCTCCTTCCTTCCTGAGTACTGCCTGAGCCTCCTTAGGCGACAACCAGCGACTGCCCGCTTCCACGGACATCAGCTGTGACTCCTCCTTCTTGTGACCTGCAGCACACAACACACTTAGTCTACAGGCAACCCTTTCTCTCCTCCTTCCTTCCTGAGTACTGCCTGAGCCTCCTTGGGCGACAACCAGCGACTTCCCGCTTCCACGGACATCAGCTGTGACTCCTCCTTCTTGTGACCTGCAGCACACAACACATTTAGTCTACAGGCAACCCTTTCTCCTCCTTCCTTCCTGAGTACTGCCTGAGCCTCCTTGGGCGACAACCAGCGACTTCCCGCTTCCACGGACATCAGCTGTGACTCCTCCCCTTCTTGTGACCTGCAGCACACAACACATTTAGTCTACAGGCAACCCTTTCTACTCCTTCCTTCCTTAGTACTGTCTGAGCCTCCTTGGGCGACAACCAGCGACTGCCCGCTTCCACGGACATCAGCTGTGACTCCTCCCCTTCTTGTGACCTGCAGCACACAACACATTTAGTCTACAGGCAACCCTTTCTCTACTCCTTCCTTCCTCAGTACTGTCTGAGCCTCCTTGGGCGACAACCAGCGACTGCCCGCTTCCACGGACATCAGCTGTGACTCCTCCCCTTCTTGTGACCTGCAGCACACAACACACTTAGTCTACAGGAAACCCTTTCTCTCCTCCTTCCTTCCTGAGTACTGTCTGAGCCTCCTTGGGCGACAACCAGCGACTGCCCGCTTCCAAGGACATCAGATGTGACTCATTCGCTTCTTGTGACCTGCAGATGATTTTAGATGATTTCCTGTTAACACAAACATTTTTAATTGTAAAATAAAGTTGTTACCAACTTTCGATTGTTGAACCCCTCCTAAGAGAAGAGGGGTTTAAAGGAGGTCAAAGCCGGGTTCCAAGCTATAGCGAAAATACTGTGAGCTGTGCACAAAGTATTTACCTGGTAAAAGTTTAGAACTAGTAGTTGTGCACAAGGCAAAGTTTACACTATGCTACTTTGCATTTTATTTTGAAACATTTTAAATATTTATCTATTGCCATGAAGGAAAAAACTAATTTTATTCTTACAAATTAAAAAAATGAACTTATAGTATAACAGTAGTTTCCTTTATCCTCCATTAAGTATGATAACCTACATAGTCATTCAAATGGATCTTGTTCTGCATAAGGCACGCTTCTCACTGTATACAGATCTAATCCTGTTTAAAACAAATTATGATAGATGCCAAATCCTCACTTTTAGTATTTCCTATATATATAAACTTCTAAGCCGATATATCACTCAAGCATGCCAAGGATAGAATGTACTTAGTGCTTTTTACTGGCTCCTATAGATAAAACCACTTGTTTATACATACCGAGTGGTTAATGAATAAATATGTGTGGGCGGAGCCAGCGATTGTATGAAAGTGTGAACTCACCAATCAAGTGCGATATCAGTCGTGTTGCCGGGATGGCGGGAAGAGCGGCTGAGCTGGTGGGAAAACCGAGGGAACAAGCAAGCAACCAAACACAGCACCTGTCAACCAAAACAAACCCAAATATAAATTAATATAATCTTAAGCTTAACTGAAGGGTCTGGTAACACACAAAATACACACAAGATATTGGCTTCCATGACCCATTTAGTTCTACCAAACTTCATGAAAAACTAGTAATTAAAAGGGTTAAACTGAGCAACGGCTAGACATCTAACTGTTTTTTTAGGTCACACTACCGTACGTGATACATATACAACCTGTATACTGTTAGAGTTGGCAGGAAAAGGCGGCTGAAATGTAAAAGCAAAATCCGTATAAATCAATCATTTATTAACCCCGCAGCAATTTTCACGGCAAGCAATTAGAAAGCAAAATAGTTTTGTAGAATTTATAAGAAGCCTTGCCAGAGTTACATTGTGGACAGGCACAGACAAATGAGTTATAAGCAAATTATACCTCAGATTTTAGCCCCTTTTAAACATGACAAACCGTATTTTTGCTCTTTACTATAGCAAAGGGATGAGAGTGAAGGCAAAAGTAATTGCCCTCTGCATTTTATAATATAATCGTGTGAATACTGAAACTGATATGTAACCAAAGGCGGCCGTTGTCCTGAGGCCACAGTTTAACTGCATGACGTGGCAACACTGGCCGCTACAGTTCCGGCAGGTCTGTCCGTCTGCTGCATTATTTACACCCCACTGCACACTGCACTTGAATCTCTATTTGTTTATTTCACGTTATCCAATTATATACACTTTATAAGGATATTCTTTTGTTAAAATCAAGTTAACTAATCAAACTAAACCTTTAGTTGTGATTCTTTAAAGCAGCAATAGTCAGAAGTGGAAAAATATTTGACCTCTCATAGTTTCAGGTTCATTGAGCTGCATGTAGCCTCCGGTTAAACTCGAGTATACCGCCCTTTTCATCCGATAGGTCAATCACTTACATCGCTTTTCCTCGTCCATTACTGAGCAATAGTAAACTAAAACGGGGAAGCATAAACTTAGGAACTCCCTTACGGGTAGATAAGCACTCTACTAATCACACGAGCTGTGTAAATGTAGTGTACAAAGCCACAGAGAGACAGCCGCGGCTCCACACATGTCACTATACAGAACTGATGTGACGTCACTGATGTGGCAATCTATCAACTCAGGTAGTTTTCACACACGTGCTACGCCTTCCTATTCATCCATGGCCGGTTTCAAACTAACCCCAAAGTGGTTTCATGAAATCTTCTTTGGAGACATTATTGCTGTTATATTCTACAGTAGACCCATCATTCACTAGTTTTTAAATAGTTATCGTTTAAGATGACTTATTTTATTTTCTTAAATAACGTTTTAGATGTTTGCTGATTTTATTGTGTATTGTACTTTTAATGCTAAAACTGAATTAAGTAGGCCTAATTAAGCCAGTGTAGTTGTAATTGGAATTGACTTTAAATGTGTAAACTGACTTATTAGGCAATATATGAGACCTTTATATGAGGTCAAAATTTGTTACGGGGTTGACGAACTGGGCCAGCGGTCATAAAAGACCGTAATTAAAACGGCGAACTAGGCAAGGGCCGGTATCGAACTGGGCCAGTAGTTGACGTAGATGATTGAGGGGTTGGAGGGCTACTATTGTAGGGTTACTATTGTGGAGGGCTACTATTGTAGTAATAGTCCCCTTACAGTTTTAGTTGAACAGTTGATTTTCCTTTAACGGGTAAAGCAAATATTTATAATTTTAAAATGTATAAATTTCTTATAGATATGCACTTATTAGTTTAATTTTAGCGTTAATACAACTCATTTGGATATTAGCCAGTGCATGAAACTGCGCTACCTTGGAAGACGACGCGCTGTCTTTATTAAAACTCAACACAATGAGTTTTGTGACCAATTAGCAAAGCAACGTCAACAAAATCTTAAAGAATAATATACGAGTAGCTTTGAATTATGTATTTTTATTTTGCTTATAAATGTAGTGGGTCTTAGTTTATTGTAATGAAGGCCTATTTATTGTCAAATTCGTGTATATATTTGATTGACGTACTTTTAGTTCTGTTTTGTTTTGAATACAAATGTACGTGCTTCATAAGAGAGAAGCGTTTGTGCAGATTTTATTTGTTCAAAACTTATATGATAGTTTCAAAAATATAAAGCAAAACAACAGTCAAAATCTCGGTGGAATTTAAATGCATCGCGGTCGATTCTCTAAATTAAATTTTTTCTGCACAGCTACCCCAGAAAAAGATACTGTATGAAATATGAGGTTAAATCACCACGAAAAATGTGTCATTCGAAAGATTTCGCTAGTATTGTGATAGGATAACTTCCGTATCAAAAACACTCCCAATGTTAACCTAAAACAAAATGTATCAATGTGATGATCCCGCAAGAGCTTTTTGAGTTATGAGAGGCGAACAATATCAACATCAACACCTGAGTCGGCGAGTGGCTGGTGGATGGGGTGCCGAAAGGTTAGATTAGATTAGATGGGGAAAATTTGTGGTTCAAGACCACGCGCACGTCAACCCTTTGGTTTATTGTGCTGGCTCCCTGTTCTCCTAATAAGGCCGCCGTTTGCTTACAAAGCTCGAGGATCGCGCTACCCAATTCTGATGGGTGTAACTCCTGCCACTCACGAACCCTAGAAGACCCCTTCTCCTGGCCTCCAGGGACTCGCATTCAATAAGAATGTGTTTTGCGGACTCAAGAGTACGCTCACATAGCCTACATCTGGTATCTCCTGTGTAGAGACCCATTTTGCTAGGTGATTTCTGAAGTGCCCATGACCTGTGATATACGATATTACCAGTCTGATGTTCTGGCGACTAAGACTGGTCAGATGTTTGGTAAGTATCCTTGATGGATTCTTGACTAAAAGTTTGGCGGGTTCCTGGCATGGTAGCTGTTTCCATCGCTCAGTGTGTCGCGCATTTGCCCTATCGGCTAGCATAGATTTGACAAGAGAAGGACTGATTAGGACTGACCAAGGTTAGTAACCCTTGGTAATCCCATTCTACCTGGGGACTGACCACTGGCCCGGTTCTGTACCAACCCTTTGGAGTCGACCCAAAAATTTATTTGGAAAAGATTATCCACTGGCCCAGTTCGGTATCACCCTTTGTTACCTACCTCCAAAGGTAAGCCAAAATTACGTTTCAATGCTAGTTGTGCACGTACAATAGTATGAACATTTCAAAATAAAACAATTTTCATGAAGAAATGTAGACAAACACATTGATCTTTACTCTTACCCAAGATAATAAATTTTATGCCAACTTTTAGATCTGTTAAGACTTTTACAGTATCTAGACAATAATACTATAGGGGAACAGTATTTTGGTAATGAATGTGCCATACATGCACTACATTTTTTTAATGACAAAGAAACCACATTAGTTTTTACTTAAAAAAGTTAAAATGAAGTTATTTACTTTAAATATAGTTAATTATAAATAAACACTGTTTACATTTTACGGTTTTGTATTGGTAAGGACGAATAAATCCAGAAAACCCTTAAGCCGGCAATAACTCCCTTTGCTGTGTCATGATAAGCAAGGCTTAGTACGCTTGAACTATGATTTGAAACCCTCAAAACGGTTTTCTGTTTGGTCTTAATTTCAGGAAGAAAGATATTCCTGAAACACTTAACTAAGTTGAAGCTGTGGGGTACGAGTATATATTTGCCTACAGACAGACAGTAGAGAGAATAAACATTGTAAATATGTCATGTCCGTGGATTGTGCCAAGTCGTGGTCCAGGGCCTCGTAAAGTAGTTACATTGACAAGCAGACAGTAAACCATAACGTCCACAATTTGATAATATTAGTTGGCAACTACTCATGCTCATAAATATCGCTACGCCACTCTCGCTCTACCCAACTGTTAGGTAAACTCGTTCTCTTAAAATTAAGGAGTACCTAGGGCGTTGTACAAAGAAACTCTTATGCTTTGAAAACTACAAGACTTTCGTTTAAAGCTTGCTTAGTACGTGGGAAAAGAATTGACGGTGCAGATGGCAGCAGTTCGTAAAACGCAATCGTGTCTAGTGTTACTGGGAATGTGAAACCTTTAAACGAAAAGTTTATGTATTATTTAGGGTGGATTGGAAGCTATTTTTATACTTTTTTCCTTATTAGAAACATTTACTTGAAAACGTGACAGTACACTTCTTTTAGAGCTCTCAAAACCGTACTTAAAAGTGGAATATCACAAATGTTACTTTAATTTGCAGTAGATAAACTTCTTACATCATGGGAAAAGTTGGAGGAAAATCGTCAAAAAAGAGCTGCGATTTTAGATTAAGACCCCTGTAAAACCAAAAAAGGTATGGGGCAAAGTTTCGTAAATACCGCTCGGAAAAAACTCTTTACTCCCGTAGACAAACCATTGTTCAGACTGCATCGCAGTTTCGTGCGTGAGTAGGTAATGTAATAATTCACGAAAGCTCTTAAGTTTGAACTTATTTCAGTAAAAAAGTCGTCCAATATTAAATAAATCTACTAATTTTTATTTTTTTTTTGCCAATAAACAATTAAATAATTGTGTTGACAGCAAAACTATACATCAATAACAAAAACACAACATTTAACACCACTGGTAAGAAACAAAAGCTAAAAATCTTCAACTATATGGTAAAAGATATAAGAATACAAAATTTAAATTTAAAAATGAATTTATTTTCTACGAACTCTCCCGTTGTATAAAATGAATTTAACAATAAAAAGTTCTTTAGCCCACGCTTAAAAGCCTGAATTTGGCTGATGTTTTCTGGTAGTTTGTTAAACATCTGTTTAACAGAGTTTATCGCCAATTATTTGAACATTTCTAAACAGTGGCTATCAAAATGTCTGATGTTTGCACTAAGGGAACTTTTGTATAAAAGTGACTTGACCCTACCAATTAAAGTTTGAAAAACAGAATATTAAAGTTTCCAGTACGTTAAGTGACGTAATTGTCAGTATAAAGGGTGATTTAAAAGTATTGCGACATGATTCTCTATGTTTAGTTTTACAATTATTCTTACAGCCGATTTTTAAAGAATCAACAGTCTAGAAATTGTGTGTTTGCGCAGTTTCCCCAAAACATTGTACCAAATAATATGTGGGGATGTATAAGACCAAAATAAACCATTCTCAACATCTTCACTGCAGTGAGAAGATAGTTTTCGCAATGAGAATATCCCAGAAGCCA
The DNA here is from genome assembly GCA_018831715.1 of Matsumurasca onukii. Classification (NCBI taxonomy): domain Eukaryota; kingdom Metazoa; phylum Arthropoda; class Insecta; order Hemiptera; family Cicadellidae; genus Matsumurasca; species Matsumurasca onukii. The sequence continues at coordinate 38,112,193 of CM032062.1, forward strand.
TTCTTTTACAGATTATATCAATCTGGTTATTTCAGGTTAATTTGTTGTCAATAAATATACCTAAAACCTAAAACTGTCTGTTGAGCTGATTTCATGATTTGCGATTGAAAATTCAACCCCGCGTCGTTTCCTACTAAAAAGTGTCCAAATAGCATCAACAATTTGTCAAAATTAGTTTTTAAACTATTAAACTTAATTATTTATTTTAAATGATTAGTTTTCAAACAAATGTATACAAGAATTAGCATTCTGCTGTCCGAGAGCTTCTAAATTAATGACGGATTTTGCACAAAACCTGTGTCATCAGCTTACTGAATTATCTACTAAATCGCAAGGTTTCTGAGAACTGACGAACGCTAAATCCACACACGCTTCAGATTGAGTTAATATAGTCGGAGTAGTAGCGATCATTTCCAGGAAACCATTGTCATCACCAGCGTTAGCTCAGTAACTTCAACATACGAGTTTCCAGAGGTAATGGAAACTCTAAGGGAATTAGTTTCGCACTATGTTGAAAGTTCGGTATTATTAACAGTATGGTTTACATTAATCCACATTATGTAGTTGTGTGTTCTAACGTAATCATATTTTAATTTAACTGAAATATCACTAAGTATTTCACGTCAAAAGCTACTAAACTAGGGAGGAGCGTTAACAACCATTATTTACGTTTCTTTTTGGGTACTGCAGGAGGGAAGATGTACAGAAAAATTAACATGTGGGAGGTTGCAACTAATAGTTTGTACTATTAAATAATCAACAGGTTTTGTTATAGTGACTAACTTTAAAAATAGCGTATATGACATTTTTCGTAATTGTGGAGTTTGAGATATTATACATGCAGTATTAAGGCTGTTTTAGTCTAAACGCGCTTGATATGTTTAATAGTGCTACATTCCTTCACAGACTCAAGAAAGTTATGAATAAATGCCATAAAATAGCCATTTGACAAATACGCTATAGACAGTAAACTAGAACAATATCTCTATCATGAGTAAATTTTTAGAATTCGCTTAATTGAAATCGCATAGTGCTATGTAATAACCAGCTATCAACCCCTAAAAATGGGATACCTAAAGTCATCATGGGCAAAACACGTATGAAAATTAATATTGCTGCTTACAGATTTTACCTTGAGTTGGCATTTATAAACTGTGTATATAAATAAATAACAATACTGAAACTGGGTGGAGAACTATAATGCCTGAACACTTGAAAAATATATTATATTTTGTGTCTTGAAATAATTTAACCTAAACGTCATATTACAACATAATCACAGTTTAAAATTTATTTATTTCATCTAACAAAATTGTTTGTTAAACACTGAACAAGAGTGAAGTGAGAAAGTGGCACGCTGGAGGTAATTATGCCGGATGAATGGAAACAGCTGACTGTCTAGTTGTTGTAGAAGTCAGCTGGGCGCCTCACTGTTGGCGACACATTCGATGTTTTAACGACGCTAAACACTGCAAAGCACCGAGCCAAAATATCCCCACCACAGCCGCTGCGCTGACAGCCACCCAGTTCTCATATTCTCCAACTTTAAACAACTTTGTTAAGCGCTAATTTTAAACACGATTGTGCTTTAGCTGCACAGCTGTTCTAATTCTTAGAATTGTATTGAACTGGTTCGTGTAAGCCCGTGGGCTAGTTCATTTGTACAAGCCTCATATAATACTGTTCTGATAGCTACTCTATAGATTTAATTTCTTACAAGACAAGTTATATAGTACCTGCCGCAGGAAACAATGTAAACCCTGGGTATTAAGACCCGTTTCTCCTACACTGTTCAATGTAATTACTTTAAATACGTTTAATTTGGGTATGTACAAAGTTATCTAACAGTTTAGTGTTATCTACGCCCTAAAACCCTGTACAGTCGAAATCCAATGGTTGGACCCAGAATGGTTTGTCACTCCTCTTAATTCCATGGTGATTTGTTACTAACAAAATAACAGACAAAGAAAGGTTTTAAAATATTTTATACTTTAGTAATCTAAGCAAGCTATTCTACACATCAAAATTGGTCTTTCTCACTTTGTAACAGTTAACTCATTGAGTAACCAATATTTAGTGACATTTAAATACCTCTTTCTGGTAAAATCAAATAACTTTACTGGATATTTCGACATGTTCAATTCTAATTTGACTCTCCTTTGGTCTACAAAAATATTTTAATCATAAAATTTCAACAGGAGGGAACCCAATACAAAGAACTACTTTAATTCTTTCCCTAAAAGTTAGCTAACAATTTCTGTATTTTAAGAATAAGATCAGTTTAGGCCTACTGAACGGTGGCTAAAACCACATAGTAAATACTCAACGTTCAAAAACTGGTGTTACTAAGTACCAACTCTACTGTATTTGTAAAGTACACCAGTTACCAAAAAAATACTTACACATTTTATGGTTATAGTAATCCTATCTAAAGCCATGTGACCAAGACCAGCCTCCAGTACCAGGCGGGCCGACGCTTTCTTATCTGGACCAGTGGACCTGTATAATGCGTAAGCCTACAAATTAAGTGGCTCCACATTTTGGCTACTTTATCGCTTAATGGATTAAGAGTGTCTTTGAACCAAATATCAGAAGAACCGATACCACATTAAGATCTGTATTAATGTAAAGCAGAGTGATCCGTCTTGTTAATTGGTTGACAGTTTTGTTTTTTGCAAAATATTTGCTTTTAGCGAGTCGTGGATAGTGGATTAGTCACAGGAGTAGCTTCTGGGTTCTTTCAACGCTGGACTATCTGGAAGGTCAGGTTTTCTTGGCGCCCGTTGAGATTTACGAGTCAGCTATTCAAATACTGTAGTAGTGTTCCAAACCAATTTCCATTTTTTTTCAAAGGCTTTACTCAAAGTTCAAGACTTTTTTTATTAAAAGAAGTGAAAGTACCTTTGAAAACCAGTCCCGGTAAGCTCAAAGTAATTTTCTTAGAACATATTACGTATAAACAAAAATGCATTATTCGTAAGACTAGTTTCGAGTAAATTGTAAAGGTATGCCTCTGGGGTGACTTGATAGTTTTGTACATGGTTGTAATATGTTTACAAACTGGAGGGTAGTAAAACATTAGCTGATATAAATTGTAATACTATGGTCTTTTAAATAAAACCCTATAGTATTAGTTATTTGTTACTTTAAATATTTTAGAGTTGTAAATAAACGTGGGTTTTTGTGTTTCCCTTCGAGATATATATTTCTTCTCCCTCCGGGAAAAGAAAAATATTACAATTTTCACCCAGGAACTGAACTTACATTGTTTTCCTATTTTTCTATCTGCCAAACTGTATCAGCGATTTACATGCTAACTTATACTAAAAATTGTATATTGTCACATCAACTTCAAACTATTTTTACTATCTACAATAATTAAGTAATTTATTGTAAGACTATCTTTATAAGCGAAATGTGGATTTCAGCTAGGCTTAATTAAAACCACAGTTACTGTGTTACGTTTGTACAACAGTTTGTATTTACTTCGTCTAGAATTGCTGGCTTTATTAAAACGTGGCCGTGTTTGCACGTGCTTGATTGAAAATCATTTGCAATAAACGTGAAACCACGCTGTAAACGTGAGTCCAATAATGTCAGTATTATCGAAAGTTATGAAACGACAGAGAAATTTCAATATTCCAGTAATATTAAGTTCAGAAGCGCAGCTGTTTCTAAAATGAAACATTATGAAGTAAACAAAATGTCTCATCACAAACTTTGTGTTTGCTTTATCTCAACAAACGAGTAAATAATAATGTCGCTGAAATGTTTGAATGCAAGTGCGTTAAATAACTTCAAAAGCTTTCCCTTTACAACATTTTCTTTTTGTAATTTGTTTTGTTCTCTTTACTGAACATTATTACAGTAACATACACGAAAACAGAGATTTGAAACTTTTAACATTAAGTTAATATCTATACTGTATACACAATGCTTTCAAATTAAAGTTCAGTACTTTGAGTACGGTTCCTGATGTTACTAAATGTTTGTATTAAAACGAAATGGTGGCTTTGTGGATACCAAAAATTAACTCCTATTTCAAATGCATTGTTTAAAAATGGTTTTTTTAATGGTAACGTAATGTTTGAACTTAAAACAATGGTGTATGCATTGTATAAGCAACAGTCTAAAAATACAATTGTACAGAATAAAAGTGTATCAGAATTTTCTGATGGATAAAATGAAAATGGTAGTAATTTAATAAAAACTTTCAATTCCTTAAATAGCAGTAATTTAAAAAATACTTAATTCACATGCCCAAAAACTTTGAAACATTTTAATTCATCCACACGTTGACGCTGAATGGCGGAGGGGGGGGGCGGTTAAACTTGTTGGACACCTGGTATACGTACACATAGAATTTTCAAAAATTTCAGAACAAATAAAGTTGTACATTACAAACTACAGTACTTAATAGTTCAATGTTGCTTCTAAACCAAATGGAGCGATTAAGCAGTTGTCTGATGACAGCTCAATAATCAATTCAAGGTTAGAAAATGGTGGCAAAGAAGTGAACTGCGTTTTGGCTTTTCAGTGAATTGAAAGTTAGACACATATTTGCCTAGTGAATGTTATAATATACATTACATGAACAGTTGCTTACCGCAATGATGATCCAGTTAGATACAATGAGCATAGTCTCTGCTGTTCAGGGCATGCTCGCTCACGCCACCTACAAACACATTCACAAATCACACGCTAATTCACAGAAGTAACATTGAGTTCACTTCAATAAGTACAGTTGGAACCAGCTTCTGAAGCATTTGGAGATTTGGTTGCCAGAGAGCATAGTCAATTAAAATGATCAGCTGTCATAAGTAATCTAATGGTGCTCCTACTAGGCATCAAATCTGATCTGCGCAAAAACTGACATTTGGCTGTGAACAATTCAAGTAACTTCTATGTATATGTTCTATGATTGTAGTTACCACATCGGTTTACGTGTTGAATTGATGACAGCAAAAAGTACCTTCCTGAAAGTACCTTCGTAGCTAGATAAGGTCTAACTACGAAAGAATTGGCACAATAATCTAATGGTTTTCTTTTTAAAATGGTGGACTTTTACGTTAGTTTTAGATATTTTGCTTGTTTAGCGGGATAACTGTGTGGCTTACAAAAATTTCAACTATCAATTTCATTAGAAGGTTTATTTTTCAACTAATTAATATAAAAATACTTGATAAACAGCCTCTTTATGTGAAGAAATAATATTTTAAAAAACATATCAATTATAACTTAATATAATAACACATTTCCTTCTGTAACTCAGTAGTTTGAAAATGGATATTGAAATATTTGGTGTCAATCCCTTGCAAATTAAACCATTTAAGGAAGGTTGTTATGACAGACTTTTGGAACTCTACCAATGCGCTTTAGGAAAACACCCCGCTTTGATATTGATTCAATAAATACAAACGTTCACTGTTACACCAAGGCCATGAACTGCGGTCACTGCTTTCTAAGAAACCAATATTTTGTTTAGTTATAAACACGGAAAGGACAAACTGTAGACTTATAACCGTACACAAATATAGCTACACATCTTGTTTAAACATTATAAAACAATCACAATTCTCAAGAAGAAGGTTTCTTTCCCAAAATATGTGTCTAGAAAAACTGAGAGAACTGTATATTTCGTATGAAAGAGAAAAGTAGACAGAGAATAATTGCTCGGGAGATACTCAGCCGTCATTTCCAACAACTGGGGAGGTAAACACAACCACCACGCTGTCATTGTTTCAACAAAACCACTCTATACACTTTCCGTGTGTCATAGTTCTTTTAAACTATTAACAATCAAAGTTTATAATGTTCAAATATTATTAACGCTTTGTTCAACCAAAACTAGAAAATATTTCTATTTTTAAAAACTGCGATGATTCATGGGATTTGTTTATTTTATTTGTCGGCTATAGTTCCATTATTTTCAATAACTCTAACCGGTAAAAATCGTGTCGTTTAGAAGATAATTTAATAAACAAGAGGTTAAATAGACTGAGATAAAAAGAAGCTTAAAATAATAAGATATGTGGCTGTAAACATGTTTTAAAAGTTATAAACGGTTCAATGTTTTGGTAACGTGTAGTTTCTAACCTATTAATTTTCTTTTTTGGACCATTTTAGCCCTCCCATGGTTTCCGTATGAATTATTCCCTCCCACTTTGCACGAATTATTAAACTACACTTAGTTTATACGATAAACGTAACGTGCACTGTCCCTATCTTTCAAAAATTACCAATTTTGCAAAATTTGTCTTTTATCATGTTAATTATTCTCTGATAACCCAAAAACAAAATCCGTTATTGTTTTGAACAATCTTTTAAAACGACACCGACCGCGCCGATTTATCTGCTCAAAAAATGAAACACGTTTGCGGCAGCCATTTTGAACAGAGGCATTGTAAAATCGTTTCAATAGTATCAAAGAATGTGCGATAGATATTTTTCAAATGAGGTATCACAGATTGGGGTAAAATTAATATTTCAAAGAGTCACCCCTTTCTACCTCTATTTTGGGGCAAAAGCAAACCCCTAAAATATGTCAAAAAGTACTTCAGCTGACCCTTAATACATACGCCAAAGCACGTTAAAACCTTCATTCATTCAAAAGTTAAGGGAACTTATTAGGTCATCACAGAACACTTCGAACTTGAGAGTTGAACAACCTTTTTACAATATTGTGTATACAAGTTAAAAGCTTTACTCTTTAAGAAGGGTTGGGCTTGTAAGATAGAAAGAACACTAAATACAGCAAGGAGAACAACAAGACGATCAAAACTAGGGAAACAATAAAATACCTGACGATAATCTTCAAAGGAAACTTAATTAAATGTCGTGAAATTACTTACAAAACTGTCGACTTTTCAGTTCCAAGTATTTCTCAGTTTCCCAGCAACTTGAAGTATTTGGTCAGGATAAAGCAAGTTTAATTTATCTTTCGAGATTTTATAAATTTAAACATAATTTAAATAGTGTCTCTCAAATTAGTTTATGATATCTAAATAATGTACCAATCAACTAATTAGTCAAATAATTATAATATTGCTATTCAAATGGAACTTTCGAATTTTAATTATTCTAGAGCGATTGACGGCATTATACTTAAAAACTGGAAGGTAATATAAATTAAAGGCCTGAGTGCAGATACATTCTTACACCATACCTATCTAGTCGTAAAATTCTAATATCAAAACAGAACCTTTATGAAGAAAGAGTATTAAACCAACTCAACTAAGGATGAACGTCAATTCTTACCACAATAATCTTTAGAAACGTGATATAGGTATAATGCAATATTTTTTATTTAAATTACAGTATTCCTTTTTTGTTTCAGCCCAAAACAAAACAACCTAGCTCATCCCATTTTAGTAAACAACAAATCTTCAATTTAATACCGTTTATATAACCATGGGTTTGTCATCTTAAGATCTCCATTCATCCAGTTTTAATACATGTAAAAGATATGTACATGTAATTTAATATAATATAATTATTTAATAAATGTTTGTGTCAAAGGAAAACATGAGCGTTTTAGTCAAGTAGTCAAATCCAAGTTGTTTTGAATGAACTGTGTGAAGCTGTCATGATCGAATAGACAGTTTATGTAGGATTTCTTAGTGTAAAATGTACGTAAAATAGTTAAAAATGAACCATCGTAGATAAACGACATTTAATAGTTCGAGTATATTTAATCACTAGGTCCTAAAGGGACAATTTTGACTCGTGGTTAAGTTAAGGTCCGAGGCACAGCCGAGTTACTTTGTTAACTTATGGTTGTTGAACCATACTACAAAAATACCATAAAAATGATCATTTCTCTGTAGGGAGAAAGACATCGTCAAAAAATACTTTATTTACCTGGGTTAAAAATTGACCCTTAAGCATGTCAATACAAGTGTCTAAAGCAGCTATTTTAAAGCAAAATGGCAAACGTTGTTGTTATGTTAAATTGTTGGTTTTTATTGTATTTATAACTCTGTTCAAAACATTGCGTTTGAATTGTTGTTTTTGAAGAAACAGCTGATTGCCTAAATATTTGTTAACTAAATAAAATTACCAAATTTTAGTATGGACCACGTATTCATGATAAAATCCACAAAGTTTTGAACATTCTCAACATAAATGTTTTTTATTAGAGTTGAGCCATCAGCCTAGAGAGAGCCCAAGTGACACGACTCTGAATGGAAACATCCTCTGCAAACATGACCCGACCCGCCACAACATCCAGCCTGTGAGCATGTACCAGCCATCACGGGTCTATCCATCCATCACCACTTGTCACTCCATCATCAGTCACAATTAACTGTGGTGACCGACATCCAGACTTCGACACACTGTTCTGCTCTCCTACATCTTGCAACAGAAAAATACATATCTGGCGTGATTTACTGAGTGCGCATTCCGGAGGTGACAGGGATATATAGTGACTAGTGTTGTATCCGAAAAAGTATTTTTTGTACCAATAACCATTAATAACGAAATAAAAATCCAATTTATTTAAATTTTGTTACTGGCAACTTTAACAACCAAAATGGTGTTTTAACACCTCACATGGACATTTCATTCGTAGGCGGAATTCGGAAAGTTCCTATATAGAGTAATAACAAACTATGGACTTGGTTGCTCAAACCATAAAAGAACAAGTTAAACACTATACAAACCAAGGAGCCCAGTTTAAAAATTCTTCTATTAGGGCTTACTAGTTTATAAAATTAAACTTTTTGTGGAATATTTAAAAGCCTTAAACTACTTTACATAGTCAATAAAACCTTTGCAACGACTAGCCAACTAAAAGCTCAAAATGTATTAGAACATATTAATTACTGAGGAAGGTTGAAAACGGAGCTATAAATATTAGGTACATTAACCAACTACTATGGGATTGTGTATATCCACTAAATGAAAGTTCAAAATGGACGGAGGTTTAAACAATTGTTTGTAGAAGTCTTTTTTTTGTCGTAGGTTTTCGCATTCAAAATGTGTAATGTTCTTAAGAATTTTACGATTATTCATTCTTAGAGCCATAGTTTACTGGTAAATTTTGTTCTGTCCTACCTTCGAAAAGATTTGACGTACATGTTGAATTTAAATTTCAAAAAGTGTTATGGTTTGATTATAAAATATACACAATTCCATATTTAGATTGTGTTTGTATACGTCAACGATTTAATATAAAAATTAGTTATTAAAATTTACTCTAGCTTTTATTGATTTGAAACCCCATTTTTTATCTTACCTATTATTATCCTTTGATTCAATTATGTAAAGTAGGGGTTCCCTTGAGGTATCAGACCTGTTTGAGTGTAAACAAAATGTGACACCCCTAGGTTAGCTTTCAACCAAATACTATATGGCATACAATCGAAAGCCATTGTACTTAAAAGCACTAACTGTGTGATCTTTCAATAATCGCAATACTAGTTTCCTCAATTTAACAATAAGCTTTCCGATATGTAAGTCAACAAGTTAAGAGTCAATAATAACCCTAATACCATTTTTTCTTAACACATAAAATATTTCAACAGATCAATCTCTCACCGAGTGTTAGGTGCAAAACATAGCCTTGCGAACAAACAAGTTTCAGATGTGATCTACAACAGCTCCCGAGCAGACGCCAAGTCACTCCGATACATTTAGTGATCACTCTGTGAGAATATCTCTCGCCACCATCACTCTATGTTGTTCCATTAAAGCATCTGATATGTCACCAGTTTATAAATGTACCGCAGTATCCTTGACTTTTAAACTAACATACTTCTGTCCGTTTTGCGACCTTGAATCTGAGATGTGTTTGGTGAGTACTTGAGCATTAAACTTATGAAGAATGATTTGAGCACTGTGAATTTCAAATTGCTGTATTTTGAGACATGCTTAAAATATGCGATGAAGTTTGGCACTTAAAAAAGCTTAATCGATTCGAATTGCAGCATTGCAATGCTTGTTTAAAAAGGTGTATGTCAGTCACAGTCTACAATGTTTAAATAAGTGATGTTATGAGGCACTGTTGAATTATTTCAGTTTTAGGAGTTCTCTATTCGAAAATTGGCTCAACATGTTACCTGGCTATGTATTCGAAAATGTAAAGAAACAAACAATTTTACTCATACCAGAGTTTGTTTGTTTAGTCCCTCAAACCTAATCTCAAACATAAAAATATCTTTGCTGTAGCTATCACGTTTAAGAAAAGCTAAAAACAATGAAAATGTCACTGAAAACGAGAAAAATGCTTGTATTTGAGGTGGCCTTGATTACTTCCTTTGGTGGTGCAAAAGAACAATGAGTGTTTTCCCTGTTTACCGACGCTCACTCTGAGCATTGCCCATTGTTTATTGTTCAGTATTTTGTAAGTAAGGCTGGAATTGAAATGTTTTAATAGGCTTGGATGTAAAGAAAATTAGGTTACACGCAATTCAGAATTTTTATAAATTCTTGCTGTTATTAAAATGGTTAGATTTTCATATAACTAAGTTTAGTCTAATAAAAAATATTACACTTTTAAACACGCCTTTATCTTGAGGTCAATTGGAAAATATATAAAAACAATGGATAGCTACGGATACCAAATCAAGTGCGACATGAATCAATCCATTCAAATAAAGAAATCATATGTACAAAACCTAGTTCTAAGGAAGATGAAAACAAAATGAGTTTATTATAAGGAATGGTAATCCTGAGTTTATAAAGAGAGAGCCTTCACTCACATGGAATGGGCCGCGGCCGAAAGTTCTACAAAGATTCCGCTCTCTGACCTTGCTCAGTTTTAAAGCGCCCTTTGGAGGATTCATAGTTTACATTTCTTAACCGATCAAAACTAACTCGATTTTCTGAAAAGCTAATATTTATAATATTTCGTAAACAAAGTGTGCTGTTCAAACTAAACTTAAATCCTCAAGCTGAAGGATAAACCATAGGGTTAACTAGTCTCGTATTTTATATCACCTGCAAGATAGCACTTTTAGCGGGAGAACAAGCAGGTTTACTGCTAGTGGTATCGTATTGAAAGGATCAGGATTACAGGATTGATCAGGGGGCTGGTCACTCACTACCAGTTTAATCCGTTAAGTGCTCCTGTTCCCGGCTGTTAATGGCAAGTACATCTTCAATCGAACCTTTTTTGTCTTTCCGAACGGTTCAATTCAACGCGAAACACAAATCAATTCAATTTAGTTTGCTTCGAAAATAAACACCTGCAACAGTAATTACTCTCCTGAATCCAGACTTTCTTTCATTCCGGTGGTAGCGCAATATGCCCAACAGACGGGCAGACGTGCATAAAGGTAACCAGTCTCTAACCACTTGATCCCCTCAATCTTACATCTAACCATGTTATGCGAAAAACCTTAAACCTGTTATAGAAGTCATAAAAAACAAAAGCTTAAGCTTTACATCCATGTACTACATTTAGATGTCATTCAAACATACATAGTTATTTTCACTAAACAATCCCAATCACTCCGAATCATTCCACTTTTGTCCTAGTTTCAGCAGTCAGTCAGTTATGGGGTGTCCCAAGTCTGAGCAATAAAGCCATCTGTACTGTAAAACTCCTCTGAAACCAAAGTGGATTTTCAACAAGTTTTAAATGCTCTGGGTTTTGTGGCATTTGATCCAATTATGTAGTATGTCGACTAATTGGACCCTTGCCTAATATAAAAAGTTCAAAAACTACCGTTGCATGTCTCCCAGTTCGGTAGTTTTCTCTGCCTGTCGAATTATGAGAGTGTACGTCCAATACCTCTTATGGGTTTGCAGTTTTACTTGAATAAAAGAAGCATCTTTGAAATATAGAGACAGGATCATATTTAAAATAAAAACATTTTTATTTAGATTCAGCTTTAAAGAACACTGTGGCAACGTGTACTCCATGCACCTTTTAGAAACTAGTCACCTACTTATCACCATTAAATTTAAAAGATTAAATGAATATTATATTAGATCAGAACGAATTATTAGGAACCTGACTGGCAAACAAACAACTGCCCGGTAAATATTAGCTTAAGCGGTTGCTGTTTAACTATTCAAATCCAATTGATTGGGCGTAATAGACGTGAATACTAATGTAGATTAATTTGCGTTCAGCTGGCAACAGAGAAACAGTTGGCAACAATGACACAACGTCGGTACAACAATCAATCAGCTGTAGCGTCAACTGTGCCAACAGAATTCCACAACATCGTCTCGTCCTGATTTGAATATTTAACGTAATTCAAGTAATTACCTTTTCACATGTCTCATTGAAACACATTTATGACCGCATTAATTTAAAAACAAACCATCTACCTTGTCAGAGGAACCCGTTCTTCAACAATAACCAATTTGTATGTTTTTATTTCTGAAGCGTGTTCAAGAGGAACGATAAAAATATTGTAATACGAAAAGTGTACCTTTGTTTACTTTTAAAATAGTTGAAACAATAAGCTATAAAAATGGGAAACCTAATTTTTTGGCAAAACCGTACCTACTCTGTACGATCAAACTTCAACTGAAAACTAAACCTAGAACTTCTTGGCCATCGTACATTATGGTTCAACCAATAATATTTTGTTTAGGCAGTTGCGGTCTTTTAAGATTGCTTAATATGCCTGGAATGCTTGATTTGTTCCTATATATTGGTAACATATTAGACGGGTCGAAAGTTTTCAATTAAATGACTACAACCGTGTAGTTGAAAATAGTGGCGAGTTAGCTTAAATTAATTTATACGGTATATGGTAACATATGAACATATAATTAACAAGGAATTTCAAGTTCAATATTAAGTAGAAGTTACGTCTAGTAGGGTAAGCACGTGCAGACTATGGCCGAAGACACAAACGTTGTTTTTATTTTCTGAGCTTTTTATTTGATCTATTTTGATGTCAGTGCCCTTTTTAAACCTTGAGTTTCAATTTGTTTTTACATAGTTTGCTATTTAACGCTTACAATAATATTGTACTTATAAGCGGTTAGCTCGAATAGTTCATCTAGATTTGAAATTTCAACCACATGGATGATTTTTTATAGTAAATGCAGGATGGGACTTTGTAAGGTATTTATTAATTTAGCGTAACGTATTTTAGTCATACAAGGGTTGGTCCGTTTTGCCTGTGCTCGCTTCTACGGTCCTTGGTTATTCATGTCAAGTACGGGCTGGCGAAAAGCCGCCTGCATTTTTTGAAGGCAGCGACTGTGTTGACGTCCAGCCCAGGAACGCTTGAATTTCTTGGTCCGGAGGGGTGAGCTCAGATAACATACACTCTATTTACGTATAATCTTGGCTAGATCTGTGTGCAAAATTTGGAGTAACTGTTACAGTTTTTGTATTTGTTGTTAATATTTATTTGTATGTAACTATAGTGTAATTGTTTTCGTTATTCAAGGTATAATATATTGTTATTTACTGTTGTTAGTGCGGTGAAACTGTGTTATAATCTGCTGTGCATTGACTCAGAGACGGTGACCCTCCCCCAAGCACAAGATTTCTTTTTTGAGTGAGTAATTCCATAATTTATTGTAACTATTTGTAGCACGAAATCAATGGAATAAACTATGTTCATTCATTCGTTCATTCACCATTTTGTAGACAATTTCAGTTAGGATAGATCATATGTTTAAAAGAAAAAGCACGGTACTTTTTTATGTATAGATTCCCAAAAATACCAGTATCCAACGTAACTTATGAACTATGAGGTGCACAAAGAGTAACTAACCTGGTTAGAGCCTGCATTGAGAACGCGTCAAAGACCTCACATATCACGCACATAACCATCCATTCTGCACGTTATAAACAAGTTATGGGTTCAATTGTAAAACATGTAGTTTACCCATTGGTGAGCAATCATTACTGCCATGTTTGCTCCAATTACGAGACTAATGGTCCAACAAAGCTTGCATCTATCTCTGATATCATTGCAGTGTTTTCGTTTGACAAATTATAATTTGCTGGTGATATGACGCTGTTGCAGCAACTATTTTAGTGTATAATATGAAAACGAAGTAGTGTAATAAAGCATTTGTGTTAGTTTAACATGTACTGTAAATACGTATTTCCATTGGTTCAAGTTTTAAAGTAGCAGGATTAAAACTTCAAAACATATTGAGTGGAACGAAATCAATAATTAACAATCTGCGAAAGTATGTAGGGTAGAGATTATATTTTACACTACAATTAAAACGAATAAAACTCTTAAAAGAAAAAATGGAACCATACACAATCCTTAAAAACTTTATGTTCGAATCATATACTTTACGTGGATATGGTTAAACACATATGTTAAAATTAATTGTATGATAGTTTTAAAGAAATAGAAGCTAGTGTTTGCAATAATACATACACGAAACACGGCTTCGGTTATGTTAAGTCTTGAAAATTTGTAGGAAAACAAACGCTCAAAATACAACGGCAGTAGTTAATATGTTACAAAATAAAACCCTAATTCCTTGGCCTCCTCGTTCTACAGACATTACACTATGTGACATTATTTTGGTTATGTCAAGGAAAAAGTGTTCACAAGGAAAGTTCATGGCATTGAGGAACTTAAGAGAAAACTCCAGCAATTATCAGAAAAACACGGCGTGAGGATGAGTTTTGCCTGAAAACGTTGAAATTGTTTAGTTTCCTTGTTACATTAATTGTAAATAAATAGGTACCGGTATCAGCAGTGTTTATCATATTTTGTTTGTAATAAATCTGTTTTTTACTATGCTACCTAATAAAAACCTTCTACCTTTTGAGTCGATTGACCATTTACCAGCTTAATATAAAAATGTGTTGTTATACTTGTATATTCTTTAAACCTGATTCAAGCCAGCTAAGTGTCCTGGTATCCCGGCACATTGTCTGTATTTCAAAACTACATAAGACAAAACAATAAATAAATTGAATGAATTTTGAGTGAAAAGGTTTACCGCTTACGTCTTTGATGATAAACCTATGTTTGGAACAAATAAAACTCAATCAATACTAACCACTGCCAATTTGTCCAAAATGATCCTTCTTAAACAATTATCATCGGAATTCAAATAGTTAACACGGTCAAACATGTTACCACTGACGTATATCTGCAAGCTGGGGTTTGCTTGCCTAATGTACACAAAGTGAGCATTAAGTTTACAAATTTCCAAGACTACTATCAAAGTTTAATGGTTCAAATAACTAAACGAGAGCTCACCCATGGCTTTGCTTGATTGTTCAAATGGCAAAAAACCCTTTTACCGTCGATGAAATACAACTTTATGAGGGAATATTGATTGCGACATGCGTTTTACAATCGCAAACACGCCAGGCATACATAATAACGAAATACTGTATGAACAAAGATAATTATCTTGCTCAAAAGCAAGGGGGAGTTATGTTTCGAAAGTAAATTTGTGTCATCCGGCGTAGGTTGAACGACATTTCAACGCGAAATACTTTGAAGTTTCCCCTTTGAACAGAATTAATATAGTGGAGAACTCGTCGGTGGGACATCCATTACTGGAATCGGAAATTCTTGCTATAAACGTAGTTCAGTTACAACAGAGCTCCTTGCAAAATGAACGATGTCGAGTGAGGAGCGTCCGGTTGAAACTTTATTGATGATGTTTGATAGCAGTGAAGCTTTCACGGTACGAGATGACAATATGTACTATGAACTTACGTGAAGTGAACAACTTTACGAATGGAAAGGTTGAGTTATCTATCTTTGCCATTCATATAAGAAAAACATGCATCTTGTTTAATTGAAAAAGATTTATTGTGAACCATAAGAAATGGTAATATTAAACTGTTTGAATTATTCATCTTAATCATTTTGGGAAAATCGTCAAAATAACCATAAAAATACATTGTACAATTCGATATTCGATAAAAATAGTTAAATTTTTATTGAAATATCCCAGTTCCTTTCTATTTTTCTAGCCCTTACGCAAAGCCAGTCATGTACCATTTACAAAAATGTTTATTCCGATGAAGAAAATATTTTTAAGACAATCTGCTATATTAGCACAAAGGTGTATAACACAAACTGCTTAACGTCACTCGTTAGAACAGTTTTCATTAGAAAAATAAACATAACCATTAGACATAATGTGATTCACATTTATCTTAGCAAGGCCGTGCGCACTTCAAGGTAGTTTGCATTGAGTTTATGGAAAACAAACAAACTATTTATCGAATGGAAGGTGAAATAGATTCAAATAAAATTGTATTGTTACCATTCAATCTTCTTAGAAGCTTTCGCTTTTGTTTCCTTTACAACAATTGTTTGTTTTTGAGAGCTACTTAGGCGTGTGCTTTGATTTTGTGGGGATGTTAAACATTTTACACATGGATAGAGTATAAGTTAGAGTGAACTATCTCGGTTACTGTTACTAGATAGTTAGTAACCGTATGTTTGGTTTTCTAAATAAGCCGGATTTCTTATGCAACAGTTGTTCTTATTAAAAGAATCTATTAGAATGTCACCAAAAGTCTCATAATTGAAGCTTGAAATACATAGCTGAAATTGTTTCATTGAAGACATTAGTTGGATAAGATAACATTTTTTAAAATAAATAATCATAACAGTAGTAACAAAAACTATGAACTAATCTTATTTATTTTCTATCCATGTGTTTTGCAGGTGTTCTATCATAGCTGTGTAAACACAATTGCTTCAACTTATTTATATTTATTTATGTACTGAAGCCATCCCAGCAGACGACTCTTCAGGTCATTGCTGTGCCAGTGTTAAACACTCCAGGTCTTTTGTTAGAAACCTGATTATTGTAAATAACTATATTTTGATCAATAAAGCACTGTTTTCATTTATTAATAGTTGAAGACTGAAATTTATTATTCGTAGTCATTGGTAGGTTACGCCAGTTAATAATAAGATTATAAATTTTAAAATCAATATACAGTACTTCAATATGAAATTCTGTTATCATCGTCCGGCAAAATATAAGAAACATGTAACCAATACAAAAACCAGAAACATTTAGACAAGATTTAGACATAAAAAATGTAAAGTCATAAGTGGTTCGTACTGTGTACTGTATATCCTATGTCATATCAAGTTATTTTATTAAATAAATATTACATTGTTTGAGGTTCAGGATCATTTTAGCATGATCTCATACAACATATGTGTTTTTAGTGTTCGGCCACAACCATTGTTACACCATTGCCACAACAACTATAGGACTTTGCCAACTTTTCCCGCATGATCTAAGTAGATTTCACCCAATGAACATATAATGAAGAATATATAATGAAGAAATATAATGAAGAATAAGAAATAGTAATGTTTTTCTGTACCTCTGATGTAGTCATCAGCACTGGCTTTCAAGCAAGTCAGGAAGCTATCAGCATGATACGTGCGTGTTATGGTCTGCTCAGCAGAAGTGCTGAGTCAGCACTCAGCATGTGTGGGTTTGGAAGAGAAATGTGCCTATGATGAAGTTTGTATACGAGAGAAATGTCAACGGTAGTTCTGCGTACGGTATACCACGCCATTCCTACTTTGAATACGTTCTTTATTGCAACTACATAAAAAAGGATGCAGTAGAATAAACAACTTTCGATGTTGTTTACTGATATGTTATCAGAACACGATGAATATTATAGGAGGTTATTGTGGGATGTGTAGGAAACTCTAACATTATCCCAAGAGCACTGCATCCAAACCCTTGCAAGGAAGGTGGCAAATTGTCCCTTTTTATTGCTTGGAAATGTCAAATTCTAAGTTAATACCGAACTTACTGTCATTATCACAATCCAAAAACTCACTTACTCTATGAAGACAGTTAAAAGTAATTTTCACTCGACAATAGTTTGCTATAGTCTCCCCATAACAATATCTAATATTAAAGTACTGATCTCCATTTATTTTGAAAGCATAGTAACTGATTTGTTTACATTGACAGTGTAGTTTTCGCCCCAAATTGAAGGTCATGTTAATACGTCGCATAGTGTAATCAATCTTTTGAAAATAGCCAACAACTGCAACGTCCTGTAAAAAGCTACATGTAAAATGCTTTGTATACACGGCAAAGTCTCTGAGTTTCCTTGTACTGAGTTTTAATCAACTCAATAGATAACATAGTTTGGTCAGGACTAAGTAATAACCAGACAAGGAAACTGACAAAGATTGAAGCGGTCAAACAAAACTGAAGTATGTTCAAATACAAATATATAAATAGGAAAACAGGTCAAGATAACTACTCTTATTCATTTCGTTTAGTTAATTAAAATCTAATGTCTCAGAAACTTTACAAATCTAACGAATTATTCATTGAACAATTATTCCCTCGAATGCCAAATATATGTCTCATACCTCGAAAAAGTAGATGGTAAACAGCTGGTATGTTGAAAATTCGATTTTAACAAACCATACCGGTCCATAGTTCGATTACTATCCAAACATCTATTCGCAAAGCCTATAAAAGTTGAAAATAAATGGTTGATATGGTTAATTTATATCAACAAAACGTCAGGCAAGAAAAAATGAATCATTCATATTTCAAGTACTGGCTTTGGTTTTATTCATAGTATTGGTTTATTTCAGCCAACACCAGGACATTTAAATCGTAGTCCAATTTAAATCGTCTAGCAAAACTCGATACAAACTAACTTGGCTGTGAAACTATGCAACAAGGTCAATACAGTTCTTCAGTTGTAATAAGGCTTTGAGTTTATTAAGACATCTGTATATGCTAATCTTATCTTGCGCACGGTGATAGGGGTCTGATTTAGTTTCGCGTAAAGCCGTCGACAACTAGTTCAACAAGTCCAACTACGTCGTTATTGTACACAATTGTATGTGGTATTTGTTTGTACTGCTTTGCTCTTGAATTACTTGGTATGGGATATTTCTCCTAAATATTAAAATCAGAAACATAGAAAAACATTACAATAAACTATGCTATTTTAGGGGCCTGAATCAGTTATCAATCGAACTCTGAACAAAGTAATTCATGAACACAAATACCGAATACATATTGTTGTATTCGGTGATACAATCAAACCAGCGGCCACTACATTCATACAATTTGCAAGCGGTTCTTAATTGCCTCTCTGTATCTGTGGAGGGACAAAAACTTGTATGCTTGGTTTTAACTAAAATTACAATTTGACAATGATAGCTCTGGAAGATAAAATTATACCTCATGTTAACTTTATGAGTAAATATAACACCTATCACAGTAACTACACCTCTGTACATCCTCCTTACTCTCAACAATAGTTTTTCTTGCCTCTCGAGTACCTAAAGGAAATACTTATGTGGAAATATGTAAACGTATACTGACTGAAGGTTCCTGAAACAGCTTTTTACTGTTTCACTCTTGTCATTCAGCACATAAACCCTAAAGCCTTAACAAGTAAATTAAGCAAGACCCTAACCTAACTGATTTCCATAAAGTGTGCAGATAAAACAATCATCGCCTACATCGTAGCCTACTCAGGCCAGGGTCTAATGGAGACCTCCTTGTCTTGCGGCTCGGAGTTTTATGTCTGCCGCCCAAGTTACAGATTTGCCGACACAATCCCCTACTGTGACCAAGCCCCCACACTCCGGCATTCGGTGCTTTATGATCTTGAAGTACTTTAAAGCATGGCAGCTTGCCAACGCTGCAGCCACGACCGGCTGCTTTTTAGAGTGCGCGCGCTAACCTCAAAGACCTACCATGGCTGGCTCTTGGCTGAAACAGTTCATGTAGAAGTTTGTCGTATACTTTGTAAATTAACTTGGGAGTTGGGGTCATTGTAATTATACATTTGAACTACGCTCACTTGTACGTTTAAAATTGGTGAATCTATTGTGTGGACTATTTGTTTGCATTGGCTCACCACTTATGATAGGAATGATAACGGAATATATTACAACAAAGTATTATAAAACGGTTAGGAGTTCGTATAGTCTATAAAACTCAGCGTGTATGTCTTGATACGTCAAAAAATATTCATCAGCACGTGAATATTTTATAATGATTGCGAGTTACCATATGAATGAATGAATTAATAAGCTCTGAAATGTGATGTAAACTTGTTCTGCGTATTCTCTGGAGCAGAAAAATCTTCAGTAATTGAACTTTTCGCTGTTCATCGCTTTTAAATTTAGGTAGCTTCTTGTTGCATTAAAATATATAGCAATATAGTAGCAATTAAGTTATATTTGTAATATTTCCAGCTTGATGATTTAAAATCGCTATTGACAGTCACATGTTTCGGATAAACATTCAAACTTAAGTACTTTTTAAGTAAATTTAAGTAAATTTGAAGGTGTAAATGGTTGGTCCAGATGTTGTAGTGGTCAGCATAATCGCCCGGCAAGTGTGAGATACGGGTTCAAGTCCCAGTTCGGTCTAAATATTCTTGTCTTCAAATTTCGTTAGTAATATAGTAGCGATTAAATGTACATAATGCACGTTTTATATTTTTTTACTTGAAAGTATATATATTCTTGAAGCGGAGATTATTGGCAATTAATACAAGTACTTTTAAAACAACAAAAAGGCCAATATAGTGTGATAATTTATTTGAAAGTATATGTTATGGCCTTGTTTATATTCTCTAGGTAGGAGCCAAATCAGTCTAAACTTTTACGTTTATATTACTAGTACCTGTTGTTCCTGTTTAACATACGCTAACAAAAGTACCTAACTTATCTTGCTTTGACCGATATCAAAACTATTATAGGAAAAGCATATAACTTGCGAACTTCAACTTTGTATTGTAAATTATCCATCAAATTAGTCGTTATGCCAAGCTGACAAACCACTGTTGCTGCCTGTGGAATAATAACATCATAAATCTATTTTTGACGCAGCCATGCTTGTTTTTCTCTGCAGAAATGTTACATTAAACTCTTTTTATAGACCTGACTTCAACATTACATAGCTTAAGCGTTAGTAAATACCAGTAATTAGCATAAGTGCTCGTAAAATACAAGGAGCCAGTATTTTTCTAACGGTTTTTGTGTCTCACGGCTTGAAGTTGGCAGACTCTTGACATTCCGACACCTCTCACCTTCGTGATATCGCGTCTTCCTTACTTCCAAAGGTCAAGATCCATCGGTATAAGTGTGTGAATAGAATCGGTAACTCTAACTTGGATCATACCGTAAACCTGAATATGATGATACTCGATCTAACATGTCAAATCGAATCAAACTTTATTCACAGTTAGTCATTTATGTGAAATAGGTTTTGTCAGTTTTTAAACTATGCCACTAAGTTTACAGTGTCTTACATGAACTCTTAAAACTAACTATTAACATGCTTTCAACTTGCAATTCAAATGTTATAATACTTTAAAAATCAAAAGAAACTAAATACAAACACAATAATTACTTAAAATATGAAAAACACTCGTTGACGGAATAAAAACAATAATTCTTAATACAGAAATCTTTCAGCGCCTTATCAAAGTCCTAACGTTAGGCTTCCCTATCAGGCTAGCGCTTAAAAAGTTAAAAAGAGTAATTCCGTTGTAAAAGGGACCGTTTTCAAAGAAAGAAGTTTTGTGTTTAGGAAATTTTAGAATATTGTGTCTAGTACAGGGTCCGGCAGTCAAACCTGACGGTTTTAAAATGGAATAAATCAAAAAGTTGTTGAGATATTTTAAAAATTATTTTTTTATTGTAAAGAGGAGAAATGGAAATTTAATATTCATAATAAAAAAGCACAACAAATTTTATATAGCAAAAATTATGTCACTTAAATAATTACCACTATTTTCACTGTACGAGTCTCTTGGAGAAGTTAGTCATGACTCTCTCCAATGTTTGGACGGGATCTCACGAAGTTCTCGCTGAATGACGGTTTTTGAGAGGGGATAGGTAGTGGTGGGGACGTCTGGTCAGTTGGGGATGGTCGCCATTCTGTCCACCTTGAACGAAGGTTCAGAGATGGAGCGTTGGACCGCGAACACCGTGCGTATGTAGTCGAGACTATTTTCTATAAATAATGGTTCTGTGATTCTAACACAAAAAATCACGTTTTTTCGTATACGGTTTAATGTTCCTCGTGGTGCGATCCCGTCTCTAAACACAATTCTTCTATGGGTTCGAAACTTTCAGAACACTGCTTTTTGAACAACAAGAAGAAGAGGAGGATCACCTCGAATGGTTAGAACACCTGCTAATATTGAAGCTGTTCGACATGCTTTTGAACGGAGCCCTCGTCACTCTGCCGTTCTTCACACCCTCAAGGTGAACAGAATGGCAACCATCCCCAACTGACCAGACGTCCCCACCACTACCTATCTCCACTCAAAAACCGTAATTCGGCGCGAACTTTGTGAGATCCCGTGCCAAACATTAGAGAGAGTCATGACTAACTTCTCCAAGAGACTCGCACAGTGAAAATAGTGGTCATTATTTTAAGTGACATAACTTTTGCTATATAAGTTATTTTTGTGCTTTTTTATTATGAATATTAAATTTCCATTTCTCCTCTTTACAATAAAAAAATAATTTTTAAAATATCTCAACAACTTTTTGATTTATCGCATTTTAAAAACCGTTAGGTTTGACTGCCGGACCCTGTATTATGTAAGTGATGAGCATTATTAAGGTCAAACATTTTAAAATTACGCTCAACAAATCGCAGGGTTTCATAAATATAAAAAGAAGGCAAACAGAGAATGTTGTGTTTTCGAAAGGTTGGACGCCAAGAAACTTGGAAGTTTGCTTTAATAAATTATTTTCATTGCATATTTTTGAAGAATATAATAAAAACCGGATACGCTTTCAAAGAATTCCCCCATTGAGTAATATTGTAGCTGATAATAGAATGGATCTAATGAAAATATTATCAGCTACAATATTACTCAATGGGGGAATTCTTCGATGTATAGAAATAATACGTTTTTCGCTGCGATACGGCGTCGTTAAAGATTCTTACCGAAGGATACTGTGTGATTTTCAAAAGGTTTATACAGTACATAACCGTACACAGTAGTATGCAGGAGTAATAAGTGTATATTTTTGTATTACATTTACTTTATACATCACAAAGTATTCCATTGAAAACGAGGTTTGAAACCAACATACAGCGCATCTACGCAACATGATACGAAACCTTTATTATAAACTGGAGATAAAATATTCCAAAGATTTTTAGTTATAATCGTTGTTCAATTAATTAATATTGAATTGGGTGATATTGAGTTATTTTTCTCAATGATTGTAGCACTAACTAAAGTTTGATCGTCCCGAATTTAACAACACATTTTCATTGACTCTAACCACTTGTTTTAGTTTATGTATCACCTGATAATAACTAGGAACTACAAATGTATTTATATATTCAAAAACTTGTTACATTAAGGCTAACAACACAGATAATTGGGGTCGCTAACGTGAAACCGGATGACCGAGCATGTAAGAGGATCAGCTGAGTGGTCCCAGTGACAGCTGTTTGACAACACTCGAAATTGGCGGCAAATCTCCCGCCAGATTCCATTACGTCACTCGCAATTCCCGCCAATACCGACAGATATTACATGTCCAGTGGTTGTTTGAGCTCAACAGCTGTTGAATGAAAGATTAAATCAATTCAATGAAAGCTATCCAGTATTCAGTATTTGGTGTTCAAAACAAGAGTTAAATCAAAGAATCACAATTCGGAAATATTGCGGGTTTGAACAAATAAAAACTTGTAGAGTTCAACGAATTTCGGTCGTTTAATACTCCATATTTTACTGGTTCAGATTGATATGCCTAAATAATCGATCATGTTTGTTATTATGTTTGTATACAACTCTCTTTATCAAAAAGTCAATTAAAGTATCATGTTCAATTGAAATACTACAACAACATTTGAAAATAGCATCAAATAAATGTTTAATGAATATAAAAGTGTTTGAGTAATTAAAATCAGAAGTTAATAGTGTTGAGAGCATGGAACTGTTCCATTGAGATGGGGGTTGTATATAGACACAAAAGTAGTATTTGTACCTTTAAGGTCAGTTTTAGCTTTAGTTACATGCTTAAATGTATTTTTTAAATACAAACCTTTAGTGAGTTTGCTTACAACTTGAGGTAACTCCGATTTAATTTAAGTACCTTCCTGGCATTTATATTAGTTAAAATTGATTTTGTAGAGGGAGGAATAAGTTGAGCGAAGTTTGGAGAGCAGATTACAGTAGACAACAAAGTTAGAAGTTAGAGTTGGACTGATGACACTATTTACACAGTGGAAGGTAAACACTGAGCACTGAGCAGATTTCCGTCAGTGATTGATAATTCGGCCCAGTGAGATCCAACTTTGTACCAAGTTTAACTGTGAAATGATAGCTACAATTGATGAGCTTCAGTTCGTCAACCGTTTATGTCCTTGGCCAACTAACAGCAATGCACTGTAGCTAGAACTGGTCTTTTCTAATCTTAAGATATGTGTTTTTTAGACAATTCTTTTGTAGGCTATGATTTTTATAAACAAACGTATTATTATACACACTGTTTTTAATTGAAGAAATCTAAGTATGTTTATTTAAACCGTGGTGAAATGAACGTGTAGTTTTTATTTACATTCAGATGCTTCTATATGACTTTTTACCGGATTGATGGTTAAACATACTGGCTCATTGCTAGGTTATTGAAAGAGGACATAACTTTGAAGTAGCGTGTATACTCTGTATCGAATTCTGAAAGTATAAAATATGATCTGACAGTTTTACACCACAGTTCGTTTTATGTCACATAAACTACAAATTCGAACTAACCTGATGTTGTGTTAACTGTAGCATGGCTAAAAGCATGTAAAGTATGAGAAATGCTGCATTGTACATGTAGTTTATGAACAACTTGAGATGGATGGTTTTCAACGTGTTTCATGTGTTTTTTAAAGAAAACAAAATTAGCTAGTCAAATATAATTTGTAGTTGCTACAAAAAAAAACTCGAAAATATATATGCGTTCGAAACTTCACCTTGATTACAAATATTTTAATATCTCTTCCGAGTTTATGAATTATTTAGGTTAACAGTTCTCTAAACCACTACGCTATTTCAAACAAATATGCGTTTCGCATTTTTGAATCACCCGTCAGGTACAACTTAAACCAAAAGTCCTAACCTACAGAGAACGTAACAGAGAAGTATTTTATTAACGCCCATGAACAGACTCTTGGAAATGTCCAATAATAACGAGTCAAAGATTAAGGACAACCACTCTACGTAAAGGAAGAAGTAATCGAAAGTTGATTGTAATATTACCTACATTAATGGTTGTCATTGATGGGTTTCTTATGTTTGAAATACTGTAAGCTGTACTCACCCTCGCAGTCGAAGGCGCGTGTGAGCTAAGTTGTTCTGTCCCCTTGAAGCCTTTCTAATGGCAACATCATCTGCAAACATAACATTATAGAATCAATAAGGTTTGTGTAACACTTGTTAATGATTTGATCTTGGTACAAACAACGCTGCATCAACATATTTGTATTGAACGCTATTACAACTAGTATAACTATATCAAAGCCATTTGCTTACGTAGTGTTTGTAAAGAATGCTGTTTTGCCATTTGAAATATTTAAACACCCGTTATTTTGGCGTCAAAAGTACTGGTTCTTTTTTTAAGTGTCTCATGAAGGTGTTAAGACCAATGCATATTTTCTAGCTTTGAATTAAAAAGAAGAACAAATAAATAACAAATTGGAGGTTATACATAGTTATGACGAATGGGCTATAGATAAAAATATAAATGTGATTATCTGGCTTAACTTTGTCCCAGAAACAATCCCTTAATGTACTATAGTTTTGATACACTCAGTATAGTGGCAGTACTAAAGTGCAAGTACATAAACACGGAATGAAATTTTGTCCCAGATTTGCAACAGAACTACATGTTTAAAGAAATCTGGTTATTATAAGCTATTATAACAGCATAGTGCATTGAACATACAACCAACAAATATCAGAAAACTAGATGATAAGCTTGATAAAATTTCAATCTCGACTAACAATTCTTGAGAGCTCAGGTTGAAATTGGTTTCTTCAAGATTCAATTACTTTTGGTTATTGCTGATTCATTGAAAGTCTGGCTAAACTGTAAATCTAGTTGATTTCTTTCACATACTCTGCAATATTTGTACTAATCACTCGTATATGTACATTCTTGGTTAAAATAAATCCTATGCAGAATCAACTCAAGGGTTCTTTAATTTTAGTGGTAAAAAAGAGCTCGTTATACAATTCATTATTTACCTAGATATTTACCTGGCTTAGCTGTCAACTGACCTTTCAGCCAGTATAAACTAAAAATAAAATATCTTAGAAAACAACAAAACGTGGTCTAAGTATAGATTTGGTCGTCATATTTTATCACTTCCCGACTTTTACTTTTACCGTGTGCCAACTAGTTGTTTGTCAGAGTGTTTGCACACAAAACAAAGGTGCAATAAAGTAACGAAGACTACAATAGGGGAACTGTGTTATCCGAGTCACTGATAACAGATAAGATAAATTGGCTTTGGTGTTGGACATTTTTAGAACAATACAACGTTATGCTAATGCGGTTAAATATAGAAGAGACCCGTGTCTGAAAGAGTTTGAACCAAGTGTGTAGTGAAAATATCAAATAGAAACACGACTAAACCTAAGTAAGTTTATAATGAGTTGTTGGGCCAACAGTAGGTAAAAAATATCGCTATAAATTCAAAGCCTGTGTAATATGGTCATAATACTTCACTGTTTTTCTTACTGAAAACCGACCATAATAGGACTGCAATAACTACACGTAAGTTATCCATCTACGTCCAGTTCAGGTCTAATCATTGAGAAAAACGAAATACTAGCCCCTGACTTGCTCAATCCACAGAACTTGACCTGCCACGGACCGCGGATAAACTAGGGAAAAGAGGTTTCGTCACCTCATAATCATGCTGTTTCATAAATTTCGTTTCAGGAACAAGTATTTAGTAGACCATAACTCGAAATCTGGTTTTGGGAAGTTTATACGACTTAATTTGATGCCGGATACATGTCAGCCAACTTTTATAAAAGTAGTTTTTAGGTATAGCCCCGGAAAACCATGAGTTACAAAATATATGCTTGCAGGATATTTATTGAATCAAAACTATAAACACAATTACATGTATCTAGTTCAAACACAAATAATATTCATCATCTCTTTGAAAACAGTTTTATAATGATTGAGGAGAAACGTTGGCCGTTACGATGTGTAAAGGAGTGTATTTATGAACAAAGATAATGCACATACACGAATATTTATGGACACCGTAATGTGTATAAGTGCGTGGTTATGCTGCTGATATTTTACACTGTGAACAAACTATCTCTCTACTCGCGCTAGCTCAACATTCACTCGTCAACAGCTTTGAAAATTAAGTACGTAAATTTATATGCGTCTACCAAGTTGAGATATCTTGAAGAAAGCGTATGTAACATGCTAGCGCATATGACTAAAACGAGACGAGTAAATAATTAGTTCAATAATAAGTGTTCCTAAATATCGTATATCAGTTATTTAAATTGATTCAGTTATTTCAAAACAATTATCATTGGAGTGGAGAAATAACTGAAACATATGACTGTCTTCTCATCACCTTTGTCTTTAATGAATCGTACTAATTATATGTGAAAAGGTTCTAGTTAACTAAATGGGACACGCTGCTACGAGTATATTTTCCGTTACCGCGTTTGTCCAGTTTCGTCTGTTGTTCTATCATTATTACTTGTTATTAAGGGTTTTTATTCGATTTTTCCGATCAACCCATAAGTTCGGGGAGGTTATTTGGCTTAAGGGCAACACTTACTTTGTTGTTAATGTGTTTGTTGTATGAGCGAGAAACTTAGATCACAGATTCAGTACACTTGGCTGAAACCCATGTCAACGACCGGGGAACAAGACGTCGTCAGCAGCTGACTGACTCAGCGCAGATGTTACTATCAGCAAAACCTGGATACAGACTGTTATCTAATCTCGACTGTCAACTGAACAGAAAGTGAGTGCATCTAGAGTTGGGCATGTGCAAAATGGTGAAAGTATTCAGTAGTAGCTGGGATTTGCTTGATTACTTTTGCTACCTCTTCCCTATGCCATATAAGCAAGGATAATATTTTCCTCTGATTTAAACGAGGAACATTGATTTATTTTTGTTTATTGACATAAAGTGTTAAAACTAGTGCAGTTTCAAAGATTGAGTAATATAATGCAGTTTGTTTACTGATTTTAAAAAACTGTTGTCACGTTCTCATTTTTAGTAAAAGCAGGGCACTAAATTTGGGTTTAAAAATAATATAAAGGTTAAGTGCGTATTAAATGAAATAAAATGTTGTGTAGGTCCTGAACATTACAGATAAAACACGATTTGAATAAATGAAACAAGCTCTCTCACAAAAGAATCCAATGCAGAGTCCAGAATGTTATTCTTTGGAGCGTGTAATTTCTGGTATTTCTGTAATAAGTGAGTTAAAACTTCAAAGTAATTTTGTACACAAAAGGCTTTTGAGTTTGAAACGTACATCACCGGTAACATGTTTTGTACTAATTAGTTTAAACACAACAGTTTTGTTTAAATGTTGGTTTAACTAAGGTGGGCTCGTCCTTTTGTTTCAATTAACGTTTATATTTTCAAACATATTTCTTCACGCTCTTTCATTTATGTCCACCGTTATTTTTCATTTGTGTACTACGTATTCTAGTGCTATATTCGGGTAGGTATGCAACTAATAACAATTTTGAGCCGTGAATAATTTGCTTTTTGACCATGTCGAACTTAAATGAAATATTCATTAAATGCAACATAATCTTATTGGTTCTTGGTCCACAGTTAGTGGTTTGTCTAAGCTTCAACATAAAATAACTCTTTCTCAAATAATAAATTAGGATAAAAATACTTTTGTGTTTGACAGAAAAGAATTCGTTGTGTAAAGTCACCCAAAAATTAAAGGCAAATCAAAAGAAACATTTTGCATTTTTTACAAATTGGATGATTTCATTAACCAAAACAAATAATAAAACCCTAAAACAAACCTAATGCTTTTGTATAAGTTTTAACTTATACATTTTGTTACGATCATACATTTATTTCGAACAATTCTATATTAACTTTTGAATGTGTGTTCCAACAAAACGTTATTTTGTAAGCTATCAAAATAAATGCTATTGGATATGTATCTGGTTTCAGACCTCAATATAAACGGAATCCAACACCTTATTCCTAAAAAACATAATACTTTAAAGGCCGTCACCAACTTAAAGAAAATCAAGCAGCACAAATAGTAGCTAGACAAAACTTTCGATTCTACAGCAAGTCTGACAACGATGTAGTTACTCAAATCCTACGTTAAAGTTACTCTAGCTAATTCAATTCATGACGCATAACCGTTGTACTGTAGTGGCTTCATTGTAATTTTAACCAAGCTTCTCTCTTACGTTGAGTGCACCATTTCAATCTACATGTAAATCCATGTACGTGCGATACTGCACTTTAACGCGTTTAGCTTTAGCTCAGTTAAAGAACGCTTTTAGTCGAATAGTGTTTCGAATTACTCACTTAGTTGGCCAGCAGTACAGTTAAGTGTTATTTTTCATACGCGCATTGTAGGACCTTTGTCAACTATGGGGAAATACCTCGTATTTATAGCTTGGAGATTGCTGCGAATGAAGGCGTATAGAAGCAAATATATATTTCGCAACTCTTGTCTCAAGTGGCATTGTCGGTGCTGTTTCTTCCTTATTCTTCCTTATTTTTTCCTTGTCCATCTGTTCTAAATTTATAAAATATACCTCGATAAACGATCTTTAACAAAGATATTTTTTACCGGTTGGGCTTAGTACCATCATTAAGATGATCTTCCTACCAGATCGTGTCGGCCTTCTGGCGTCGTCAGAATAATCACACTAACACTTACACACAATAAATTACGAAAACTAAACTATTAGCGAATGGATGAGAAGAAATATTTAGGCTGCGAACACAAACCGTTCCAGATACGATGTCACATGTTTGATCCTATACGAGACTTAGGTTCTTTGACAAAATATTTGAACCACTAAAAGTGCCATTTCCGGAGTCTTTACAATCCCCAATGGTTATATTACCATTTTAGATATTAAAGTTTGAAACTCACTTAAAGACACAGTCGACATATTTATCCTTCAAATTTTACGATGTTTGGTCGAAACTTGAAATCAAATTCAGCCTAAGCGTGCCCTAACCAACGAGTTTTAAGTTCTTAGTTTTAAAGCATCTAACGAATAATAATATGTTGATTAGTATACTAATGAATGTTACAGAATTCACTCAACTAATAACGCTACCTTGATACTTCGCACGTAAATTTCTCTTATCATATTAGCTAATTAAGTACTATTAAGATAAAGTTGAGACCGATACTTTTAGTAACACAGCTCGTAAATGAATAGTAGTAATAAGTACGGCATTCTTCTCTGCCCACGCCCTCTGTGCTGTCGGTGCGATCACCTGACACATTAAAGTCTCAGTTGATTTACACAAGTCTCTCTGCACTGTCTCAATTCACGACGTCTCTCCATTGCAGCCTGCTTCACTTGTGCAGGACTCTGTCGTTAATCGGCGACGGCTGCACTTCCCTCGTTAATACCGCGATAAATCTCTCTACTTTATTGGATTCCGAAGCTTGCCCAGTATAACATTGATTGAGTTATCAGGTGACAGGCAGTAAGAACTTTATTAAGAAAATCCGCAAGGTTTGGTATCTGTTTAGTTGTCGGTTGAGTGACCGTTAACATTAGGAGTTAGAGGTTTGCCAAACTGTTTTAAATATTTAACCTATTTTGGGATGTTTTGAGTTTTTTATCAGTCCTTAATTAATGAGGCTCCTGAAATTACTAAAGTTAAGAAAACTACATTATTCATATGAATTACCTAAGGGTAAGTTACTCAATTAGTACTTATCTCGTCATTCTCTAACTCCAATTATTCTTAAAAAAAGAAAGAAGAAAAATCCTATAATATAGCAGCCCAGCCTACGCACAGGCCCCGTGTCCATGTAGGCTATTCCCGAATTTAAAAACTAAATGTAAGGTACAATATTTACTCCTTAGTCTAATTAGTATAATATTATCTTGTAAATGTATCAATATATATTAAATTCAATAGCCATACGTATTAGACCTATTTTTATAATTTAGTTATTTTTTGTTATATGTATATTGTACCATGTTATAGTTATTGGAAATAAACGAGATTTTCATTTATTCGTTCATATTAAAAAGGTAAATGATAAATAGACAATTTTATAAAATAGGGTTTTAAAAGGGGAAAATAGAGGGGTTTATGTGTTGCTCAATAAAAGCATTTATGGTCAGCAAGTATTTGAAGCAAAATGTCTGCAATGAAACCATCAGAAACGTCAAGCGTCTAAAACACTGCAATGTTTTGCAAGTGTTGTTTGAGCTCGAATATCATTTGAAGGTGTGCAGCGCGACCGATGGCGCACACATACAACTTCGTTAAGCAATGCGTATAGCAATAGTTATAGACATAAACATAAACATACCACTGAAAAACGCCACCAGGATTTTGTGGATACACTGTATAACATTACCATTTGAAGCGGTCTTCCATTTAAAAACTAATTGTGAACTGTCATCATAATAACTA
Source organism: Matsumurasca onukii (assembly GCA_018831715.1). Classification (NCBI taxonomy): domain Eukaryota; kingdom Metazoa; phylum Arthropoda; class Insecta; order Hemiptera; family Cicadellidae; genus Matsumurasca; species Matsumurasca onukii. The sequence continues at coordinate 38,143,747 of CM032062.1, forward strand.
TCAATATAAAGGACGAAACTATTGTGGAAATAGTACAATATAGAAAAAGTAGAAGGCGCGCATTTTAGGACTTTCAGGTTCATTCCTTTAAGTATGTGACCGCAAATTCTGGCTTCAGCCATATCCGAGTTTACTTGAAAACATAAATTTTCCACGCTAGCTATGTATTGAACTATGGTTTCGTCTATCCGTTGTTTTCTTTCATTTAAAGTCATTTCTAAAGCAATGTTCCCATAAGCAATGTAACTTTCCCAGCTATCGATAGAATCTATGTAACATTATTTCTAACAATGTATTTGCTTCTAACTGCAACCAAACATTCTCAAATAGGCTTTTGCTTTAGTTATAAATCAAAGCAACAACTCAACTATTAGTCAACCATCAAAAAATATTCAAAAAGTATTTACAATTCCTGTAAGCGGTTCTCAAAACAACTATTTTGAACTCCTTGTTTTACACGAGTGAAGCACCTTGATGACAGTCTCGAGTCTGAAAAGTGATTGCACTCTGAGTTGGATTTGCATGTATATTGCATTGCACGTGGGGACCTGAAAGTAACGTAGAGTGTAACCCATCAGTGATTGCATTACAACACTTGACTACAATGAAACCACTAACTGCTTGCTCCTCCGGATTAATTACACTCCCTTGAATTACACTCACTTACCTTCACGACAAACGTCGCAAACCCAGTAACAGTACTCCTTTGTGGCAAGTTCTACTAAAATATCTGAAATTCATAGAACACTTTAGGAACCTGTGGTTTTGTTAAGTTAAAACTGGTTTGGTTCAAAACTGTTAAACGTAAGATTTTCCTGTTAGAATTTCCTGTGCACTCTGTACTTTGGGGTGAGTTTGTGAAATAATTGGTGGCTTTCTTGATAATAGTGAGTAGAAAAAACAGTCGTATGCTTTAAACCGTTACATTTTTTGTTACATGGAGATGTTGCTAAAGTTTATTAACTAAACAATAATTTACTATGACAAACTAATTGGAAACTACTGTTTTAAATCGATTTAGTTCAAAATATATTACACTTACCGTTGGAGTTTTCTAAGCTATCTATTAGACTACTAGTAAATTGGAAATTAATTGATACGAAAATGTTAATAAATCTAACTCAGACTGGCTTTTGGACTTGAAGGACGGCTTTTTCACCGGAATTATAAACGTTTGTCAATGAAGCAAAAACTGGAAGTGGTGTTTCGTAAAATCTTGTGTAGCATAACTCGTTATACAAGTTGAAGACAAGTTTTTCGTGTTCCGTTTAATTGGTGATTTAAAAGGCATATTTATAAGATTGGGCGAGTATAAGTTACTAATTGACGTTGATCCCTGATTTGTTTGACATTACTGGTTTCTAACAGATCTGGGTCAAACTGTTGCACCTTCAAATAATAGTTCCCACGATTTTGTTAAGGTCGATTAATGTTCGTAAAAAGTGCGATTTCCTCTAACTTTGTATGGCGTTTCATATACCACAGAGATTCTTCATGGTCTATGTATTAAAAGGTATTTCTTAGGTAAAATACAAAACAAGTGATTTAACCACATTGTTGCCAAATTTGTTTTTGTAAAGTACAAAGCCCTTTTTACTTATGTATTTGATTCTCGAATTTCTCCTAAACTTTATATCTCTTTAGGCCAAGATGGTGGGAGAATTACGAAGTTTAATGTACAAAAGTGGACAACGAACACTGTAAAGGTAAAGTTTGTCTTGTTTAACGAGGCGAAGTTAGGACATAAAGTCCTCTCTACCACTCAACCTCGACCTTTACCTAGCGTCACCGTATCAGTCAAATTACAAATTGTAAGTGGTGACTGCGGGAATCGAACCCGCGTCACTGGAGTGATGAGCTCCGGAGTCGCGTGCGATACCAATCCGCCACGGATCCACTAAAGTTACTCAGGAACTGTTTCCAAGACGAACTATTTTATTTACCACTTTGTGTCATTTAAACTGAACTGTCTGCGATTTTGATAAACTTTCATCTATTCGACGTCCTGCTGTTTCATCCTAAACTTAAGTGTTGAATTTAGTATCACAAAGAAATGTACCCGTTGGAATATATAATCAATTTTTCGTGAAGAGAATGACACTTTGAGGTACATCAAACCGGGTGCTATTGATAGATAAAGAACTGTGATTTCTCTTACATTTTTGCCAACCATACGGACAAAAGAACATTGAGCTACTTCAGTTTTGGCACGTTTTTCATGTACACTCAAGGTTTTGCTGAAAGCGCCTCCGGCCGAGCAGTTGTAGAGGGGATACACCACTATTTACTCAGCTCTTGATGTACTCTGCTGCGTTGACTTTGCAGGTTGAACAAAGCTCGATACTTTCATGAGAGAGATCGATTCACTGTTGATGAGTCATAGCGATTGTAACGCACCCTGTGAAGCGATACAGCAACAGCAACAGACGAATCTTGTCTTGGCCATGGGAGCTTGCTTGCTTTGTTGGTTCTTATCAAGGAGTCATGGACCTTTCCAAAGTACGAGTTGAGAAAAAAACTCTGTAAAGTTATTAATTTTAGTTGTTTTAAACAAAGGTCAGGAAAACATATTCCAAACTAAAACGAAATTACCTTCCCTGAATATATTTTAACCTGAAATAAACTATGGAGAAGGTCAAAGGTCTCACACAAACGTCAGAGATGAGTAAAAGCTTTTTAGTATCTGAAGAGTTGATCATCTGATCTTAATCATAACATCACTTCATTAGGTATTGTATTGTAATGAACGTAATCCGTAAAGTCTAAAATCATTTCACTGTGAACAAATCCTCGAGCAAGAAGCGTTAAACTCCAACTAATTTGTTGCTAGAGGTACAAAGGGAAAGAGGAGAAGGGGCTGATGTGTTGGTTTGTTTGGACAATACACGAGACATCCAAGTATGTTCACAGGTGGTACTCAGATTAGGGCTAATCTGTTGAGCTCTGTAAAGCCGCCATTTGCCGTGATTAGTGCCCTGTTCGTAGCCTTAGTTCCCGACCTCTCTTGCGTGAACAAAACAACACGACTAACCTCTAGTTTATAGGTCGTGAAAACCTAAAGAGGAATTTCGATGGAAACAACAATTGAGAGGTTTCTTATTTTTACTGCTTATTAATTGTTGATTCATACAAAAGGGGGGTAAAAATAGTAACTGCCGTTAAAGGTAACCATAAGATAAGTAATTACGAAAGATAAATTAGAAAATATATTTAGACCGCCACGTTATTCTTGTTGTCAATTTATCTTGGGAAAATTATTTGTGTTAATTTATCGGAATAGCTATTTGATAGTACTACAAATAGTATATTACACGGACAACATATTGAAATAATTATTACAGTATTGATAAAAGAAAAGCCAAAATATTTGGTGAATACGATATTGAGTATTTAAAAATTATGTACAAAGTACATTCAGAAGCTGTAGGATAAAACTTGCACATTTATATTGCTAACCTTTGACTTGATTATCGTGAAAACCTTTTAAAAACGTATCGAATATTGTTCGCATTTATACTTATTAACTTCTAACACCCCTTTAGTACAATTTCAAATTATTGAAAATCTAGCACTGATTCGTCCATACTACTCATGTACACTCGATAGAGTGATTTCAGGAAAACAGCAATACACTAGGAAGCAATTAACGTGTACACTGGTGTATTCGACGTGACTACTTGTTCCTACCATCTCGAAGGAGTTACAGACCTTCTAAGTTTATATTTAGCCAGCCTATGAATATTGAGTGCTCTATACTGAAACAATCAATTAATCAGCCACACGTCTAAGTGTTGTGGGTGTAGCCGTCATTGCCAGTGGGCGGTATCTAGTATCTACTCACTGATAACGATGCAAACTTCATCAGTAACAACTTTTCCTGGAGACATGCCGGTAGTCGCTTCCAACATGTCAAGGAAACACGTCTCCGTAATTCCGCTAAATCACCTGATCGAGAATGTCGGTAATGTTTCGGTTGAAGTTTCGCCAACTTTGTCCACTGATTGATGGAACTTATCTCTCACAGGTGATAAACATTTTCAACTCGATGTAGAGTTTATAGTGGCAATCAGTTACATTCGCAACTCGGTTAGTGAACAAGGATTGCCTGCATCCGACATGAACTTGCTAATTGTAATTAATTGTCTTTATTAGCAAAGTACGTTTGAAAAAATCCTGTTCCTACTGCAGCGGAGGAGGAGTTTTGCATTGGAAATGAAGGTGGAAATTTCCATTATCGATTTACGCCAATCATGAAGTGGAAGAAATATGTTTTGCAGTCTAATGTATGAAGTGGTAATTACGTCTGACTGTCTGTGTATTGACTCAACACAGTGCAAATAACTCTATTAGATTAGTTATGCAAGTTAGCAAAAGCATCCCTTTGATTTGTCAGTGATAGACGTTTCTGCAAACAGCACGAAAGTAATAGAACTAATTCACAAATGTTTGCTGTTATGGCAATTTGGCTTATACAGACACATTTTAACGTTTTTATTAAATAAAATGTAAAGCAAAATTAAGAAACCCTGTTGAAATAAACGTCAGTTGCGATGACTACTTGATTACTTGTTATGGAAACTAAATTGCTTACCCTTCAATATTGTGTAATTTTCTACTTACTATCACAGCAGGTTTTCTAAGGCGATCTTTTCACTGTGTGACACTATTTTGTTTTATTTATTAACCTTGCTTAACTCTTTCGTAGTACGCGAAGGACATATATATGTCAGATAACGTGTATTTAAAGTAATAATGAAATCAGGACGCAATTCACAAATCAAGGTCATGTGAAATTGACAAACATGGGAAACCAACATGAGAAAATACGATGGCAATAACTTGGGATTATAATCAAGCAGTTGCATCGAGCGCATTATTTAGTCAACTTACTTATCTACGGATGTAATACTTGCTACAGTGCAACTCTTTCAAGAACAGCCACGTGTACACTTAGATTATGTGGCAAATAAGGAGACTTTGTCAAAGGACTCAATGTTACTCTAGAGTTCTTTATGGCTGTTTGTACAAGGAAAGGAAACTGCAGGTAAACCCGGATTAAGATACAAACACTTCAATTTACCTCTTCAACTTCTCTTACTTGGTTTATTGCAACATAATGTGAACCTTTTCCGTCACTTACATCCTTCTGAAATGCTTTAAATTCAAATAATTACTATCCATTAAAGTTTTACATCGTGTTACAAGGAATGTACAAATTAATTTACTTAACTAAAATATAGCCATCGCGTAGTTAACGTATACTTGTACTTTAAGCATTAAAAGTACCCAATTAACAACAATTTTTAAAATTTAAGACATAAATAAATGTATGAACAAACTGCAGTAGTTGTTCTTAGAACAACTTTTGAATCTTACAATTACTTTTGTGTGCTCAAAGAAATGTCAAATTGGCAATTTACACAAACAATTAAAATTACAATCAGGCAAACGTCTACGTTGTCATATCATTCGTCAAACAATAAATCAGTAGACTAACTGTTCCGTGGTCAGTAACTGTTCCTCTTTACACTAAGTTCTTGACTTTCTATTTTGGGGTCAAAGTCATAAATTTAATACTAGAAGAAAGAAAAGGACCCAGCCGCAATTTAAAACTTGACTAGAACCAAATCTTGTATTGTCTTCGTAAACCCTTTAATTAGAGGACATAACAAACTAAAGAAGTACTATGTAATTGGCCAAATTTTCAACCTTGTCTAAATTAACTAAGTAACTTGTTTTTTAAATCAAAACCAATTAACTAAACCAACTGTAATGTCACTTTAAAACTTGTGTAAAGTAGCAGCATAGAATAATCATAACAGTTGCTTATTCTATGGTAGCAGTAATCTGTCTCCTGCACATTTAAAACTGCATCTCATAAGTGTTCTAAATCCTACTTCACTGCTGAGAGATACGAAACTAAACGAATCAGAGAAGATTAAACACGTACAAGGCAAACCAAGTGCTTATTAATGGCGCAAAGTAGTCGGAATTAATTCAAGTCAAGGCTTTCCAGCTGACTTTGCGGCTCTTTTCTTGTTTTATCACCTTTTACTGACATTTATTTCACCTCTCGCTCCGCACCTAAGTGGCTTCAAGATTCCTACCTAGGCAGAAATCCTGACAGTTTTACTTTCAAACTAAATTGGTAAAGCTATCTGGCTTATATCACATTATGTTGTTATTTTATTATTAAGTTTTATAATTGTGTAATTGTTTTTAAGAATCACTCTGTCTATAAGAAAAGGATTTACTACTAGAAGGATTAAAGGAGCGAAGCGCATTTTAAAACTATATATTTGGCTAGAAACCAAATTTGTATTACCTTCATGAATTCTTTAAGAGGGTGCAGTAGCGGCACACGTTGTATGTACATTGTAATGTAAGTTTTTACAGAAAAAACCTCATTGTAACATATCTATGACTAGATATGTCTATGACAGTTCTCACATACATTTTACAATAGCGTTTCCTCATGTTTGAGTCTAATGGAGGTCAGTGTGTGTATAAAGGTGCACTCAATCAGCTGATTGTAAGGGAGAGTGTACACTCTGGACACGGTTGTGTAAATGATGAGCATTATGCAACGTACAGTAAACGTTATACAAACAAAACGATGAAGTGGAAAACTAGCTGCCAAACGTGTAAAAATAATTCGAATCAACGATACATTTAAACTAATGACACGTTGAAGTGTTGCATCAATGTAAATTGTCCCTTTATTGCATCATAAATATACCTGCTGAAACATAACTGACTTTTGTTTATATAATTTGAAATTAAACGCTGAATGCAAACAAATGTGCGTATTGACACTACTTTTAAATTTGAAACAATAATAAATAATCAATAACAATCAATTACAATAAATTTGAAATAGCACTGTTTCACATTTAAAAATAGTATTTTGTAGATGTTGTGTTTGTTCTCGACACTTTATAAAGACCTTGTAATATGGTTGAAACATGTAGTATTATGCACACATTGTTTGCATTCAGCGTTTAAATTCAATTATATAATATAATACATTGCCAACTTGGTCTTTTTGAATGTCTTCTTTTATCATTTAGCACGAAAATGAAATGTGAAATTAGCTACTGTATTATAATTGGTTTAAATATACTCAAACTTTCCATTTGAATGGCTATGGTCCAACTATTGTTGAATTATTTCAACATATGCGAACTCTAGTTATTTGACAATATATTTTGTAACGTAAAAATAATAAAGAAATGACAATCTAAGTAGTTTATGTTTATAATGGATAGTTAGTCCAACATCTAGTGTTAACTGTACCCAGCAAACGACTGTTTCTATTAGACACATTCCCATAAATTACGATCAACGTATTTATTTAAACAAATTGGAAATGTATTGCCCAATGATGTAAACAGAAACTGTATAACGCTCCCATTAGAATGAACAAACGGACAAACCGAAGCATATTCCACGCCGTGGTGGGGAGCGGTAGTGGGAGGGGGTGTTTGGCTGTGCCGCGCGATGCCAGTGATATAACAAGTTAATTAGTTGGGACCGGCGAGCCAATTAATTACCTTAATTGGACGGACTGGAGGTGTGAGCGTGCGCCGCTCAGTGGTTGAGTCGTGGTCAGACGTGGACAGGTTAATTGTACCGTGTTTAGTTTTTTGTCTGGTTTGATAACTTTTTCTAACACACATTCGACTTAACATATGATTCACGATTGCTTTCACATAGATTTGATCGGAGCACTATAGGTCAGTGAGATATAATCTAAAAATTTAAAACAAAACTGAATATATTATTTATAACTCTTGAGTGTCCATTGTATAATACAGTAGAGGAAAAATGGCTTTAAGTATATTGATTTTGTTAATAGTCTGTTTTGTTGAAGTGAAATGAAGTTGAGTTGAGCATGAGTTTGGACTACTTTCCCAAATAGAGGTTTATGTAGGTACAAATTCTAGGTAAGGTGCTGGTGAAAAATACCATTGTCGTATAACATAAACAAGAAAAAAAAGCATTTTAGAAAGAAATTAGTCTAAAGTTTGAACCTCAAGAATGTTATACACTGTACAGCTCTTGCATGTTGTACGAAGCAAGTAAATGTTTTACAACAATTACCATCATAGTCTATCCTAAAGACAAATCAACTTGACTGTGCTGCTACCTATCGGGGTTTCAACCGAAAACAAATCCAACAAATTGGTGATTGGTTGATATAACTGCTGGTACACCATTGGTGAATTACAAGATCACTAATGACACGTGGGAGTCTGGTCGATTCTTCATTGAGATACGCTGAACCTTACAAGAACTTTTCTTCAGTCTTCAAGTTTAACACGTGTCTTTCTCAATTAAGCTATATATTGTGGCCCTTTACTCTTAGCCTTACGTGGTACCTTGATTTTTTATGTACGACAAGGTTTCGCATGTGCGATGTTAATTCTATTCACAAGGTGCTACTGTTAAAATATTTGCGATGAAAATCTCCCTTGCAAAAATGAATAAATTTCACAATTAATTGTGCTACCATTTAACGAACTTTTCACTGCACTATAAATGTATCAATAGAATAACCAACATAACAATAAAACGGAGCTGGTATACCTCTTTGTGAGACATGACTAAGTAATGACGTTGTACTAATAAATGCTACTTTGTTTACTTGCGTTACAACAACTACAATTTGTAATCAAAGATACTTAATAACATGTCTTTTGATCAATAAAGACTTAAATTGTAGCATGAGATACAATCGTTAATCTTTCATGTTCACCTAATCTTGATCCAATCAGTTGCTTGAGATTGCAGATCGATTGTAATGCATACGATATCTTGTAAACTAGTTAATAAAGAACACTATATGAATTAACAGTCTTGATTGTAGACCAACACTTTGCTATGAGTGACTAGTGAGTGCATGGTTGTTGTATAATAAAACCACCACGTATCAAACATTATTGTTGCAGCTCAACTACATCGTTTCCCTTTTCACTTGTCAAATTTTTATTATATAAGGATATTTTAAGTTATTTGTTGATATTTATACCTTAAGTTATTGTTTAATAATCTGTATTTATAAATAAAAATTAAACGTATGAGTAAAACACACTACTTTTAGCGAATGTCTAAACTAAAAATCTCAACGCTGTTTCATTCTGTTACCTTCCGCCTTTACGTTACACAACTCAAATTAAGTTATTTTAACCCATTATTGTACGAGCTTGTCACACGTTTCTAATGATTAAATTACTGTGGTCAAAGTCAAACTCATTACATTTACATACAAAGTAGAAAATAGTTTTTCTATTATAGAAGCTGGCCATGTGCAGCCGATCTAGTCTAATGAGCACATAAAATGCAATAATTATCTCTAAGGCGTTGATAAAAGCATTATCTGGACAATATGTAAACTAGTTGCATATCTTAAGTGTAAGATAGACTTGAGCAGCATTAGCAATGCAAGTCCTCACTGGCTCTAACATACCCATTCAGGTTGGTTGCCCTTGCCCTACAGACAGATAACGGCTGGAGGCGAAGAAATGTGTAAACAGCAAAAAACTGTGAATACATTGAAAAGGTAACTGAACAAATGAAAATACTAGAAACTCGCCAGTCAACATGTCACCTTCTGTTTAAAATATAATAGACTCTGGTGTCCTCACGAGCCTAAAAGAACGTCCTTAATTCCATAAGTCTGAAGGAGTGTATGGCTACTGAATAAATTGCTTAAATTGCGAAGCAGTTTTTACCAACTTCAGAGAAACGAGGAGGTTATAACAACATACTTTAGGAAACTTGGGCGTTTCGAAAAAAAAACGTCTACTACGTTTTTGAATTTTTACGTCTGTTTGAATTTCTCACACATGTATTCACAAGAAATGCTAAAATCAGGAAGAAATATAACCTTTATAAATACACGTGGGTTTAAACACATAACTAAGAATCGTTAGTTTCCAATCCATTAGTTCTCTCTAAAGCTCAATTAATCGCACTTTGAATAACTTACACGATGCATATCAAATTCATTTGTAACTGTGCCATGATGTTGCAAACAAAGTAGCGCAATGTCATAATCGGATTAAGGGCCTATTCATGACTAAGTAAACATGTTGTATATTACAAGTTAACATAATACTGTCCACTAATATTAATAATTTTCAAAATATTAAATTTACATGGTTTTGCAGTTTTTTAAACAGTATTCTCATGCCATGTCATGATGGTACCTTCTCCCGGTACCATGACGTCATCATCGAGTACAAAAGCACCAAAGGTACGCAATGTGTTTGATAAAAGTAAGAAAACAACACTAAAAAGAAAGGAAAACAACGGCCGCAGTGTTTGGCCAGTTAATGAAGAAGCCGTGAGAAACACGACAAGTAAGCAATTAGCAAAGTAAGCAAGTAAGAAGGCAGTGTGAAGCGCATCAGACAAGTCATTAGGAAGTGTGAATTGTAAATTGACTGAATCTTCACCCTCCTTGACTTCCAACAGCTCTCTTATCGGTAATGTTGCGAGTAACTTAGACATATTTACATTTAGTGGCTCCTTGCGGTTTCAATTTGCTGTGTGCTTGCGTTGCAATGGCTTATGAGACTTTCAGGAATGACATAGTTGAGGTAACTAATATTCTTTACATTAGGAGTGAGCTGCATTGAATTGAGTGTAAGGATTGAACGCTTAATTGTAATTTGCTATGCTAACATCTCAGATTTGGGTGCGTTACATCCCCGGTCTTTACTGGGCAGTTTGCTGTACTCACAGACTCGTATTGGTCTTTGGCTAACTTCCTAAAAGTAACTTTCTATACGGTCTTGGTCTTTACGAGTCTGAGAGCTTGAACAGTTATTTTCTATAAGTATGTACACGATATGTTTAAAACACAACCATTACTATGCAAAAGTAACGTTAAAATTTTACTTTATCAAAGTTGTACGTTTGTCATTAGTACAAAACAATATTTGGAAGTTTTGACAGAGCAATATTTGACATTGTGCGTTCGGCCTCTCCTATTAATTTCAAAGTTCATTCTGATACAATTCCAACTATGATTGAACAGTCAGTGATTTCAGTAGGTTATGCAGTCCACACTAATGGTGATGTAAATCAATAACATAAGAAGTCTTATTCACCAGCTGATGATATGTAAATGCAACGCGATTATTTACTCTGTCTCAGTGGCGCCTTGGCGGGTACGGGCAGGCGCCATTGTCAAGGTCGCGGACATAAGTAATTAGCCAATCAGATGCAAGATAGGTCCGCATAGCACACTGAAGAGAGGAAGCGTGCCAAATGACCGCCCGCCCACCCGCATTATACCCATCACCAACACATGCGGCTGCAGCGTGCGGCGTGCGGCCAGCTTCCTGTCAACTACACCGCACTTGCTAACCAAGTGGAGGCGTAGCAAGCCGAAAGAAATCGTGCCTTACAATTCAGATTGGTCTGTGCATCTTAAAATGATGATTTTGTAGGGTATTGTTAACCTAAACTCTTGACAATAACTTGATAGAAGTACTCACGTAAATCGTGTGAGTTTCTTTTGAAAAAACGTACTGTCTCTCTGAGCAAATTGTCTAGGCTCTTTTTGTATCCTTTCAAGCTCTGTAAACCCAATGAGTTCAAACACAAAGTAGATTTATATATTACATTGAGATCGTTATCTGACTGCTACATCTTAATCATAATTAAATGTAAGCGGTCATTAGATTGTAATTGACAATTGTATAGTACCAATAGCATGTGTCAGAACGATCCAACGTGTGTATTCCAATACGTTCAATAACTCAAGATGTACTTTTATAGTATATTTTTGAACATTTCTTTATCCAATTATAACTATTCAATTTAGTACATTCTCCATGGTAATTGTGCACGCTTATTATGAAGCATTTTAGTAAATAAATAAACATAACGTTGTACTCACGAAACAGATTTCCTTTAGTACCTACAGATGCTGTCGTAATCCAACATAAATTTATTTACAAACGCTTTGTGTTTAGTTCGTACTTAAATAAATATTTGTTATGATACTGTTGATAATACGATATTATATCAGCTGATAAAACTGCAAACAGGAGTGCTGAAAGTGCAGATAGGAACCCACGCACTTCCATGAACGGGTCCACACAAGTCACTATGAATAGCTCTGCACATTCCATATTGCTGCTCAATTGCTGATCTAGCTTAGTAGCTTATATACGAGTACAGTGCCATTCAGGCACTTGTAGTTGAGAGAATGTGAGATATTGTTATTTATTTTACAATTTGACAACAATTATTCATTCCTCTAAGAAATTAAGGGTTTTGCCATTCTACCGCAGTTGTTGCCTAAATTTTGCCTGAAATAAATTAAGTTACACTTATTGGAATGGTAAAAGTTTTTTTTTAAGATCATACCTAAAGCATCACAATCTTACAATGTGAAATTCAGCCTCGAATACATTTATCAGAAAGATAATTTCCTCTTGTGTAATTAAATCGGTCTCTTAAATAGGTGTTCGCACGCAGATATACATATTTGCAACGTCTAGTCAAAGTATTTGCAGATACATATTTTAAAGAGCTGGATCTTATTAGATTATTTAGAAATTCAAAAACATCAATGAATATCACAAATGCATTTGAAATGCCTTAATATAAAACTATTTTTTATTGCAGATACTTACTATATTGACCCTAGTAAATTGGCAGTACGATATTCAATTTATAGTGCAAAAACAAACACCATCGCGCGATTAACTATGTTAAATTCAAAATCTGAACTTCCTCTAAATGCATGCAGTAAAAGTTACACATCAGTTACTCATCATTTACGGGTGGTTTTATTGAGGATAAACCATGTTTACTAGTTACACGAGTGAAGAGAGTGGAGCCAGACGATGTCTCCTGTCATAGAAGTCAGCATGCAACTGTCCAGGGTGAACGGGTTATGCACGAGCAGAATTCTTAATTACTTGAATTATTTTTAGTTTCGCATGCAAGTCTCTAGCAAGCTTTTTATGATGAACGGTGCGGATTCCTTTGAAATGAAATAAACAACTGTCCGTGTAAATTAGTTATCTGATAGAATAATCTAGTGCAGTGAGAATACGCGATGACAGGAATATTAGTCACAAATCTGCATGTAGAATCTTTACATTGAACAGAAGAAAAAGTTGCACTAGTTGAGTTAATTTTAACGTATTAAGCCTTAACTTCGTTTATTTATGTTTTTAATATAACCAGCAAATACAAATAAAATTGGTGTATCGCGTTAAGTTTTATAATTCATAAAATAAATATAAGTCTTTGGAATGTCATTTACAGAACCGACAAAATATCCTCATATACAGGTGTTTCCTAAATAATAAAACTTTAATATGTATTAATATATGTAAGGTACATGTATATGTTTGTTAATATGTAGGTTAAAACATGACCATTTATATTAAGACATATTTTGAATACTTATTGATCACTAAATATTTAACACGGATAAATAATTAAATGTACATGAGTTTATTTAAATTTTGGATTTATTTGAAAGGTATCTACGTCAATGGTGAATGAGAAATACCAAAATAACATTTAGTTGTAGATTACTCCCCCTTAGTCTTCTTTATTTATTTTAAACTTTAAATATGTAAGTTAACTTACCATACGTGTCTACAACAACCAGCAAATTTTGTGAATCGAATATTAAGTATATAAAAGAGTACAAGTTCTTGAAAAGTAATTTTTAGTCAGTTACCAACACACCTTTTCAACACCGCATCGTAAACAAACCCAGCCTCGAACCGTAGTACACAAACAGGAAACTACAATGACCGGTATAATTGAAGTAGTGGGAAAACAATGATAACCATAGATCAATGTAACAAGGTGCTCATGTATATTGCTCATTTGTGCCGGCCATACATAATGCAATGCACAATGGCATCAGCAAGTGTAGTGTGTAGTGTGTATGCACACACTAGTCTGTGTGTCTGTCAACAAGATGGATTGGTGTAGAAGCCTTCATGAATCCCGCGGACAAGTTGTTACAGTTACTGTATCCTAGCTGGAGAGTGGCAACTGTCTGGGAGTGAGTGTGTTGTCTAGGCTATCCATTTCTGGGTTAGAGGTCGTCTGGTTAACTGCTAACCAAATGCGCTTACGAGTTTTAGACATCGCAGTATTTTAAACAGTTTGTTTACTTAATAAGGGTTTGGTAGCTAATGATTGAAATCAACTGAATAAGTTTCAACTGCTAGAGTTACAACTGTCATAGGACTTGAAGGTCACAGGAAAAATTATTTACAAAACATGATGTTTCATCCTGATAGGTTATACTGTATCATGTTATACCGTCTATAACTTGAAAACAAAATCATATTACCAACATTGCTAACAATTAAGTTACAATCTAGTTCTTCCAGTTCAAATCGCGTCCAAACTTCATAAATAGGTTAAGGTATTTCGGCCAGCGAGGTCGAAATATCTCAACCTATTTATGATGTTTGGACGCGGTGTAACCGAAAAGAACTAAACTACAGTTGTAACACCGTTCGCGAAAGCCTAAGAGTTGAATATGCAAAGTTCTCAAATACTAGAAGTCACTTGTTACTTTCTAAACTAATATTAGGGTAGAAAGTTATTCGAGATAATAATAGGTATAATAACATGTTTTTTAGAATAGCAGTGACCTTCTTTTTACTGCTAAGTTAACATCACTGTGAAGTTTTTAACGTAATCATATGTAACCGGGGACTGTTCTCTAAAGACTCCTGTATGATTACATTGCTTGAACACAAAGATTCGATGTCATATTATGTCTGTAAAAACTAATATTCTTACTCACAAAACACTAATCGATAATATCGCTAAAAGCCTTGCACTGTGCTTGTATCGAGACTCCTGACTGCACACAACGTCCACGTGTAACATTGTGCTGTGCTGAGATATGTGGTGTTGGCAGCAGTGTGTGCCCTGCTGTGAGATATGACGCAGAAGGCCAAGGTGTGCACTTCATTCTAATGTACATTTCGTCTCTGATAAGAGAACAACTCTTACCGGTTTGTGTTTGCCTCCACACGTCAGTACAGTATGTGTAACTAATGCAACCTGCGCTCTCAAACCTGTTTACAAGTGAATCCGCATCACTGAAGATTCCACTCGTCCAGTCAAATTGAAAGTGTTTCAAGATACGTAGTTGAATTGCATTTTTAAAACAGATTTTATGCGTACATTCGTGAAAGTGTGATCGCGTCACAGCATCCGGTTTTTATTAAAGCCAAAGGATCTTATAGCCTATACACTTTGAAAACTGAGGGTCAAGTCCTCTCTTAACTAAGATCTAAGGCTTCCGGTTTTCGGCTGGTCTCAGCCAGTCAACCAGCTACTGAGGATAACTCTCTACAGCGAGGTCGAAACTTGTGACGCGGTGTAAACCGGAAGCCTTAGATCTAAGTTATGACACCGGCCGCGAAAGCTTAAGAGTTAAGAAGTCTCCTCTTACTTGCCCGGTACTTGACGCAGGTTTGTCTTGTTTATAATGGTGCCCTTTAGTTTCTTCAATTCATTATATTTATAAACTGTTTACTTTTTACTAAGTAAAAAATCTTTCGGCTTTAACCGATTCCCCACTCAAGGTGAAGGTTACACTATTCAGTTAAGCGGATTTCTCTACGTCTGTTATTGTTACCTTGGTACTTCATTCATAAGACGGAACATTACCACCGTAAATAAGAAAGAGTGAAAACCACTCCGAATGAGTGAAAATCTAGCCACTCTTGAATGAGAGTGACTGGGTTTCAGCACCCGAAAAGAGTGAAATTTCACTATTTCATAATGGTTTGTACTCCTTCATTTTTTGTGTTTGTTTGGTAATAAATTAAATAGATATTGACATTTTACCGGTTCGTTTTACCAACTAGCTAGTATGCCATATCTCAAAACTATCGGCATGATGTACACACTAATCAAATTATATAATCCAAAAGAAATTCGAGCATGTAAAGTAAGCTATATCAAAACGGTTCTTTAATCTATCACACCAACTTAACTTTTTTCCATAAATTATGGAATTTCTTTAAGGGAAGCCTGTTCAGACCAAAGGTTTATGCGCATATTTATTTCGAGAGAAACACGGACTGTTTCCAAGGCAAGATTTTGTGAATCTTGTAAGGAAATGTTCAAACCCCCTTAACATTAAGACCATGTCTTGTATGTACAATTTGGAAACAACAAAATGTAATTTAACAAAATGTTATTTAACAAAATGTAATTTAACAAAATGTTATTTAACAAAATGTAATTTAACAAAATGTAATTTAGAGACAGGGGCAAATCTTCATACCCACAATACGAAATAGCTTCGCACGCCAATCAATTACGAAATAGCACATATATGATCAATTTCCCTGTGTAGTGGGAGTTAGAATGTACAATAAACTACCTCAAAATATTAGATCAGAAACTGATTCAAAGGAATCAAAAGAAAACTAAAACAATACATACTGAACGAATTATTTTATACTGTAAATGAGTTCATTGATAGTTCAAGTTAAATATTCATTTTTAAGATAAGGCTTATTATAACTGTTACTAGATTAATAGAATCATTTGGCCAAACCTGGTACCGGGGGTTTTATCATTTTAAAATGTAGTATGTTAAAACTAGCTTTAACGAATCAAGTGTCAACACAACCGAAATATTGTACAATGACCTAAATAAAATGTTCCACACATCCTTTTACTACATTTTGAGAGGTTTTTCATATTCTATCTATTCCACTATTTTGTCATAAATTAGTATAGCCTTTTACTTTGGTTATACTAAAGTCGTCAAATTAAGTATTTCGTTCAAGATAAAACTTAAATACCCAAATGATCCTTCACAGTTTCACCTCCAACACCTGGACATAACTCAGACCTACAATGATTTATTGGGGACCTCCAGACACTAAACATTTCGGATTTGAGGGACACAACTCAGATTTTGGTGACCAAGTCGTTAAAAATTCGCTACCGGTGTGGTAGGGCGTGGTGGGCGCAATTTATGGAACGGGCCGTAAAAGCCAATCATAAAGCCAAATGAGGTCCTGGAAAGGTGTTAAGCGTTATGACTCAAGTTAGTGCCCAAAGAGCAGCTACCGTGCTAAGTCGTCTGGCCGCAAGTAATGTTGCATTTTAATCAAAAGTTACCTTCAAACTTTAACTAAGAAAATTTATCGTCATGGAGATATTATTTTGTTTTGTATATACGAGTTTATTTCACTATAGTCTTCATTAATTTTATAACAAAAAATAATTCGAAATACTTTTAGGAGTTTCTGATAAGCAACTAATATGGTCACTATGACATATGCGGTAGATAATCAAACAAATAGTTTTGGTTGTATTCCCCATAAGGGTAGAAACTTATAAACAGGATACCCAACATTAACCTCTTGAGGATTACATAGGGATTACTCCTTTGAGCATAATTATTATCAATAATAATTATTGATAAAGATTACGCCTGACTACTTACTGATTACTTTATCTTGTAATTTAAAATTAAATACTGCTTGTCCAAGAAGGTTGAATTGAACACAGTATTCCTACACTTGGACCCTTTACATTTCCCATAGATACTCGTACTTTAGTAAATATGCACGTTTAGGCTACATAATCAAAACCTGTACTTTAAAGGTTCACAGAAATTAAAGTCATGACAAACGATGGTTTAAAATACGTCGTACGTGACTCAGCAAAAGTAAAATTAAATTTAATAACAATATATTTTTGGCCACGGTCAAAGCTTTTGTACCAAATGCATTCTCAGAACAGAGGGACCACGTGTTTTGTGCACGTGTTTTTAAGTGCACTTCAACGTCATAACGACTCTTAAAAGCAACAAGTCTTTTAAAGTGCTCAGAACCATTGCCCCTCGATGTGATTTAGGTGGAAGGTCCATATACGCGTCACCCATGGTTACAATTCAAGAGGAAAGGATAATTTGCAGATTATACAGCATGGAACAGTCCATTTTGAGTGATTACCCGTAATGGTAAGTATACATTTCTTTAGCCACCTTCCTATACATGAAAATTAAAATTAAAAACATTGTTTTCAAATCTAGAATGAAACATTAATTTTGATAAAAGCATTTATTACTCGGAGAAACCCTCCAATAACTCATTTCATTAAGATTTAGCTGAGATCCACCCACTTTACATTACAATAAAAACAAGGACTGATATTATGGGTTAAAGGTAGGATACATACGAGTAGAATGAAGGTAATTAATATGAATGTACCATTTTACTTGTTTTTGTGCTTCCTTTTGATTTTCTTTTTGGTACTCAATGTCGTAGTTGTCTATAGCAAATAAATAATAATATTTATTATCAAGGTTGGTCGGTCCGTATAACGTTAATTGTCTGTAATTATTTGCTTTCAAATGTACACAACTTACTAATATTATTGTTATTCTGCTAAGTAGCTAGGAATGCGTGCCCAACTCTGGTAGAGAGTATGGTAATAGCTTGTGTTACCTTTTTAAGTAATGTATGATGTTATAATATACATGTCAGGACTGAAAAATTGCTGAATCAACAGTCAACTCAACCATTTTTACGTTTTGTTTGGAATCAATGATCTTTCTTTAGCTCAAGTAGCTTAAAATAATTTAAAATAAAAAATTTGGTCTGTTTGAAGTATTATGAAATATAGTTTAATCATCTTAAAAACGGATCCATGGGCTAGCTCCACCAAAATGAACGGTACCTGCCTAGTGATCCAACTAGAGCTCTCTAGCGGTGACTGATACAATCTAGTCTAGAGTCTAGATCAGAGTCTCTAAACCACGAGCTGAACCCCTCATGATCAAAGCGGTCAGTGAAGCAACACATCACACGTTTCAGCTAAATCCCTGAACAAGCTTGACGAATTTACGACGAAATCATCTGATATGAATCTCTCCTTTGATCAAATCTTTCTTGCGATTCAGATTCTGATCCCGCGAGAAGTTTATAGTACGAGTTCTTTGTCTGAATGAATTCCATTCATCGGTGTTTTTACACCTTTAGAAAATGAATTCAAACGACGTCTCCAGAGGTGGGTTTTACTGTAACAAGATCGTTGATTGGTTTGTTAAGATTCGTTCGAGTAGTAAATCGTTCACTTTGTGGGCTATCGTGGTTTGTGTTCCGTCTGAAACAGAACAAACAAGTTCATTCCCTGTTTAAGAAGCCTAGGTTCCGACTATGACAACTCACATGGGTTTTACCACCGCTGTCGTCAGGTTTCAGCTTAGTTAAACTACGTTCAATTTTGTTATGTTACACAGACGGATATTTCAACAAAAAGTATAAACGTAAAAGTACAAATATAAACGTAAATTGAATGTAAAACCTGAAAGCGAAGAAGCTTGTTTGGAAGAAAAAGCTGCGTCGTTTTTATTTAAAACAAGTCAAGTCACTACGACTGACCACAAAGTTACTTTTGTTCGTTAGGGTCGCGTGTTTTTAAAACATACTCACTTACCACCCCACATGACATTTCACGCGTTAGTTATGTAAATATCCGTTTCAGTCTTCTATCACCTTTTCGTAATGTTATTCATGAGTTGAGTAACTGAATTCAAACAGCTTTAGTTCCGATCAATTTAAAAGCAAAGCATCTGTTATAGCGGAAATGACAAACACTGAATCTAATCTTTATTTAGTACATATAAATGTATATGCGTTGAGAAACTTTCAATAACCTGTCAGCATTAGTGTAAAATATTGTGAGGTCGATCAAAGCTTTTCTCCACAGAAAGGCGGTTTGAATAGGAATTGTAATATTTCCTATATAAACGCGATGACAGTTAGTTGAGTTTAGAAGATATATGGAGAATGAGGAATAAGCGTTTGTAGCCAGAGCTTTTACCGCTGTTGGGAAACTACTATTGAACACTTGGAGGGGGAATTTTATGAAACCACAACGTTATTCGCTTAAGCTTTTCACTTACTAAAGATAGTATTATAGACATTCGTTTGTCGTAACAAACCTGTTTACCGGCCTAATTCATGTGTAATATAGAATATAATAATCGTTACTAACGAGGACAACTTTTCACAGTCACGTAAATCAGTCAGTACTTAAATAATTGGTGTAAGTACAAATTTATGATTGAAATGCTTAAAGTAACTAGTGCTTTTCTTCGATATAATCATATGTAGGAATTACACAGTATTTAAAAATGTTCAAAGTACACCAAGCAAGAACACGCATCAGCTTCTGGTGCACATTCCCAAAATATGTATATACTCAAAGCTTATACTTCGATATATTTACTTCAAATCTAGACTCAGAACTTTCCGTTTGAAATATTCCCTAACGATATAAGAAACATTAAAACCAACCTTTCAACAATTGCTTGCTCTATGATATCCCACCCTACATCATCGTTTAACCTGTCGTTCTGCTCATGTCACCGTAGGAGAGCCCCAACAACAAAACTATTTATCATTAGATTAGGGTGACGTTAGGTTCTATAGTTAAGGTCACTCTAGATGATCAACACTGGCGATACAATACATCCTTCTGTTTGTTCTTCTCGTGTCCAGTTGACAGCAGGTGTAGAAGGAGGGTGATCCATCATAGCCTCTCTATGTCCTGGTGAACTCAAGGACCTCCTGGTCTACTCTAGTGGTCTGTCGAGCTTCTTCGCGTGACCTAATCGTTAGTCACAAACATAAGCTCTTTCTTACGTGATTTAATAATCTAACAAATATTTTGTAGTAATATTTCTTGTTTAATTTATTCTGGTTTTCAAGCACAGTTTTAACAGAAAACTGCAAAGTGGATATCACGCACTTAAGAGTATTTGATCAAATGTTCATACTAAAACTCAACCATAATAAGCTTGGTTATTTTAAACATGACTATGAGTTCATGACATCAATCATCGAAACCTTAGTGGTCTACTTCCAAATAAGTTAAATTATATAAAACATTACAGACTAATGTTTTAAAGGTTTTGTGCTTTAGCATGCTTTATTCACTGGGAATTTAAATTAATACTATGCAGGTAACTAAAGATGTTTCGCGAAATAAAGATTTCTCAATTATAAATGTTTTCATGTAATTGATTTTTTTGGGAAGAATTTCATTCTCAGAAGTTAGTTTTTCATTTCTTTTAACTTCTTAAAGAAACAAAATGTTCTACCAAAAAATCGTTAAAAGAGGGGTTTGCAAGACTAATACGAGTATAACAAATAAACAAACATAACATTAAAACTAGAACTTTAAAAAGAAAGTTGAATCTTTAGCGCTCCCTTGTCGAATTAGTATTGCACGTCTATGATGGCACAAATTCAACCCCAGTTACCATAACATCTTGTTATATTTCTTTGCGATAACGCTAGGTAAAGGTCGAAGTTGTGTGGTAGAAAGGGCTTTGTAGTCCTAATTTCATCTCATCAATTGAGACAATATTTTTACAAACAAATTAAACCCACTGATTATTCTGTTAAATTATTAAAAATCGTTGACTATGAACATTGGTTAGCTAAGCTTGTGACCAGGTTTCGTAAAAAATAACTTGATTGTCTATGAGGCAATGGGTGATTGCCCTCAGGTCTACTATAACTTCCATTTAATAATAAGTTCCATAATTTCATTACTAAGTTCAATAGTATGTTTTCACAGTAACTGTTTGCTCAGTATGATTTCAAATTAAACCGTGTTAATTGAAATTTATATCAACATAGTTTTGTTCATTTCGGAGAACTCACTGTTTGACCAAGTAGTTACAGTATTTACTCAAGTATTAATGAAATGTGGCTAGTTGCTTAATTGGAAACTTAACTAGGAAACTATTGCTTTAACCAAAACAGTAGGTTATATTAATTGTTTATTTATTGCTACTTGTGGTTCCCACTTCTTAAACATTTCAAATTGATACTATAGTTGGTATCCAAGTTGATATGAAAGGGACTGTAAACAAAAAATATAGGTTAACCCCCGTTTGTACAGCTCTGGACGAAGAAAAAGTCATATCAAAAAGAATTATTACTTATCAACAGTTATAAAAAACAAATATTTACCTTTTACACATATTTATAAGTACGTTCAATAAAGGTGCAACTCGCAACACTGAGAGAAACCTACAAGCGCTATAGATAATTGAATGTAAAATTTCCATTTGAAGAGGAGATATTTACATACACGTCGCTTAAACAAGTTGCTAACAATATAAGCTCCTCGTAGCGCGCCGGCTGAATTACTGTGTGCAAATTGTTGTGGTGTTAGTTACAAATGGGTTCACACTTGAGTTATGGGAGTTTAAAAAGGCCACCGGCCATCTTCCTAATGGGCCGTCGTCACCTCGCTTACAGAGTAATTCATTGTATCTGACACACTCTGTATAACACATTGCTTCTCCGACACAATTGATGACAATGCTCGTGAGAACACTGAGTGGTTTTCTATCAAAACTTACTTGCTGTTTAGAAGTAATTTTCCTTGTGGGTTGTGTATACAGCATGGTATAGAAATAAGCTTAGCAATGTTTATAGAATCAAATTTAGTTTAAAACAAACAGGTTGTTAGTAATTATAACCCCAAATATCCTTAAGCTATGATTTCTAAGGTTGCGATGGACGCTATATTACAACCATAATGTGACGGTGTAGATTTTTTTCAGTGTTAATATAGGAGTGTTTTCCAAGAGAGCGGTGGTCGCTCCCATGTATTTTTATGTACGTAAGTTGTGGAATATGTACGCTTAACGTTCAACTGTAGAGTTCGCACAACAGGACATGTGAACTTGCCCCTGTGTCCCATCACTAAAAACCACACCTCTTTCCTGGGGTCTTTTTTCAATAATGGACAGATTAGGAAACCACCAAACAGTATTACTTCCTGGTCTGTCGAGGTTTAAACATCACCTTCCGTTCATAAGCGTCCAGCTATTATCCTCTTCATATATCCTTCAGCTGTGCTAGTTTGATTTTAATTGAAAGATGAAGGCCTCGATGCGTTTTCATTTTTCGTCTACTTCTAGAATCTGGCCAACAAAGTTTTCTGCTGAAACATCTACTCCGAGATATTGCTACTCCCATACATAAACCAAATGCATCGTAATACTACGGCCGTAATATAGCGGTGGCCACTTTTCTATAAAACCATAGCTTTAGCAAAGACGTCTGGTTTAATAAATGTTTAAAAAATTGACACACAATTTATGTTTTTTTATTATATTACAAACTTAATGTCTCAACCGCAAACTACTAAACTTAAAGCTTAAGTGTTCATTATGGCTAAAGCCTAATCAAATATTGACAACTGACCTACCTACCTGTAGGTTTAGTTTTAACTTACACTTAAAGTAGTTTACGAGTGTAACAATGACACAAAGAGATTATAGAAAGTGTGTGCTAAATAGCTGTTGAACACTACACGCGTTCAAACACGGTTCCTAGAAATCCTACACATAGAGGCGACTGTTTCAAAGCCTAACCTATATTCCTGATAAGCCGCTTTCAGGTATGTCAATAGATACTCCACACCTGAAAAGACCATCGGCCAAGAGGGATTCTCTAAATCTCATGAATACAAGCGTGTTGAAATAGACCCAACGTCTTATTTAAGATTTTCATATTAGTGTTTAAGTAATGGTTTCACCGCGGCTGACGTGGGTGAAGATAATAAGGTTGGAGGTGTATTAGCCCAAGAACGGGCAGGAGGCCAATACAGAAGGTTCAAACTAGTTTGGTCCTTCATACGATAAAGAAACCCCTTCATAGTACGGTAAAATATTCACGAATAATAAGGTTTCTTCTTAATATAAAATATATACAAGCTTCCGCATGTAGATATATTTTAATCCTTTAACTAAGTATTGATTATTATAAATAAAAGTTAGGGTGGGTCAAAGTAAGATTACAGAAACTGTAGGGCTCGCTAGGTGGTCTGCCTGACTTGCCGGAGGCCCTGTTTGATTTAGACATCACTTTTCTGTGTCTGTCTACTTGTCTGCTACGGCATTAACCAACTGACGGCAGGACTACATTCTTGTAAGTCACACCGACCATATTCCTCTTACTACCGGAGTTTTAACAACTTTCACACAACTCTATGTACTGGATGGTATTCAAGCTTATCGGATCACGAAACGTTTCAAATGTTGACGTTTAAGATTGTTTCAATTTGTCTTTAATAGGTATGAAAAAAGTTTTTAGCGTTTAGCTGTCAAATTGGAAATACTAAGAATAACCTGATGAACAGATATAAAATAAAATCGAGAATACACAGAAAGCATAAACAGAATTGTTTGTTGCTTTTAATGTACAATCTTAAATTTCAGTTCTAGCTTTCTCAAAACCATAAACCATAGAAATAGAAACGTTGAAACCATGTGTTTTATAACATACTTGTACGCTAAATTAAACTAAGCAAAATAATAATTCGAAATTTCAACTACGTCTTCATTTGATGAATATGTTGGCTTGGTTGTATACCGTGTCCTTGACTTGTGTTATAATTAAAACTACGTATTTATATGTTGTGCGTAAACAATTGCGTGCCAACAAAATATTTCAGTAAAAAAACTTTTATTTTACGTATGTGACTTTAATTATAAAATATCTGTTTGATTACAGTTTGACCAGTATACTCCCTAAAAAGCGCAAAATTCAAGATGTCTCAAGAAAAGTTAAAAATACTCAGCACTTCATGGCCTTGAATAAAAACATCGCAAATTATGTTCACATTTGTGTCTGTTAGAAAGGTGTCGTCTGCCTGACGATCTGTAGGTATATGACACAATGCTGTGGAGGAGGTCTGCCTATAGCTTGACAAGCTCACTGCAACATGTCAGTGGATGTGTGTAAAGTTGTCAGTTTACGCAGTCCTGCCTCCTGGCTCCACAGATGAGAGCCGTGTGTGGCCCGAGACAGGCGTGGCGAACCCGAGATGTTTGGACATTTAGGGAACGAAAATGCAATTTGTAGTTTATTTGTAAGATAACTTAACAAAATCCATGAGCCTATGCAGCCTTTAAGGTTACCCTAGTGACAAATTAACTAGAACTTACTACGACTGTTAATTGAAGCGGAGTTCGAGCCTGAGAACTTATTCCGGCAATGAAATCATTATGAGTTTTTCACGGTAGTACGCTTGTGTACTAATGTAAAGCAAATAGTATATAAACAAACATTTCCGATATTAAAATACCATCATTAAAAGACTTGTACTTAAACTGATTTCCAGAAAATAAATGCATGAACAGCACCAGGATATTGATAACTGCTAACCAGATCATTTCTGGAGTCCTACCTGCTCCTTCAAGAGTTATTCAAAACAACTCAATTTGCATTTTAAGTATAAAATGTATTGTAAATTAAGGATTTTAAAACTTGCAAAAGAGTAAGTGATTTTCGTAAATAATCTTCAGTGATTTACTGGGTGATTCTAAAATAGGGCTTCAACAGACAGTTGTATGGTTTCTATGCGAAACAACTAGTAAATTCCTATACAAGTGGGTTAACGGCCTTTTGTTTGTTCGTTTGCCGCCAGACATTTTGAGATATTATAAATTAGATTTTGAAATATTATACGTTATAATTCGGATGGCCTTACTTAGGTACAAAACTAGTTTAAATGTTAACCGTGGTTGATAAGATGATTAGGGCCTATCATGTAGCTAATAGAAATCCAGATTGTTTCCTTATTTTGATACCTTCAATTATAATCTCAAATCTATTGGGAGTACATATTAATTAAATCTCAAATTTCAAATCTAAGTGTATTGGGAGTATTAATTAAATCTTAGTTCAAAGCATATCCTATGCAAATTTTCATTTCCTGAGGAATTACGAAACTGGACCAAACCAGTTGGCGTGGAAGGTGCGCAAATATTTTGACGATGCGCGCCCACACCTCATTACGGAGCAAACGATCAGTTTAGCCAAGCTTCTCAGCCCTGCCACCGGTCACATGTTCGCTGCGCTCGTTACTCCAGTGATTGATCGTGGCGAGACACCCCTGGTGCTGCAGCAGGGGACTTTACACCTTAGCGACCTTGATCATGGCCGAGAATAACTTGACCTGTCGACCTATATCGCTACACCTCCCATACTCGCAGGTCAGTGACGCTCTGGTTTGAGCTGTGTGCAGCTTGCGTCGCACACATAATTTGCACCTGTAATTTATGTATATATGAAAGATGTTAAATACATACAATAGAATGAAAGCGACACGGTGGCTTGGTTTGGTAGATTAAGCAGGCTCCTATTTTTCGTTCGATTTGGGCCCCAACTACTGTATTCATGTTTGAACATGTTTAAACAAACGTGTAATAAAGAAGTTGTATGGGTAAGTCATTAATAACCATAAACCTTCATAAATATGATTGTTAATAATGTTGCAAGCTTTAGACGTTTGGCAGGCAGGGTTTAGGGTAGCGGGGCTAGGTTAGGTGGGTTACGTTACGTTAGCTTATATCAGGTAAGGTTTCGATAGCCTCTCAGCTAGCCTTATTGCATTCACAATTCTAATAAGATTTAGAGGAGGGAATTAGTATAACCGCAACACACTTACGATTCATCTTTGATTTGAAAGTAAAAACACTGCATTTGAGATAAATTGCTTTTAGAGAAGGTTTTCAACGCAAACAGCACGCAGTGTTTTAAAATCTAAAACTAAAAGTATTTTAATTTTGAATAGTACTACTTAAATTAAATTATTATTTAGCCTACAGGTTTGTTTGGTTAAAGATTATATCTTTGAAGTTGAAAGGTCTTGAGAACACTTTAATATCGGAGTTTTTTATATTATATTAACATTGTTATCTTTGTTCAACCTTTGGATGGAGAATTAAAACCATATTGTCTTGTCATCAACTCCAAATTGAGATTTTGCTTAATTTTCCTGTTTTGTTTCATTACCATTGATAACATGACATTCGAAACTATGTTTCATTTAGCATGGCACTGTTTTACTGAACAGGTTATATAAATTCCAGCTCGACAAAGGTCAAACACAATCAGCATAACAACACCTCCTGGCCAACCCAGAAACAACTTTATTCTCACCTCAGCTTTGATAGACTGAGGGAATCGAAAGCTGTTAAACACCATCGCCACCCAACACGCCAGTGAAATATGTAACACAAACTTGCGCCCAAAATTATTTATTGGCATTACCCGGAGGAAACTGCGATGTGTGTCGACTCATGTTGAATTTCAAATTTGAGAAGTTTTCAGGATTAGGTAGGAGACAGGCACATCAGTAACCGGCCTACTCTGCCCACACCCGCAGTTTTGGACAGAGGGTCCGGCGGCGGCGCCCGAATCTCAAATCACCCGCCCACCTGGTGTTCCCACTGTATCATCCTGTTCCCGCCGTAGGATGATCCGGGCATTGGGGATCAAGTCTGCGGCGCTGCTTTGATCCCTATCAGTCTCTCTGAGTAGGACATCTTATCTTTTACTGGTATTAGGAGTTCGTTTCCGTGTTTTGTAATATGTTGACACCTGTTTTAACATTAGTTTACTTCACATATACTTATCCTTGTATTATATACAAAGTATTATCAAAGTATTATCAAACTAGTTTGATGATGGAAGTTTAAATTACAGTTAAATTATAGTAGTCAAATATGGTTACTGCACATTTGTATTTTTTCATTATGTTACAGTTAAACGCAGCAAAAACTCGTTGCTCTTGCTTATGGAAAACCAGTTACATGAAAAAAACGAGTCAATATGAAAAACTCAACAACGGAAACGCACACTGATTGAATACGCCGTGTAACCATTCAACAACGCGGCTTTGTTATTTGACACTCAACAAATATTTCACTGATTTATTGAAAGTAATGTTTCCTATAGAAACAAATTCTTTCTTTTCTGTTTCCTTACAACTTTCACAAGGTAGTGATAGTAAAAGGGGGGTCAAAGGTGATTTTATTCTTGTTTACGTGCCTTTATAACTTATGTCTTTAAATTCACATAAATTTGTAAAAAAGTGTTTGAATTATTCTAGGTTGAATGTTTCATACAACTAAGAAATAATTATTGATCAAGTAGACATTTTACGAAAGGTTATTTTTACTTGTTCAAGGGTACATTCTTAAAGTCCAGAGTTAAAGTTTAAAAACCTTGTTCATTATACTTGTGATTTATTGACAGTGACAATTCCAATAGAAATAAAATGAAACCCTACCCTCAAATACATTTTCAAAAACCACATGGAAATACCTTAGCAAGTCAGCAGATACTATAAGTGATTTTTAAGCTATTTTATGTGTTAACTAATGAAACATTTCTAAAAGGCTATAAGCAAGGATCAATTTTCTTACAGAAAAAATGTAATACCCTTCGATTCAAAGCCTATTGACACGTAAACTGTAATTAAACCACCATAGTGTTATGAGATGAGAGGCTATTTGTGAGATCACTTAATTCCGTTGTTAATTCACCTCGTGGTACCTTAACAACAGGCTAAAGGTCACACCGAAATACATTGAACGATAGTTGATAATCTCACGGACCATCACGTTGCATCTCTCTTGCCTGAGACCCTTTTCAATCAAGGCTTGGACTAAACTCATCTTAAGTCCTTGTCCTGAAGGACCAAAACGTAAGTCTCCCTTTGTTCGTTGGATCGAAAGCGTTTTAGAATCTAACAATATATCAATTTGCTACGTTACATTACGAAATGTATAACGTTTTATACAGTATTTTGTTTTAATAAGACGATGAAATAGCATATAATACTTGACACTAATATTATCTATTCTGTGTTTCTTATACTCGTTAACTCTCACATACCCGTCCCAATTGCAAGGTAAAAAGTTTGTCATACTCAGTCAAGAACAATGTGCTTCAGTATTTAAGGTGTATGGCAAAGTAAAAGTTCAAACTACTATTATCTTAATTAAAATTACGTCTGAAAAGGTTAAAAGTGGGTAACAATGAGTAAGTACGATAAAAAATAATACAAAAAGAAAGAGAGTTTCACAAAGAAAGAGCAGGTTTCATATACTAATACAGAAACTATAAATAAGCCAATAATTAGTTTCCCTAGATATAGCAAAGAAGAAATTATTGTTATTATTGTATCAGCTTATCACTTGTAGTCTGTTTGTTATCACACTCACGTCCTTAGAAAACGACAACTCCTCAAGAAAAGTTTTTTTGTTTTTAAAAGTTTGCTAAATGTGAACCAATAGTTCAAGTGCAACTACGCTTTCACAAACAGATTTAATACACATCCGCCTTGTCAAAACAAATGAACGGTATTACAATAAAATTTTCATAACAAGTTACAACAAGCCTATGACGAGTTCAAACATTCCTCAACTACACTGTTCTAAACCATTGGATGGCGCGAGGAAGAGAAGATGATCACACTTTTTAGCATTGGCTCTCTTGGTCACCAGACGTAATACCTTGCGATTCTTATCTTTGGGAACTTTTAAAAGATAAGGCAATATTTACCAGCTGCCATTCAGGAACTCAGGGTTCGAATAACGGAAGCAGTAGACTCCATCACCCCAGTTACTTTGTCTCTCGTACGGCAAGAAATTGACTAAAGCTTCGACGTGTGTGCCGTGCTACATGTGGTGCACATATAGAATGTACAACACCACAATAACATAAAGTTTAGACCTTCCTCTTTGTGTCTAATTGAACTAGCACTATCAAATATAGTTTGTCTGTAATAATGATATTAATTTTTTTTTTATTTTGAAACGCCCTGTATACACTAAAGTTTAAGTAAATGTTGCGAATATTTTTCATTGAGTTTAAAATCATTGAAAAGTAATGTCATATTTAAATTTTTTTCCAAATGCATAACACTGATGATTAAAATAATTACTAGGTCCTATGATACAATTATTCGTACACAGCTGATATCTTGCTCAAAATATGTTGACTAAGTCACAACGTAATAAACACATGATCAGGTTTTAGATGCACTATAAAATCCAATACGTGTAAGGTCTGATCCAATCTAACGTGATATAAAAGTAGATCAGCTCTTGTAGTCTGTGACCCGTGAAATTAGATTCTATTCATGGACGATGGCTTTGGAACTAAATCTTTGAACTTTACATGAATTCATTTGTAGTTAGACTATGTTTACAAGTATCGAATGAAACCCTACAGCTGACTTCTTTGGAACGATCTAAGTAACTACTTATGATGTACAAGCGTATTAAATATTAAATTTTTAAATTGAAAAATAAATTTGCAATCGGAGAAGGAAACAACACTGAATTTCCTAAAGGGTTGTTTTCTGTTAACTTTTGTCAAGGAATAAAAAGATCTTTAATACAAGTTCGCATTTAATACACTCCTGGACAACATTTACACTGGTAAAATTACCAATTACTTTTCATAGTTGAACTATATTGCATATTTCTTTGTTGCTGATTACTCAAATCAAATTTTTACCTGCATTCAGCCAAAATATGTCCAATTTTAAAATAAAAGACAGAAGATACAAATTCAGAAAAAAACATAAATTGATGTGTTAATTTTGTTTTGGAGTGTATATTGACGTGTTCAAAATATCCGAAAATAAGACATATGGAACGTTACATTTTTATGGGGAAAACACATACGAGCCTTTGAAGTGTCCATCTGTTCATTAATGAAAAGGTTGTTTACAAAAGAACATTGATGTGGGTACAGTATTTCAAAAATTACATGTTTTGGGTTATTTCCAAAAGTACATGTTTTGGGCCGCCATGTATTTTGTCAACAGGTGTGAGTCGAGTGGTCTGTACTCATTAGGTCGGCTATTAGTAGGCCTGCGCTTGAGCGCTTGAGCGCTTGAGGTGAGAGGTGTCAACAGATCGCGCTGTTGTTCCAGCGTAGCGGCAGCATCTGTAGAACAATCTCTCTGTTTGATGTCCTCTCCAGCGACAGACTAGGAAAACATCTCAACATTCTTCACACGTGAGAAGTGAGAAGCTCATCTACAGTAGTGAGGTTCAAAATAACTTTCAATAACAATGTTAATACTGAGAGTTTACAGTTAAGCTGATTCACAGACACAGCGCCATCTAAGCTAGGTAGACGTTTTCTTGGAAAAGCTATTTATATTAGTTGTTATGCACGCGCATCGTCAAATAGCCTGGGTTCTTAGGAGAAGTGTTTGCCAGCTGATGTTTCTCTCACCTCGTTGGAAATTATATCTTCCAAGAATGGGAATATTAGCAACTTGTATATATCACCAAAATAATAGTTCAGCTCTTGTACGTGAAATCCAAACATTTGGAAACAAATTGTTAAAATGGTTTAAGAAAAATAAAGATCTTCTAATTTAAATATCGACGGTGAATTATAAGTTGTATGTTTTGTTGTAAGCCCTCTTGACTTGAAGACTAACAGAGCTTATAACAAACAAACACAACGATGAGAAGAGTGTCTAAGAAAATAAGCATAGAAGATCAAAACAATGTTTACAACACAGTTCGGGGAAATAATCAATGGTATCGATTACAAAGAGAGAGATTACAGCTTAACACTTTCATTGCTATCATGTTAAAGCATGAATATTGCATTTGGTTACATGCAAATTGCAAAGTGCCAATATAGGCACCCGTAGCCGTGATAACAAAATTCTACTCTTCAAATACTTTAGTAACATTTTTATACAGAATATTTGTTTCCACACGTTAAGGGTACTGTGGTTTCAATCAAATAGTATATGCGTTAGGTACTTTTATCTTTTCGAGAATAGTAGATATGATTAAGACTGATATTTTCTGCTATAGTTTTAATTTACTGTTATGGAAACCAAACAAGGGCTGGCCAAAGGATATGTGGCACGTAATGTTAACATATAGCCAACCATTTTTCAAAACATTACAAAATAAACAAAATTTGGTTATTAGCTCAGTGGCAGTTCTATTGTATGTTATTTTAGGATTAGAAAAACTTGTCTGGTTCTATTTACGCGTACAATGTTAGTCCAAGGCCGCTTAAGATTAAATATACCCTTAATCATTTCTCACTCTGTTATATTTCCAATTACTAAAATCATGATGTGTAAAACATGACACAAGGTTTTAGAATCAACACAGACGCAGCGTAATTGCAGGTTGTCCGAGTTTATAAATATGAAACAGACAACCTGCGAGTGAATAAAGTACTCAATCAAAGTTGTCACAACGAATCACCTGCATTGAGTTCTTCGATTCGAATTTCCATTGATTGAGCTTTTTGGTTTACATTATCAATTTTAAGTTAACTTAAACAAAACCTTACGTTTGATAGTCGTGTCTTGTTATGTATTTGCTATGAGTAAGTCTATCGAAAAAGGGGAAATCATGCGTAGAGGCCGTTCACCTTAGGTTGCTAAATTAAAAGGTTGCAAAACTGCACGATGAAAATACGATTGTAGTCAAAAGATTTGTTTTAAATGCAAAAATAACTTCGAAACATTATAATTAAAATAATTGTGCTTTAACTGGCTTAAAGAACTGGCTCAAAAACTACGTAACTTGACGTTGATATAACTACTCACAAAACAAATTATGTAGTTGTCACATTTAAAACTGGCCTAGATATGCATATACTAAGTTTGACCCAGGCCAAAGCCAAGTAGTTACAACTAAAGTATCGCAATTTGATAAAAATGTGGAATTTCTTGATCTAATGTTAAACTAAATAGGTAGTGTGTTTTTTTTTCACACAAGTCACTTAAAGTTCTTGAGACAAAATGGTGCGAAATCACTAGTTGGTTGCTAGTTGAAGAACGATAGGTATATTTTATTTACATTTAAAAAGTCAGCATGCAAACGCTTGGTTGATAATAAATCTAGTGAAAGGTCATAAGTTTAAAGTCCAAATTTCCAATTTATTTGTAACTAAAACTGGTTTCTATTTTACCGGTTTATTGAATAAAAAGCCATTTAACACTAGCTGAAGCCAAGCCCGAGTCCTAATTAAATAATCTTTCTACTGGAGGTTATGAATAATATATGGCCTCACAAGGTAGCATTTAGGGAGACATACAAAACTTTAAATATATCACAACTGGTCATGATGAAATCTTCAAACGCTATTGATTTGATAGTCATTTACGGTAGATTAATGTGTCAAAAACCAAACGTGTGGATGGTTTTATTCCGCACTAGCGATTTCCATTATTTAAAATCCAACCACTCAAACCCACGCTCGAGCTCAATCAGAGGGCATTCAAAATTAACACTCAATTCGTCTTTGAACATCAGCCCTTGGTATTTATATTATTTTAGTATAAAAATCATGACATATAGAAATTAGATTTTGTATAAGAAGGTCTACTTTCGTCTTAAATATCAACTTTCTACAATCCTAAGTGGTTCACTAGGATAAAATAAAATTCACAGATTAGAAATCAGGTAACATCTAATCTGCATGGCCGGGTTAAAACTAAGCAAGCTGTCCTGATGCATTGAAGATGCCCCAAGCCCTCCAAAATGAAATAACATTTACATTGGTCTAAGAAATAAAAACATCGAGCCACCTGGTGTATGAGTGGACGATGATTTTTCAATACAGTATGTACAAAGTCTACAAAACTCCTTGGGCTGCACATTTATCAAGGGTTGACCTGGGATTTCCAAATTGAGCATGTTTTTACCAAGGTTACGTCAGGTATTTATGCTCTACAGTCTCAAAAAGTTGTGCACAAAGTATGTGTTAGGAACCGCTTACTTTGGCCTGATTCCTCCTCATCTATCCTGTGGAATTCAACTTTGGGGTAGCTGTGATAATTACAAATTAGAAAAACTTGTTATATTTCAAAAAACTTGCTATAACTCGCATTATTAAACACTTAAAAGTAGAGATTCTTGTAAGAATGCATTTAGGGAACCAAATGTTTTGACTTTACCTTACCTCTACTTGTTTGGAACAGCTTGATTTTGCCGGCCAAAGTATAACCTGTCGAAAGGCATAAATATACATGATCATAACACTAGAGGTAAAGATGAACTAGGAATTTAGTTACACTGAATTCTTGTCTTTAAACATTTGCCAATTCGATTTGGAGTCAAAACTGTCAACGAACTGTCAAAAATAAAAACCATAAATATTCTTCAAAGTTTCAAACAACAATTAAATAAGTAAGTGAAACAATTTTATTCGATTGAAGAATTTTTATCAATCTGTGGGAAAAAATAATATTTAGGCCAATAGTTTTTATTATTAGACAACTAAATTGACATATATGGAAAGGAATATGTAGGGGCCTATCTTAGAAAGGGTATGAAATTTGGAATGACGTGAGATCCACTTAGGCCCTTTCCTGGCTCAGCCTCTAGTCCTCAAGTTGTCGAGGAGAAGCGAGCACTGCTGGAGTGTCCTTGAGTAAAATTGTTCACAACAGCTCTTCACCCTTTGTTGAATATGCAATTAGCCCGTCTTAGCATTGCAATTGAGAAATTCATTACTCGCTGCAATTTTGAACAAAGTTCTTTAGTGGTCCTTTCTTTAATTAACTGCAAAACCCATCTATTGTTTTTTTTAATTAATTTGTTTTGAAATAGGTTATTTTGCACGTACCGTATTGTACGCGCTAAGTTTTCAAACGTGTCTTCCATAAAATGAAAACACATTCAGTATTTAAATAATAGCTTTATCGTGTTATTAGTTGTTTGTGTCTGTGCATATTTATGGTATCCAAACTTAACCCAATAAGATGTCTATCATTGTTGGACAACCACACACATTTAATACAAACTCCATTTCAAACACACAAAAACTTTGCTGCGGATCCTTGTTTTTCGGTTGTGTGGTCTTTTTGGCTCGCTTTTAGATAAGAGATCCTGGTAGAGTCGTATTGTGAGATCTCAGGAGTAGGGGACCACATGATGAGTATAAATAATAAGTTTCGTTTACCTGAAATAATTAATAACTTAGATAGGGCCTAGCTTCGTTAAAAATTATAACTTTTCACCCTCATAACAATTCATTACATTTCAGGCTATAAAAATGTTAACAAATAATTGAGTATGTTTGTAAAAAATACATATGATATGTTTACGACAAAACCGTTACGTACAGAAACAAACCACATCTTTGAAGTTATTTTCTTTTACTCTAGAGACAGTGTAATCCGGCCTTTGAGTATGCTTGGAAATCCAATTCCTAGAGCTCTTCTAAGGATCTAAGTCTTACAAAGAAAGACAGAAGGTATCAGTATGCATCCACCCTTTAAATTAAGCTTTATTTGTAACATGCTTTTAAAACAACTCCAATCTCGTAGCTAGCAGTACAAAAATAACCTTGTTCTTAAATATCAATGATACTTTGGCTAAGAACGTACAGCTACTTGTACATATTAATAATTGTACAGGGTTATTTAAAAAAGGTCCTACTTTCAGAAAACTTCATTTCATTAATTATTACTAAGATTTATATAAAATAAATACTAGTAAAAAGAGCACATTTCAAAGTTTTTCCTCCTTGTTACACGTCTATAAATGCTAATTATGTCCTCCCCTGACTGCTCAGCAAACACCTAGCCAACAATATTATATAGTTTCTTCCCTTACTTCACGAAGAAAATATTGATTTATGACATTGACTGCAGCTCTGATACGGTTCCGCAGGTCAACTACTTGTCTTGGCAGAAGCAGTACGTAAACTTTCTCCTTATCACAGCCACAGAAGAAACAGTCTAAATTACGAATCTACGGCAAAACTCTCGCTGAACTTAAGTGACTAGTTTGTTGAAAATTTAAGAACGAAAAATATCTTGTGTTGAAGGTTAGCCATCTTGTTGATGATAAACAGTTTAAATGACCTCTCAATGTATGTAAACCAAACTTTGGAACTTTTTTAACTACAAGAAACTATTCATGAAGAATTTTTATATAAAAGTAACAAAAGAATGATAGGAAGACATTCTTTTTTATTTGCCCTTTGTATTAATATACAACTTAATACAATAAACTTAATAAATACTCAGTCTTTTAGTAGTTGATACACATTTTAAATCCTCTTAGCACTTTATTTGCACGCCTACAAATAAAGCTCAACACAACGACGCTTTGTATATTTCAAAGATTTAATCCATTAAACCGGATGATTTGTTTGAAAAACATCTACAGAAATGAACATTTCTTCCCTACTTTTGCATAGGATAAACTAAAAGGCTACCTCACAATACCTTGACGCGTTCTGTTTGAAACAAAATGAACTTCAGAAGTCATCAAATCAGTAGTTGTGTTTAGGAATTATTAGAAAGCAACAAATAGATAAGCTGTACAAGTATTCACATTCCTGTTGGTGTATATCAGATCTGGGTTGTAGCCAAGCCAGGTATGACAAGCCGTGATACAGTTTATGACTGAGATTACTGCTGAATCGAGCCCCCTGTTGAGTCCGATCTACGACCTGCCTCAGCACACTACTCAGCTTCTCTAATGTCACACTTCGAACCTAATTGTGACTTTGATTTGATTGTACAGTGGAATTGTTTACTTAAGGGTGTGCCTCAGTGGTCATCTCAGAGAAAGTTTAAATTCGCCTGCACAAGGAAGACAAGACTCCATACACGCACTCGTGACAACTGGTTAATAAAGCACCGCCTTCTTTCAACTGATGCGGCATAACAGCTGTCAAATCAAGTGCTTGCAAGTCGCCGTAAACCATTGCATTAAAGCGTCGCCGCGAAGCTGAGGCGTGCCATTAATAGCTTCAACAAGAATTTATAATTAGGCGACCATGCCTCAAACGGGAAACGCCTAAACATTTGGGTCATCAGGTAGATGCTTTTCTAAGTTATAGTTTAACTACTAAGTTAATTTCTTAAACCGACTAGGATTTGAGAACAAGGAATTTCCGGGCGAGTACAACGGTTTCGTCGTTTTAAATGGGTTGAAAAATTATCGGGAAGAGATAGATGTGTAAGGCAAAACTTTGGAAGCAAAAGTTTGTAATCGACTGACAGCACTAGTCCGTATAATTACTTTGCCTTGCTCTATTTATCCTATTCATTAAAAGTTTTAAGTTGAGTACTTCTAAATAAAGAGCTCTTTTGTAAAACTCTTGTTGGTTGTTATTTATAATTAGCCTTGATAAATAACTATCATGTAACCTACGATAGTTAAAGAACTAATAGGTATTTTTTCGTGACCCGTGCATTCCCCGTGCACTCCGGCCTCAAATACTACAACATGCTGCCGGCTGAGTTGAAAGAAGTACCTTCGTACTCCCGATTTAGTCATAAGTTAAAGTTATTTTTACTGTCTTCAGTTGTTTACAATTATACAGATTTTAACAAACTATGTGCAAGCTATAAAAGATTCTAAATTTTTGCCATGTTAATCTTAACTAATCTAGTTAACAATTCACAATATTTTAAAATTATTTAATTTATATCTAAGTTTATATATTTTTTATCTTAATTTGTATTTTGGCTTTATATTTAATTTGTATTCTGTGCTTTCATATTTAACGTGCTTATGTATATATTGTATATAACAAACTGTAATTAGTTTTGACGAAGCCTTGATGGATGTACTATCTGTTTTTGGCCAATAAAGATATTTATTTATTAAAGCAAGCTTCTTTACAACCCTTCCCACTTGGCATTATAAGAATGAAATTCTACTGGAATGTTTCATTTTTAACTGTATAATATTGGAAATCCTTTTGTTACTTGCGCGATCACACAACTATCAACGTACGGTATCTAATTTTAAACCTGAATATAATATTTAAACATTACAATCTAAATTCAACCTAAACTACAAACTATGACAAACTAAATATTCGAAGGCACAAATAGATGGGCCGGATGGTGGTGTGGTCAGCATAACCACCCGGCAAGTAAGAGACCCTTGTTCGAGTCCCAATTGGGTCACACTTTGTCTACAAATTTCCTTAGTTTTATTTAACATAACATTACATTTGACTGTCATCAAAACAAACATATTTTGTGTAGACAAATAATAGAGCACATAATAAAAACAACAACAACAAAAGAAACTAATGCACCGAAGTAAAACCACCGTTAACAAATAAGGCCTAATTTATACTAATGTAATAGAACCAAATTATTCAAAGGTTCCAGAAGAATTCAGAAATTAATTTATAGTGTAGTATGTTTTATCAACCAGAACTTCTTCTAGTAAGTTTTTAAAATTAATATTCAATTTGTTTAGTTTCTGAAAGATTATTGAACAATTTTATTCCTGAATATTGAGGTAGATTTTCCAACATTTGGAGCCATTTTAAATACCAAATAGAGGAACTTATACCCAATTTTCCAGACTGCTGATTCAAGCTTGTGAAGTTGAACATAAATTGATTTAATTAGCTGAAGGAAGAACTGCTCTTGAATATCAAGTGCGGCTGATTGACTTTGAAGAACACCTTTTGCATAAAGTTAATGAGCAGCAGCTACCAATCATTATTTTGTTCAAGCAATCACTTAGTGAGTAACAAAACCAAACAAGTGTTTGCTTCTTTAAAACCATTTCTATGGAGGTATTCTATTAATTAAACTTCACGCTGATCATTTCCTTATACACTGAATAACACTCTTATATTTATCACGTATGTTAAATTAACTCAATGATAACATTACCTGGAAGGCATTGGATACTGCATGTACACAAATCAAAATGAGTTATAATTGCTAATTACTCCAAGTTACACATAACAACTCATACATGATGATGATTTTGATAGCTTTGAATGTACGAATCACTAAACTACTGAGGCACATTTGAAGCTAGCTGAAGAAAACGAAACCATCATTATTATTTTTATTGAGAAGCATTGGTTTTATCAAAAATAACACAGATTTCAATAAGTTTGACGAAACAAAGTTCGGTTCTCAAAAGGTTCATTTATCAAGCTCAAACCTGGCGCGACCGAGTGTTCTAATTCTCAACAACTTGTTATTTTGGCCCGTCCACGATAATTACATTTGAAAAGGAGCTCCAAGATAAATATCTATCTTCTCAAACTTCTCTTGTTTTATTGGGACATTAATCTCTTCGGAAAACAAGTCCAAGTGAATAAATAAAGTGATCACAGAGCGGCTCCTCTTTCGACGTTCTTAGTATCGTGTGTTTAATTGATTGTTATAGTGTTTACTTTACCCAACACATGTAAAAAAGCAACAAACATTTATTCAAAGAGATTCTTTCAATGTTAAAAAAAACTCTACTGACTGTGGGTATGTAATTTGTCGTTGTAACCGTACGTCTTAACCGTCGGAGTCAACAGCAAAACCTTGATAGTGATGAAAAGCCTTTTATCAATGATCATGCGTGCCAAATTAGTCCCTACAATATATTTTGAAAACCCCGGATTGATTTTGTTTTTAACTAGCCTAGTTCTACGTTTACGTGTTGTTAGAGTATTTAATAACAGATATTTCTGATAAGCCCACAGTTTGTTACATGTCAAAAGTACGCATCTTTTACAGCAGTTTTCAAACACTTCAACAACTCTTAAATGTAGACTAAACCTCACGGATATAGTACTCGTATAAAACATTGAAAAAGCTAGTAAAATACATTCCGCTAAAATCTCGAAGAAAATTTTCTACAATTATACGTCCAAAGTATATGATTACATTATTTTGTTAAGATGTAGGCTAGTGAACAGTTGGAATCACCTAACTCTACTTTTAAATTGCTAAAGGGAATGCAGTATGGTAGGAATTTTCACAATGCACATATGCCTACTACTCAGGTTTATTTCAAAACGCAATACAAAGCACTTCATTTGAGGTGCACATATCATTGTTGTAGAGTTGCACAGTTAATTTCAATTACTGGAAGATTGTAATTTCAATCAACGGGCAAACAACAAGTACAATCGAAATTAAATCCCCATTGATGTACTCTACATATAGCTTATATTGAACATTATCTATCGATATTAGCTTTTCAAATTATATGATCGCTTGTTGAATACAATAACAAATCCACAATAATTTAATCCGTTATAAAATCGGATTAACTCTTATACTATTCGTAATGTAGTTTTAATGTAGTTCGAAATTAATTAAAAACCCATTTAAAATGCAAAAATCCAAAGGATATGACGCAACGGTTGAGTTTGAAATCAACAAAAATAGTTGACTAGTGGAAAGCTAGTCTGTTTGTTTTGTAGGTTTTATCAACTGAAGACAAAATGGTGAAACATTAGAGATAAAACAAGCTAATAAACGATCAATTAAGTGTTCAGACTGGCGGACGGCGAGCGTATCAAGTGTTGAATTAATTATGAGCTGTTAATTTGACAAGAGAGCGCCAGACGTAGACTAAATATAGTTGTAGTGTTGGCCGCGGCTTGGCTCGGCGCTAGTGTCGTGTTGAGGTGTGGAGAGATCAAGGAAGCCGTGGTGACAGTTGTCACAACATCCACAGAGAACTGAGACTCACAGCTGATATATATGTGAGAGCACAGCACGCTAAGTGTTATGGGGAACGGCTGTGGCCTTCTGCGGCCCCTCAATGTCGACATCGAGCATGAGAACGTTTACTCTACCAAGTACCTTGGGAGTTGGGCCTCACTTTCATTATTTGTTTGGTTTGAACTACCTCTGGATACTATAGGCACAGAAGTGTTGTTAATTAAAAGATGTAAACAGGGTGAGTTATTTGTATGAATATACCCTGTAAAATTTTTAATGGATAAAGATAGAAAATTGAAACGCTATCTATACCTATATAGGAAACAAAATTGAACTTTTTAGTCAATGTTACAACTTCGCCTATTTCCTCAAAATGGGATTTTTTGGTCTTTCAACCCAGTAAAAAATGGCAGCTTATTAAAATTAAGGAAAGCTTAATAATGACGTGAGAGTTAAAAATATGGATACACCCAGTTAAGTTGAAAACGGTTAGACAGTTAGAAACAAACATAAAAATCAGAACACCTTCATAGGGTAAAAGTTGAACTTTTTAGTCAATGTTACAACTTCGCCTATTTCCTCAAAATGGGATTTTTGGTCTTTCAACCCAGTAAAAAATGGCAGCTTATTAAAATTAAGGAAAGCTTAATAATGACGTGAGAGTTAAAAATATGGATACACCCAGTTAAGTTGAAAACGGTTAGACAGTTAGAAACAAACATAAAAATCAGAACACCTTCATAGGGGTAAAAGTTGAACTTTTTAGTCTCTGTTAAATTGTTTCCCATCTCCCCAAAATGGTATTTGTGGGAGATAACTCGAAATTTTCATATAGAAACCCCATTTAGGCCTTGGGCACCTTTATTTAAAGGCCTTGGTTAAAGAAAAGAACAGTAGAAATTAGAGCCTTCTATCTAAACCCAGTATAAATCTGTAGCCTCAATTATGTTTTACTCAATTTCAATGAGCCGCCATTTTGTACTGGGGTGAGATAAATGATCTATAGTTACCACTGTTTTTTTCTTTAACCAAGACCTTTCAAATGAGGTGTCACTAAATGGGTCTTGCTGATTGAAGATTTTGACTTGCTCCCCAAAATGTCCCATTTTGAGGAAATGTGCAAAATTGTAATAGTGACTTTAAAGTTCCCTTTTTCCTTATAAGGGTGTCCCGAGTTTCATGTTTTTTGTCTGGGGTTTCCATACTTTTAACTCACACGTCTTTATAAATTTTTCTTAATTTCAATGAGCTGCCAATTTGGACTGGGTTGAGATAAAGAGCTCTAATTTCAACTGTGCTTCTTTTACCAAGGCATTTACAATGAGGAGTCACTTAATGGTTTTATTCTTTAAAGATTTTGAGCAGTCGCCAAATTCCCATTTTAGGGCAATAGGCAGAGTTGTAATATTAAATGAAAAATTCAACTACATAGGTAGGCCTATCCATAGTTTCATTTTTCTATCTTTATTCATTTAAAATTGTACAGGCCTATAAACATCATGTCCTCTTATAATGGTAAAGTTCTCCGATTGTGATTTAAATAAACAATGACTATGGAAAATCATTCAAAAACTAACAATTGCTTTACTTACTATTACACAAAAAGCGTAAATACGGTATGGTTGAAGGGGGAAGGCCCCCTCTAAGATGCTCTACTGCTTGACCTTTGACTATACGTGCTCTAGGGAATAACAAGTACTTGTTTTCTTATCATGCAAAAAAGTTTTATTTTCTGTTTGACAATAATTGTAAAACAAGTAAAAGTGTGATTTGATCAAGTTTGCAACATTGCGAGTGTGTGACCTAGCCGGATCTACGCCAATCGGAGAAGACAATCAAAGCTTGTGTTTTGCTTAAGTAACTGTTCACTTGTTTTGACTCATGTCGGCAAATAATACTGTATTGAATGGTTAAAGAACACTGCGGTAATAGATCAATACTATTTGAACCTTTTAGTTACAGGTTTGGCTATAAAATCATTTTTAGAACCTTGCGAGGACTCTTCAGGTTACATTTGTTCTACTGTTTTCACAAAATTAAGTAAAATCTAGTGAGAACTATGGAATCATGTATTATGTGCGTTTTATGACTTTTTTTAAAACAATTGTCGTTTAGGATTTCATAAAACAAAGTTTCTTCAAGTTAAAACAACGTTAAACAAAAGGTCAAAAAGGTCCAACATTGTAAAGTATAATTAAAATTTTAAAAACGTCGAAGCAAATATTAAAATATTTGGTAAGTCCTAATAAAAGAAGGTTAGCTTCCGAAAGACCCAGTCAACCTAAATAAAACTTAATATTGGCTTAGAAGTTTTTTTTGTATTATATTTAGGATTACAAAATTGCTTCTACACCCCCTGTACTGTAATTAGCCTTTTATTATTGATTAATAATCGACACTTATAACTGCAGTGTCTTATAAACGGCATCCTCCGCATCGTTCTCTTTGTACACCTGTAAAGTATTTCGTAGATACACATTGTACAATATGTAGTACTGTATCCCAATTATATTGAACGACTGTTTCTTCTAGAAAAGAAACCTTTATTGACAAAACTAGCCCAAACCACATCAAACAGAAATGTGTTGAGCGTTATCAAACACTCCCCGCCCCATCTTCCGTTGACAAAAGTAGGATTACCTATGGACGATTGACTGGACACTGTTGACACACAAATTGGTCCTAAGCAAACTTCTCTTGGACGATTCACTAGGGCAAATAAGCGTTGTTGAATGCACACGATGACTCAGCACCCTTGTGTCCAACATATGTACAAACATGGCGGCAACAACAATAACAACATTGAGGGAAGAGTTGCACGTTCCTTACATTCCTTCTACAGAATATTAGCATTCTTCCTCAGCTGCTGAAGCTATTTCCTTTCATTTTTAAAGAAGCAATGAAAGCTGTGGATACAAGGAGCATTGTTTTCTTGAAATCGTCTACACAATTTGTTAGTTTTACTCAGTGTAGACTAAATGAACAAAATCAAGAAATTGAAGATTGTGTTGTAAGTTGCAAACTTGCACAGAGTCCCTGGCGTCAGCACTCACATCCGTGTTATGGACTCAATGGAAATGAGTTGATGTTACAGTAATGGAGTACATAGCTACATAAATGTTGTAGAAACCTTTTTCTGAGGTAAGCTTAAGGCTTTAGTAACTATACTTCCTTAAACTGGTATATAAATTGTAAACATTGATTTATACTTCGTAAAATTGCAAAACTAATAACCAAAAATCATTATAAATGTGAAAGTAGTTATTCGAGTGTGGTCCAGAACTAAACTAATTTAGAGTTTAACCACGTCTTTACTAGAAGAGGGTTTCTTTACCTACTTCTTCTTAGAGATAGTTTACACCTACGAGCCCCATACCAACTAAGCAATTTAATCACAGTCACATAAAAGTGTCACCACGATAATTACCCATAAAACCAATATATTTAATAAGCTACTACGTAACATGCCTGCTATAGGCATGAAAGATTGGAAGGAGAAAGGATTATAAAAGGAAACATTAAACTCTTGATTTTGATGGGTCTTCAGCCTATCAGAATCACTTTAAAAGAAACCTTGGGTTTTCTTTAACAGTTAAACCGCTCCCTTCATATACAGTCATGCAATCAATTTCAATAATCATTCAATTAAATATTATATAGCCAATGTATAAAATCCTTCTGTATATATTGGCTTTTTGAAGTTATAAATTAGTATTATTATTATAATATGCGAATGAGAATCACAAAACAGGGATACTTGTATTATGTATAATTATGGTGTTGGAACAAACATAGCACCTTTATAATGTGTTGGTTTTTTTGCAACCGGTTTCGGACCTTGTCCATTTTCCTAGCAGCCTTACAAGTATTGAAATATAAGTATTTACATATTTTAAAAACAAACATAGTCATCTGTTCGTTAAACAATCTATTATTATTATATTTGTATTTTTTTATAAACCTAAAACTGATATAGAAACACCATACCTTTTCCTAAAAATGAAAATAATTGGACTTTGGATGAGCCGTTTTTATATGGCAAACCTTTAAACTCCAATAACTGTTAACACGCTTTAAAATCATGCGTTCAATTAGGTTGGATAATTGAAG
The DNA here is from genome assembly GCA_018831715.1 of Matsumurasca onukii. Lineage (NCBI taxonomy): Eukaryota > Metazoa > Arthropoda > Insecta > Hemiptera > Cicadellidae > Matsumurasca > Matsumurasca onukii. The sequence continues at coordinate 38,188,162 of CM032062.1, forward strand.
CTAATAACAATTCTCAAGAATGTAATAATTTGAAGATATACGCAGCTTTGACACGTATGAAATTACAACAAATAAAAGTTAAAAGAATTAGCTTCAGTTCAACAAATATTTGGTGGCAGTCCATCAATGTCGTGACTCTCAGCTCCTCAAAATTATGTATATTCGCATATGTTTAGTTGAACTAATTGCGAATCAAATAATCATTCGCAAACGTCACAGAGTTTGATTTTTTGACATTTTAAAAGTACTGCTGTAATCTTTGCGTTTGTAAGGAAACCACCTTCACATTAATAACACAAAAGAAATAATGTAATGAAACCTTAGTAGCAGGTATAAACTATAAAGGCATTTATAGATTGTCTGGCGCCTTTAATAAGTGATGTAGAAATAGAACAGCTTTAGCCGAGTTTACAGCTTACAAGGTATTAACTAGTAATTGTATCTATTTAATTACAAGCTGTAAACTTTTACGACTACAAGAGTTTTAACATCTATGAATTAACCATAATATTTTCCCGAAATCCAGGTTCAATTCATTCATTTAAATGCTCATTTATTAAAAAGAAACAATATTTTCTTTGTATTTTGTCTCTATCATTTTTATGTATTATAATAAACGTGAATCGTGCTCTACATGTTCAACACAAGATATGTATACTCATGAAAAGGTATTTATTATAAAGAACCTATATAGAAGGTGTTTTTGAAATCTTTGGCCATGCTCTTGGAAGGTTTCTTGGACGAAAAACTTATTTTGCCTTGGGTCTAACATGATTATTTTGTTCGGTAGCTACCGTTTCGTAATTTTGATTATATACTTTTTCATAGTTATGATTAGAATACACAATTCTTTACTCAGGAGGAAAAATAAAACTAGTCTTGAAATATATTAATAATGCAAGTGAAGAGAACTAAAAACAATATAATCAAAACTGTAAAGAAAATATTAACAGCAGGTAAGGTTCTCAAATGACTTTAAAAGGCAGTGACACCTGAATCCATCATAAAAGTTGCCATCTGAATTCAGCTTAACATGTTTCATCACGCAAAACTAACCACGGTTTATAATGATAACTGTGTTATTGTTTGGATGATACAAAAAGACACATAAAAAGGCGAAAGAAGCTGTATTGCTGTATTTTAACAATTTTGAATAGAAAAGAATACGAAGTGGGTCACGACTGAATGCGGGCGTGAGCAAAGCGTAAACGTCCCTACAGATTGGGGCATATTTGTTTTTTTCAGCTCAGGGACGTGGATTGGAGCGGATAAAGCAGAGGGTGAGGGGGAAGGGGTGCATAAGGGATGAGAATGGGTGGAGGGGGGTGACGACTCTGAGAGGAATGAGAGCAATAAACTGTTCACTATCTGTCCGGTCATCTGCTGGCAAGGCTTTCAAAATACCTTAACCCTACACACGTTCACCTATCAGCTGTTGTGGTTTTACTTGAATATTAACTTTTACATTGCGAAAAAAAGACTAGATTTTCATTATGTTTAATTTGTTACCAGTATAATAATACAAGTGTTAAATATTCGTGTACATTTATATTTTACTGTGAAACGCGATTAATACAAATATTTTAAACCAAAAACCGTCAAGTGAAATACTTATATTATACCAAAGATCCTTGAATAAGTACTGTAAAAAACAATGTTTTTAATGTAAATTGATCATTTTGATATAATATTTGGGATACTTTTAGTTAAACGAATAAAATACAAGTTTTAAACTAACTTACTATTTTGTATAGCATTAAAATACAATAATTGTATGATATATTTCGAAAACGCGTAAATTATTCTTTTGATAATAGGAAACTTAAAAAAGCGTTTTTGGAGTCCATGTTTTAACCATTTTTACTAACCCGACTTTATTGATTACATATACTGGTAACCAAACGTTGTTAACGAATAATTAATTTTACCAGGCAGGACTGAATTTTACCAAGTAACCCATGTTTTTTGTGTGTGTGTGTAAATTAAACATACAACACAACTTAAAACAATTACTATTAAATAACAGGTAACGGTAGAAGTTCATACGTTGGATCTCAGGATCAAAACGGATTCCTTTTAGATGATATAGTAAACTTATTAACACTTTTATTTAAATAATCTTTAAAAGATTCCAATTATTCATAACATATAAAAAATTTTGTGTGTAACAAATTATTTCAAAACATATCACTTTACACCACTTACGAGACCTAACACCACTTTACACTCGTACATACAAGACTTGAACAAGTTAATTTGAGAGCAATCAACTTAAGTTAAACTTCATAACGACATTGAGTAACTTTGACAGATATTACTTTGCCCGTTACCAACAAACATAACATTAGCTTGAAATATGTACAAGTGTTATTTAAATGAAAAAGTCGTTACATACATCTTAAATTGTTTTAAGTAAATTATTATTATTATTATTGGAACAAGAGAGAGGAACAGCTTGAGTGTCGTTTGGTAAAGAGCTACAGTTTACGAAAATTGGGTACTAAATTATACAATTAACTGCGAAATAACATAAAGATTTCGTATTTTTACAAACGGTTTGAAATTGACCCAGTCAATTTACTCAATTGGTGCATTTAATGAATATTGATGCAAAGCATTATTTTGACGTTTCCGTTGTTTTGGGTTACGTCTTCGTTCGAAATTACTATTTGATGAATGATTGAATCTACGAGTATTTGTATGTCCAAGTGTGAGTTATTTTTCAAAACGATTACTTTGTTTTATTTTTCTTTGATATATTTGCGGAGTAAATATTCGCTATCAATAATTCCTTTCACCATTTAAACGCAAACCCGATGTTTCAAAGTGTCATGAGGCCACACTGGTGAGCATTGTATAGCATTGTATCTATACGGCGTTATTGTGTTGATGCAATCACACAGTCCATCACCCTCAGACCTCTCAATCCCCTGTATCTCCTTGAGCTGCTCTCAAGCTCTTGCTCAGTCACTTGCAACCTACATACCGATCCGCATTTCACCCAACTTCCCTTCCATAACAAGTTCAAACGCACCGTTCGTACACTGTCAAACATGGTGTCACGTAACATGATTGTGTTGACTAAATGCTGTGTACAAAACAAGCCCTCCTGGTGTTACTTTGTGTAATCCCAGTATGCATCTCAATGTAATATCTGAACTGACTACAGCTTGATAATAGTTTTTTTTTTATCTACACTCATTTTTCTATTTTATGTTTTATTCTACTCATTTATATAAAATTAAAAATATTTAAAAATTCTAACATAGTTTATAATATACTTACATAATTTATAAACCATTTATAAAACTGTTTGAATAACTAATAAATAATATTTAATTATAAGTCGTTTAATATCATCTAAATTTAAATTCAAGCATTTACCGAAAGTTCGTTTATAGGTCGATTAATAAGTTTTTCATCGATATTTCAATCACTAACAAGTTAAGATGCCTTATTTTTCATCGATATTTCAATCACTAACAAGTTAAGATGCCTTATTTTTTAATGTCTTTAAATTCTTTTACTTTTAGTAAACATTAAATGCGTTCACTGCGTAAATAAGATCTACTTAAGATTTGGAACATTTTTTACATTGGTTTACATAAGCCGCTGAAACTGTTGAATAAAGTTTATGAAGAAATGGACAATAGACTACTAAGTTACGTTGTCATTAAAGTACGTTCCATTACGTTATCTTTAACAGATATCATCTCCAAACTACAACTGAAACGTCTACGCTCACGGACACAATAATTTATACTCCGATATTTCATCCCTAATTCGGTTGTCCTCTTTAGAAATAACCGAGAACCTCTCTATTACTACGTAACGTGACTTATAAGACAATAAATTTATTCAAGAATTTTTATTAGGCCTAATTGGCGTGGAGATAAAACGCGAGGCCTTGTGGCTAGGGTTACCGGATGACACTTGATTTATTCACAAGGCCCGCTAGAGAGCTGCCCCAGAAGCTGATATCTGATACTTGTCACAATGTTGGTCAAATAATTTGCGTATATGGCTTTTTGCAGGGTTTACTAAACCGGGATGTATTATACTTCTGAATGAGTTAATGGTACCTAATTGTAGTGGAATATAAAAATGCATTATTGAATAGCTACATTTTATTGAGATAGAAATTACATATTGTTTTTCGACGGAAAAAATAAATGTATTGCCATTGGTAAGCCATTAGTCTATTCCATTGGTCCTTTGGCTATTAATTAATGACCCAATCTGAGGAACAGTCGGCCTTTGTTTGTAACAAGACTACATCTCATCATCCATCAAAACACTCATTAAACTCACCATCATTCCATATTCTCTTTAAAATACCTTCTGAGAATGGTCGGTATCTGAAAGCAAACGTATCAAAAGTACAAACGAATATTTTGAAACATTCCGACTTAAAGATAAGAAAGCGCGATAAAGAAAATTACGAAACAAAATAAATGCCTTTAGCCAAGGCATATAAATGCAAATTAAATTCTTGCTAATGAGTCATTTAGTGAGAATTACTTCTTCAGCGTAAGATTATTCATCGTCTGCGCCGTTCTTGTTGAAAATATTCAGACTATTTTACCTATAAACACTCTTGAGCACAGTCGAGTTCTTTGTGACCTTTCTTCTAAGCAAGTTAATAACAATAACAGGTTTCTTATAACAATAACCAGGATCGTTGTCATAAAAATATTGTCTATGTACAGGAAAAACTTGGTGAACCTTACAGATAGTGTACTGTACATATTATGTTTGATTATTAGGCCTATAAGTTTTTTCTCAGAAATAAACTCTAGACAATAAATATAAATTGACTGCTTTAATACTTTAAAAAGCCCTGTCGCTTCTGGAATTGTTAGGCCTACTCAAAATTAAATACTATAACATGTAATGTAGTTGAAGCAAATCAACTTCGAAGTATCAGTTTAGTAGATTTAACTGTTATACTGCAGACCGAGTTTGAAAGAAACATTACACAGTTTCAGCTGATTTTACTTTTTCCAATTGGAAACCCTCCCAAGTGCTAACGAAAAGTTTATTTGATTCACAGAGGAATTAAATGAAAACACGCTTATTATTGAATTATTGAAAAGAACACCCAATTAAGTCAAAGGTAAACCCTTCACTGGCCAAAACAGGTGTTCACTGTAGGAAAAGGCGGGTGACATAAATAAGGCTGATTTACATATATATTTCAGCCGCTTAGCAGCCTCGCGGTTATCATAAGAAATATGAATGAAAGCGGCTGTTTTACGAGCATATTAGGCGCATAAGTCACCGAGCCAGCGCAAGCGGTGTTCTGATATACGAGCAGTGGACGAGCACGGGTCACGCTAATTAGGCAAAGTACCAAGAGGTTTTCTGTCCAACGCTCCAAAATTGAGGATAAAAAAATGTGTCTTACAGCACATTTTGACTTTTTACTAAAATCTCAAGTCCTAATAAACAGAACCTAGTTTAACGACTTGAACATGACTTGATTTACCTCCCTTGAGATGTTTCTTGGTACCTCTACACTGATAGTCAATCTAATCTGTTGATGTAGATCGCATTAGGCCTAGCATGTAATAGGCCTACCCTAAGTACATGACTGGTGTGTAATCAGGCATGTATTAACTCTCCAAGCGGTCTGGGATTGTAAGATAGACAAATCATACAATTAATAAATGAAATTTGAAGAGCGTTATATTTATTGTTACTACATAAATAAATTTGCTTTATATTTATTGGAATCTATTATAATTATAATCCATATTAATTTATATTTTGATAATAACACAGTATTGTTGTGTTTACACTAGATCAAATGAAAAATAAACATGAGTTACTTAATACTGACATTTGAGTACTCGAGAAAGTTCAGTTTTAATGATTATTAAACTAGATAAAGTGTATGATTCTGGGATCTATCAACTTAAGCGGATTCCAATGAGTGCGAATATCATAAAATCCATAACTTAATATTTAGGATTAAGGAGCACAATGTATGAGATTAGTCAAAGTATTTGTAAAATCTGACATAATACAAAATTGAAAATTGCAATATCTAACCACGTATAACGTGCCAAGACGTTTGCAAAATCTTTGAAAACTTAGAAGCCAAGACATTTGTGTACCGTTTCTCACCTCCTTCAAGCTTTTAATATTGAATCTTTCCTGATAAAATTAAAGACAAAATTATAATGTAACACATCGACAGCAGTTACAGTTGAATTTATTGAAGATAAACTTCATTTTTTTCCTTGTATAACCCCATTATTGCTTTTGTCATGGTCATAGTCTATGCAATGTGTGCAATGAGGCTCAAACCAAATTGTGCTGATGATGCCACGCAAAACCATTGATCTCAATAAGATTATTAAGCACAATATTGTTAGTTAAAATATTTGTTGAAGCCAATGCGTACTGATCTACAGTTTAGCTTTTTAGATGGTTTATTTTCAGATGTGCCATAGATGCTGCATAAATGTTTCGTCAATTTTTACACAAAGCATATAACAACAAAAATAGGCTACCGACAATAAACTTGTAGAGTCAAAAATTGATGACGGTCGTCAAGAACTGAAGAGTATTTATAAGGAACAGTATCACTACTATCATGTCTATAACGTGAAGTGGCAAGTTTGGGGTAATACAACTACTGCGGCAAGTGTCCTAATAGTCGTAGTAAACAATGAACTGAGTAGACTGGGTCAGGACTGGCATTTCTAGGCCACCGGCTACCGTCACACACTCTAAAACTTTACAACCCATTTCTGATGCGGTTGAAACGGTCTGCCAAAAAGTTGACAGCTTTAAATGGTAAAAATGAAATCGACATAATTTACTACTGCGTTTGGTTTTGATGTGTCCGTTTAAATATTTCCACCCTTAATGTATAACCTAATTAATAACATTACTCAGGGTGGGAAACAAAATGTGAGAAAAAAACATAACAGATTTTAAGAAAGAATAAGATACAGTTCTGATTCAAGTTCGACTATTATGCGATAAAAGAATAACAGCCACAATGGGTAAAATACAGAAGAAATTAGTTCATGGCTAAAACTGTAGTTATCATCTCTTGACGATTGTAGGAATCAAGGTCAGTTAAGTCCCTCACTGTAAAATATGTTGAGCATGGTGTTTAGGGGGGTGGAGCCCAAAGGCAAAACCTAATATATCATTTACAAAAAAACGCCATTCTACTGTGTTGTTGTAGCTGAGTATGCTGAGTCAATTAAAATAACCTCTATACCAAAAGACAGCTCCTAGGATCTATTGACTTCGTTTAAAGGCGTAAAAGTGGTTATTTCGGGGAAAAATAACGGTTTAATCTTAACGTATATATCTAACATGACTGCATGAGGTTGTTTTTGTTTTTTTTTCGGAGTCAAATTGAAAGTTTATAGTGTCGATAAAACCTTTGGCATAATAAATTTAGTTTGTTTTATTTTGGTATAAGGTCATTTTATCAGTAAAGGATGGTATCTCCAGAAAATAATCTAAAAGTTATGATCGCTCCAATTATTAAATCATATGATTTTTTACGTTTAATCAAACATAGTCATTTAAAAATTCAACATATTTAAAAGGTTTTATAGCGTAAATTTGATTCAAGCTACGAAACAGAATACAAAATCCAATTACATTTATTGTATCACTTATTATAGATATTTTACGCACATAATTCATTTAATCGTTACTTCGTTCCTTCTTTTCTTCGCTCATTACTTCATCCTTTTATCGATCCACCATAGATCAACGATCATTAAAACAAAATTAGTCATACAATTAACCAAGCTAATTAACTATGACCGGAAATCAAAGCAAAACTGCATGAGCATCATAAAGCTACGAATATGATTTCTAGATGACCTACAAATGTCCAGTGTGACCTAGAGGGTTGTTTACAACTTCTATCTACTTGCAATCATTAGATCTTGCTGAGAGATAATCGCATTCTATAGATTGGCTTTAGCTTGTAAACTTTCAACTCTAATGAGACTTTGCAAGTCTTTCAGTGACCTACTTCAGACTTTTTATTTCCTCTGTGTAATTGAACAAACATTTCTCACTCTTCTGATTTAATTTGAGTTTTTGTTCTAGGAATTGTTTTTATCTTACATAATTATACAGTTTTAAGGAAAGTATTCAATTCAAAAGAATTAAAGTTGTTTGTAATTGCAAGCTTGTAGTTTTAGTCTTTAGACATCACCGCAATGAAAAAGTGTCAAAACGTGCTGTGTATTTAGTTAACGTATTTTAGTCTAGCTGATTCGGTTCTATTACTTTTTTTTTTCTTCAAATATATTACTATACAAACTTATCAACACTGTTGGTAAGAGAAACGATTATAGAAAACACTTTCTGAGTAATGGCACCTTTCAGTTTGCTTAACAAAATATATTCTATCAATACGTACAGTACCTACAAAACTACCAAACAAATCTACTAAGTTCTTTCTTGCACTATGGTTAAAAAGCCATTTGTATTAATTGTGTTCAAAGCATATTATATTAATCATGTCCAGATATGTTTTATCTGTGATTAATTATGTATGTTTAGACAAATTCCTTAACCTACTACAGGTGTCTCTACTCAGCATTTTAACTGCAAAGGAGAGGCAAAGAGAAGGAGCCCATAGAGAGGCAAACATAAATTCAAACACGGTAGCTACAAAATTAATGAATTATAGCGGGAAACTTAAACAAGCAAACATTGAAACCTTTTCAAGCACTCCATTACACTTTACGAGGTTTTGAGATAGTTGAAGGAAATAAAGTCTTATCAGTAACACTAAAGATTTGTCCTGGACGAGAGGTTTTTGCCCTTTACCCTGCTTGTACTTTACCTTTGCAACGCGTCTCTTTTATAAAAAATGCTTAAAATATAAGCTTTTTAACTGTTATCACATACTTTTAGTATGAACTGTATTTGATTAGTGTTTTAGCTTTATTAAAAGCATAACACTAAAAGCATAAGTCTCGTACCTGAGTATGCTTTATAATCATTTTGTTTCTGCAAATTTCTTCGTTTGAGCTTCTGAATTAGACTTTTTTAAACCTACAAGGTTTTTTTAAAGAACTGTTCAAATTTTGAAATACGAGAATTCAAATACTACTTTATTGGAAATCAGGTTAAGGAATGGTTTATAGCCTAAAAGGTCCATTATACCCCTACAATAAGGCTGAAATACGTTTACAACTACGGACATTTTCCATCGTTTTAGTGAACAAGAAGAACACTGCGTTACGGGATATGGAATATGATCCCATCTTCAGCTAAAAACTAACCTCAAGTTCAGGAGAAAAAGAGAAAAACAAAATTAATAAAAGAGAAAGTTGTGTTATTTGGCGGTGGGTGACTTGTCACCTTGCGCTGATTACTTTTAGACTAGCTCATTTTCTAATGTTTTTCTAGGTTATTGTCACATGAAGACGGAATCATACTCCATATCCCAAAACGTTGTACTTTCATGTTTGCTAAAACTATGTAAAACGAGCGTAGCAGTATTTCAACCTCAGAAATTCTACCATCGTCATCAAACAAAATACTCGTTCATTGTACCTTTTATAGAACAGGAGTTCTTTTCATATGACAATCAGTATAACGCAACCCTGTAACGGTCCAAATCCTGCAAATTGAGTGGCAAATGAGGTTGTTTCGACTACAGAGCGGATCATGAATCGTCAGTGTCATCAATCATCATTACAGCTGACATGTGGAACAACGTGGTAACAGCTGATCCCTTGTACATACAAACACGCACAACATGTCTAGCCAATAGTCATCCATTATCTAGCACAAACTGTAATCAATTACACCCTAAGTGTATCCGAAACGATTCAGTTGCGTAAAAACCGAGAAAGTTTGACTTCTGAAGCTAAAAATATAATTCATCTATAGATTTGACGGCACATTTTTCTTCTTTTTTTACTTACACACACGATCATTTTTAATTTTGAAGATGAAAAACAGCTTGAGTGTTTCTTTTTACTTTGGCTTTGGTTAATACATAAACTGCTACTAGTAAATAATGAGGCCGTATTATTTTTAAGGTGGTTGGAATGTTTCATATTGTTTGTATTTTACATATAGCCATTTGGAATAGTGACTAACAAATAAAAATAGACCTACTAAATTACAATTTCGAACTCGCCCTTGACTAGGTCTATATTCTCCTTATTGTCCCCTTACCCTTGACTTCTAAATCGGTCTGTGGTTCTGAAACCATCTGGAATGATGTCACATTCTTTACGATGTCAAATATTGCAGATGTCGCGAGTGTCTATTGTTTTGATTGTTTTAGGGCATTGACACGGACGAAGATTAGCCTCGTAATATCTTACAACTGTTATGACTTGGCGGCCCCACAGCCCAATGTATTCCGTTTCATTTGTCATTACATTGTTGAGTACCAGTACCGGTGTGTTACTGAGTGTTTTCAATAAACAATAATGCACGACATCAATGAAAACATTTCGTCGGAATACATTGGCGGATAATCAGTAAACCGACAAACTCTTTTAGTTACATAAAACTTATTAGTTCAACTGAAGCTAACCAAATAGAAATGCCTTTCTTCCAATCCAAATTAAGACTTTTATTTTAGTTAGAGTTTAAGTGAAGCAACCGCTATATATAAAACAATATAAAAGATGTTGTCACTAAATAAAACCTTCTACCAGCTCAATAGTTGTTTTTTCCAATTCAAAAGAATCACGATTGAATCAGAACTAACGCTCGGAATAAAGAGCATTTGATGAAAGGAGTCAGCAAAGCCGAGAAGATTGACAATTAGGAAGCAGACTGCAGCTGAACTCAATTACGGGTCAAACCGACTCAGTTTGACCCAATTTTTGACCTTTGGTACTGAATGTCAACAATCAGAGGTCAAGATTGAGCGTTAAATACTAATCAGACGGTTTTCATTCGGAAAGTGTCGCCCATTATATATTGCTTTCAGTCTGACGAAAACCAGATCTGATAATAAATTATATAGGTATGTAGATTATAAATGAAGGGTTCTGATTTTTTATAGAGCTACATACGAGTTCAACATAGTTTCATCTTAACAAATAAAGTTGTGAAACATGGGTTATCAGATAATATTAGGCAATTTCTAGTTTAATAGTATTTTTTAGTTTATATTTTTAATCAATTAAAGGTTCTGTCTGATTGGTTTGTCACTAGATAGAATATAACGAAATTTCTTATAAAAGTATCATACAAATTCTCTAAAAATACTTGTTTGGTGTAGTTTGTAATATTAACAACCATTATGTTAGTTTTTATGATTAATTTTACATTAAGAATATGTTATTTTGCAAAACTGTTCATGGGTTAAATCACTAAAAATGTTCAAACATCTATACTTTACAAAGGTACGTGCAATATGTTAAAACCGTAAACAGATTTTCCAAAAGTAAATCAAACATTAAAACAAGTTGCGAGCTTTTTGTAACAGCAGTTTTGTGTCTTTGTTTAGTTTTGTTTTACTTTAGGTGTAAATACTCTCCTTCTTGCGGAGTTACTCTCCTTTATGAAACTTACAATAAAATGTTTAAAATACGTCTATACAACACAAAGACATTTTTATGAATATTTGGACACTAGATATGTAAAAAGGTTCATTAAGACTCTATTTTGTGTCTAATATTGATTTAATTATTGATGTAATATACTCGAACAAAATTAGTGTGCTGTTAACAACCAGTTTTTTTATGCAAGCCTTAAGTTTAAATGTTACAATCGGTTGTTTATTTTACCAAATATTATAGACTATTACTTTAATAAAATAATATCAAAAACGTATTCAGCAAAACAATGAACATTTGAAGTGAACTTTATATTTCAATCATTTGAAAAGAGGTAAACGAGAGGAAAATCCACAATGAGTTAATGACGAAATGGCGTTTTTGTGTTCGGAAGTGGAGAAACAGAGACGAAGTGATTGGAAATGGAAACCACTGAGGCGTTTAGCAGTAAACAAAACTCAACAGCAAAGATCCATTAAATCTATATTGAGTGTCGCAGGTTCCCCCAAATATTCCAGGAACTGAGGTTTATTGGTCCGGCCTCACCACAATGTGGTGAGTCACTGTAGAACAGTTTAGCAATGTATAAAACAAAGCGTATCTGTGGTAATACATCAGCTGTTACCACATAACAACTCGTGGTAACGATTTTCTCTTAACACAGGTTTAACTTTTGATTCGAGTTAAACACGTTGTCGTTAAACCTGACAAGGGATCTTAGATATTGCACTCTGTACTTATTGTGATTGAAACATCCATTTTTGTCTGGAGATTATTAGTAAATGAACAAATAATCGAGTACGTAATGGATTCTAATGAGTAATATTTCAAAGATTATTTCAGTTGATGCAGAGGATACAGAAAAGCGTATATTCTTCTGTGTTCGTTGACTATCATATACGAGAATGTGTGATTTGAGTTTATTTTAAACGTGACTGAAGTCAAATAAATTGTATGTAATCATGTTTTTGTTTTTGTATTTATTTTGTAGAGAAGTGTGTAAATTAATCGCATATTTAGCAGAGTACCTCATAATTCCGTAACATCGCATGTACAAAAAGGTTTTAATTACACCCGCCTTTCTCCAAAACTTTTGAAAATAGGACATTTTGAAACCCTTTTTTAGAAATGTTTTTATTGGGTCCTGGTATTTCATTTACGACTCATTTCATTTTTTTTATGGAAGGCCCCTAAGCTTTTAAGGATTGTAAGTTGTCAGGTTTAAAATGCCACATTTCACGTACAATTAATTTTGATTGATCAATTTTTCTTCAAAATATTCAAGACATTAATTTACAAGGCTGTGACGTTTCACGGAGAGCATTTTGCCAAAATTTGTTAGCAAAAAAAAAGGTACGTGTAATATGACATTTTGAATCTGACAACTGAAAATCTTAAATGGGGGGGTGGTAACGTAAAGTACGTCAACACAAATTTCAGCGCTCTTTAAAAAAATCCTCAATAGGTTTGCAAATTGTTTTCTTTTTTTAAAGTTAAGGGGTGAGGGACATTGAAAACGCACCTTGTATATGAACGACTGCTTTACATTTTCTGCTTTCAAAAGTCCTGTCAAACCAAGCCAGGTGGTCGTTCACAACCTAATTGATTAAGCCCAGGCTTAAAACAACCAAACTGTTTATTTTTGTTTTCAATTTCAAAATGTCTAATCATCTGCGTATGTTATTGAAAAAGTAATGCAAAGCAATACCTATTGAACCCACGTCGAGTGAATGGTCGACAACCGTGCCGTTACAGCGTTTACAAGTAGCTAGAACACAAAACGATGAGGTTATTTCACTAAATTTGTCAAAACGACTATTCCGAAGTGAAAGAGTCGGCCATAAAATACAAAGCCATGACAGAAACTTAACTGATTCCCTAAATACTGGGGCGTATATAGTATAGTTTATGTGTCTGCGGTGCTTCTGGGATTGGCGTTTCCAGGAACACGGCCGCGACTGTGGTCAGTATTGGCAGCAGAGCGACTGGCAGAGCCGTAAAATTATGTTGTGTGAAAATAATCGTTTGTGGATGTGTGAAATCTTTAAATAGCTACTCAGAACAGAAATAGTAGCAGACAAGACATAGTGTGACAAACAATCCGAACTATAGGGTTTTCAATTTATTAGGCCCGTAATAGTTTGATTAAAGGTTTGAAACTACTTAATGTTCTCGTAGCAGGGTTTCATTTGTAGAGAAATTTTATTTATTCACATTCAATGCATGGCATAACCTTAGTACCAATGGTTTAATGAAAATTACTAAATGTTGAAACTTGACGGTTAGGGTAAGTAATTTCTTCGTCGTTCACTGTCTCAGCCAGATTTTTCCTCTTCAGGTTTTTAAATATTTAATACAAGGAGCCGACCTTTCGATACTGTACCCAAAGCCTTTATAGTTACTATCAGATAAACAGTTTGTTATTAATTGTATTAATGGTGCATTTTTATTGAGCTTAAGAAAGTTCCTACTTTTCGTAATTTAGGATAATATAATATTTCGTACGTAGGCTATAATAGTAACGTCTAGTAATTATTCTTAGAGTTCAATATTGAAAAAATATTAAAATACGACCGCAACTTGTATAATACTGTTTAAGAAAACAATTTTTTTATTGAATATCTTTGAGGCTTAAGTTTGACTCAGTTACCTACGGATATAATACCCACAGTTTTAATCAATAGTCTCTCGACACCGTTTTGTGCCACCCCATAACCCGAAAAACTCTCGGATAAGGCCAAAAGAATAGAGACCTTATCGAGTAGGGCAGAAGTAAGACGAAAGTAGAAACTATTATATGGGTCACAGCAGCAGTTAAAGAAGTTTTAAAAGCGGTAGATAACACACATACGGACATATTCTATGAATTATAATATACACATTTAGACCAAAAATGTATGATTAAAATGTTGGTAATTGAGAACTGATGAAAGAAAAAGATCTTATTTCGAAAGGATGAAGTAGGTCTGGGCACAAAGAAAAGTTAACTTTTCAAGATGGCGTTAACGCACTTCGCGTGGTCCGCCTGGGCCAATACGGGAATGGGGAATGTAATAAAATGTTTAATGTTTAACACATTCTTGAAGTTTTAATATGTTGTATATGAATGCATATAACATCTAACTTATAATTATGCAGATCAGTCAAGTCTTAAGTTATTTTTTATAAGTTATAACATAAAATTAAAATATACAAAGTTGAACACTATTTTTGGCGCGAATCATCAGTGGGTAGAGACAGACCCGCGGACCCACGGACAAGTCCGCAGCGTCTCATACGAGTGATTGTAGCTGCGTGTTGTTTGTTATCTCTTATCTCTAATCTGAACAAGTTTACATAAAGTGGGAACAGGTTTGTCTGACCAGACTGCAACGTCAAACATGACCCACGGCTGAGATGAGCGCTCGCCATACTCTTTCTAGCAGGATCAGAGGAGGCTCCTAGATAGTTTTTCATTGTTGCGATTTATTTTTTACTAAAAGGTCGGAATAAACTATTATAAAAATAACATGTTTTCTATATACAATCTTTTGGATACTTAAAAAAATAGATGAAGGTCTTTATTGGTTTTCAACGCTAAAAACTAGGTTTAACGCCGAAAACGTAATATTGCAGTTTCATAATTTTTACGTATTAATGACTTTAAACCTTATATTGGACGAACTTCAAGTTTCATTTATGTCCGTGTCAAATTGTAATATATTCATACAGCTGAGCCTAAACAAATGTAGCGTACAGGATCGTCTTAGCTAGCGTGTAACCATTCAAAGCTCTTTACTCACTGCATCAGTTTCCCAACGCCTTGCCAACAATAAGATGTCATACCTGAAACAAAAATTACATTTTGTGAAAACTAAGTGGAAACTATTGAATATTAACTGCATAGTAATGTAATTCAAATGCCACCAAACAACTGTTACTAGCGGCTATTACGATTTGTACTCGTATTACCGCTACTCTTAAATTCTCTCTAAATGTTGAAAATGGTTTTGCTTGAAAACAGAAGGGTTCTTGTATTGCGCCTATTACTTGAGTCTGGTGTTCCTGCTGTCTTTTTTAGATGTTTGTTTTTATTTTATTTAGCTACATAACTTAACATTCATAAGTGCCTATGTTAAATCCTTTTGAATTAAATAAAAACGTGAATATTACTTCGCTAACGTTGAATTTCATTGGTTTTGAGAAGTCTTTCTTACTTTTTATTTACTTAGCAGCTATAACTATGAACTTATATAATTATATATAGGATCTTATATATTATAATATCCTATAATTATATCCATACGACCACGAATCTGTTGCCCTCACCAGGACCTCTGTCATACGTCTTGTTATTCCTCAGTTTACGTAAAAAGCAATTTCAGCACAATCTGATGACTCCGATCAGATAACGACAGCGAGTGTGACATAGGCAGCAGATTGTGGTATGATGGGGGCGAGGGGCGGCGGGGGTGAGAGGTGGGAGCGGCGCCCAAAGTACACAATTTGTCTCCAGCGCCATGAATCTCCAGGCTGGAGCTTCCAGCAGATGTAAGCACACTATTAATTCCAGTCCTCCAGTACTTCGTCTCAGCGCTCTGCCTGGACAGTGTGCTCTGAGCCAGTCACACTGACACCCACACTCACTCATTGAACATACTCAGTGTCTAATATACGCAATACTCAGTATGTGAAGGTAAAAATTGTAAATATTTACGTTTGAAGGAAAGTAACACACCAATTTCCACTTGTTCTAAATTGTGCTCCTAATGTAACCTAGCCTACTAACTCTTTATGACAATCATCAATGCAAGAAACAGAGACCTAATTGTAATACCAACACATGCCATAGAGTTTTTCAAATAAAAAGCCCAGTAGAGCTGGAATTCCTTTTACTTCACCTTTTTCTTTTAAAGAAACTCTTAAAAATTGTTTTACTCGTATGTTGTTATGTTGCTATTAAGTTCTAAGTAATAATAATAATTCTTGTGTGGAGCTGAGGATAACGGCTTTGTTTTTAAGCCTCGTCCAATTAAAAATTATTTAATATTGACCTTTTGACAATTAAAATTATTGTTCATTAAATACATTTTTTAAGAAGAAGAATGCCAATTATTTGGAAAGGAATGCTTTTTCTTACAGTTTTTTTGTTTTAATTTCGATACTGTATTTATACATCTATAACAAGTTTCAAAGCCTAAATTAGTTGTAGCGGCATTCTATGTTTGTCATGTGCTTTTTATGCACAAAATTTGAATGAATAAACATAAAATAAAATCAATCCCAAGGACTTCAAATCCCAAAGCACTTCAAATCCCAAAGCACTTCAAACCCCAAAGCACTTCAAATCCCAAAGCACTTCAGATCCCAAAGCACTTCAAATCCCAAAGCACTTCAAATCCCAAGCACTTCAAAGGTTCAGGCGTTTTGCGGCAAGTAAATATGTTATGTTAACCAATATTAAACATTATTTTGACCTTTCATAAAGATTTACTTATTTGATGTATCATAGATATGGGATCTTCCATTAATCCAAATAGTGCTTTATCCAAATAAGGTTTATCGTTGAAAGATCTGTAAGGAAGTATCAAACTAATCATTGGAATCTACAGAGCACAAAAACAATGACAGACATTACTATTTATAATGATTGCTGACTGCGGTGAATTGTAAATAGGTAGTTGTTACACCTCTGCAAAATGAATTTAATGAGCCATAAATTGTATCAGATTTATTGTTGGCTGATTAGATGCCGTTTTTAGAATTGTGCTGGTGTGTGGTTTGATTTACGAGGCTACTACAATGCAATGTAGATATACTGGGTTATAATGTATGAATGTATGTTTGTCCGTATGAAAAATAGAACAGACGACAGCAGTTATTGTGTATTGAGCTTTAAGTCATTCGATTAATTCTATTGTAACATGTCAGATAGGTGCAACTGACAACAGGGCGAATACAGGCATACAAACCGATATACATTATATTCGTACATATAAAACCCAACTATAACCTGCACTACGAATGTTGGCTGTTGAGAACGTCCAAATCCCCTTAAGATCTCTTAAAACCGATTCTTTTGAAGATTTTCAATCATCATTAGTCTTTTGATAGGTTGAGACATTAACTTCTACCCAAACCCACAAAACTAGACTAGTTTTAATGTTGTTTTAAAGTTGTATCCGGTCCTCATCAACCGCCAACTAGCATGACGCGGGGTGTAGTGGTACACGGCTTCATAGATTTTGAAAAGATAAATGAACCGAGAGGGAAGCAAAGTGAAATCGAGTGACATTTGCAGCAGCACCCAGTCTCCAAGTGTCGCTATCATTTATAACAATGACTGAAGGTTCTTTAACCGAGGAATATATGACTCAGCTGACGCTTTATCTGGTGCTACTAACCTACATTAATCGTGGACAAGTAACTCCCAAACTGATTTGCAGAGTTTTGTAATAAATGTGTGAAGTATGCTGTTTGTTTTTTAAATTGTATCTGTTTTTAACCACACCACGCTTCAGAATGCGCTTCTGATGTAATAATAAGGCCAACAAAAAGTCAAATAACTGACAGACGGAAACCAAGCAGAGGTAACAATCAAAACTCAAATATTGAACTTCATTTTCCAGCGGCAATTAGAATAACTTCAACGCCATTTAACGTTGTCATTTACTTGATTTGGACTAGGTTTCACTTGTGTTTGCACTTTGTACCTTCAGCCTTAAAAAGTAACTTTAGTGACTAAAGCTTGCCCATTTAGTTTATTTTACTCACTTAACAATTCGTCTTTTTGACACTGTTCTTATTATTCCCTTAAATTATAATTTGAATGAAAATCTTTAAAAATAATGAGCCTTGTTCTAGTTTACGGTTTAGTTTCCTCTTGAAAGGTTTATACGGTGCTTTTTTTGAAAATGAATCACTAAATCACTATTTGAGATGCCGACCACTCTCATGAGGGTATTTTAAGGCAAATATGTGGTAAAGGATGAGTGTGATGAGTAGTAGTAATGAGTTATGAGGTGTAGTTGCAAACTAAAGCCGACTCTTCCTTAGAATGGGTCATTAATTAATAGCCCAATGACCAATGGAAAATACAAGGACCAATGGCTTAACGTGACTTCCAAACCACGCAGGTGATGGTCTGATATGTCTAAACGATGGTGGGAGTTGATGCGGGTATCATCAGATGATCACTGAGACTATCTGAGCCGCTTAAGACCCATATCATCCTTAAAACCTGACCTCTATGAAGCTGGATTACAGGACCACGCCACGAGTCCCAGTCATAAGATGTACGTACAAAAATGCATTAATACTTAAATGATTCCGTTGGAAAAAATTGAACGTGTGTCTGTGTAGCCTACTGATATCGAGGACAAAGCTGAAGTGTGCTGAGTATTATGGCCTGCAGCAGAAGACGTCGTCTCATAAAATGCTGTTGAGCCCAGGACGTGTGATTATGCAAAGCTGTCGCAATCAAGGAGTTATCGTTGTTATCTCAGATGCTGGCTGCAGTTCGTCCAAGCATCTGATCCGACATCCTGTGATAGTGGACCGGTCGCTCTAATACTCTCAACTGGTGGTAAGCTCTTCTCTACGACCAGTGTTGACAGCTGCGATTAAAAATAACAAGAAAAACGAGAAACTAAATGTAGAACTTGAAATGCACTCAAGGCTCAGGTTTTCTCAATTTTGCAATACACAGTTGCGTAGGTAGTTTCCTTTCTGTTAATAAATTGCAGAATATTTACGAGTTTCACGGATTCAAAACTGGTTTTGCTTAAAACTTTGGTTTATCATGTGTGTTATATAGATGTAAGTGTTTGGTATTTAATCATGTTATTTCCCTTAAGTCGTTAAAGAAGTTAGTTAGAACATAATGTTTACTTTCAGGTACATAATACTCTCACGGAAAAACTATTGAACGAAATGTTTTTTCCATTTAATTTCCCCTTTTTTGTTTAACACTGTATAATTTTGAGTTGTTTGCAATCGTTTTGTTGGTTTTAATATTTACGAAAGCTTTGCTAGAGAAAATTCCAATTTCAAACGAAAAAGGGGCAAAATTGGAAGAAAATTATTTGGTTCCATAATTTTGTCCATGACTGTATGTATAATAAATATTTAAAAAGAATCTCGCCCATAAATACACTAAAGGGTCAATCTTTATGGAACTACCTCACTTAGCTAGAGTTAATTAATTTAGATTCATATAGTTTCATTCACACATTCTAAGTTGACTAAAGCCTCCTAAAGACACGTGACATTTGCCGGGAAGCTAGCAACACCTGGCTGAATCACGCCAAATCAGATGTGTAGGTGGTTCAGCTATTTGAGAGAAAACATTCAGTCATTTGTGAGGGTCTTGAAACCCACACTATTGTTGTTAAATGTTAAGGTTAAGGTAAAGGTTAATTATAAAGTAGGGTTTGTTAATGATTTATTGGAACGAAAACACAGAGTTTTTATAAAATACTTTAGAAATCAAGCATTGCTTCTTAGTTTATTATTAAGGATAACGATGGCTGGTTAATATTTGAAAGGGTAAGTCAAACAGTGTTTTACATTGACTTATAAATTATTTATTAATCAATTTTGAACACGACCAGCTGACAATTTGTGAATATTCGTGTCTCGGTGACTCCCACATGAGTGTAGGCAGCTTTAGTTGTAATCAACTCTACAACACATTGATTAATCAATTACTCAGTAGAGAACGCGTAATTATTTTCTAACCTTGTCCCAACTTCACTTACCAAGGGGTAGGCTACAACTCCACTCACTTTACTCACAGTTACAATTCCAGTGTTAGGGAAGCGGATTAAACAGTAGATGAGTTTATCAAGTAGGATTAGCTGCAATTATAATAGGCTTTGCCTTGGCTAAGCTCTACTTTAAGTTTTCAGCTAAACAGCTCAATTTGCTGATGGTTTTTACGAAACAACCAGCCAGAATAGTGACCTTAGTTTAGTGTACAACATGCGTTCATGGAAAGTAATTATATTTGACGGTCTGGCTTTTGTTAATCTAAATTATAGATAGCATATTATAAGGCGGCGTTATGAACAAAATAAAATTACATGAACTTCTTTCCTTTACCCTATTGTATAAGTAAAATTACAAGTTATACAAATTTCTCATAACAAGACTCAAACTAAGCCGTTCATGAACTCTAGAAATTAATGCTAATTATAAAAACGAAAACGCACGTTGACTCAGGTTTGAAGATTTTGTCGTCATAAATACAAACTACAGTAATTGCGTGAATTTTTGAACGGCTGCATCTTAACAAGTATATTTTAATTACCAGTCTCCCAAAGACCAGTAGAACATAATTCAGCATTGTTTAAGAAAGAATGTAATCAAAACATAAAATACAGAACTCCAGAAGCGTATGTCGAGGATATTTAAGCTTTGGAAATGTCCTACCAACTTAGTACTTGATTTCACTGCCTCTTCCAACGGTCTTTAGCCTTTACGTTCGTTATGCGTCAGCACCCTTCTTATTCAAAAATATTGTAAGTTAAAACGAAGCAAGTAAATCAATCAGCTGGTATCCTGTCATGGTGTGAGGGGACAGTGAATGGGCGTTGGCGCGATGCTCCGGGAAATTGAAAGACTGTAAAGTCGGGTTCGTCGCTTAACCATCTCGTTAGAAACCCGCGCATTAGGCACACCCTGTAATTTGAATTGTTTGACTGAAGCGAACCCTATAATAAGGTGAGCAAACAATGTATCGATGGCTATCAGGAGCCGGCGGTGTGTCTAGGCCAGGTCTAGTGGTCTAGGAGGTCACCGGGCCTATGGTAGGTCAGTAGTATATGTACTGTTTTAGAAATGCTTGTAAACCATAGCAAATACTATTGTCCATGTTTTATGGTACCTTTTTGTTGAGCAAAAGAGACGATAAGATTGAAATAATTTTGGTTGGTTTTAGGACGCATTTTGTTATGTGTTAAATCATCATAATATCTTAAAAACCTAAAATATCACAATAGCCAATTGGAAAAACTGTTAAACTACCATTTCGATGCTATACACGTATTTATATTACCTGTACTTTAACGAACTTATCAATATTGTTACAGTATAGTATTTGTAATCGATGCAGAGTTATACCTGACAAAAGCTAATTCTAAAATATTATTAAATGTACCATTTTGTATTTTCAGAAATACTTTTAAAATTACTAAAAAAAATTATTAATAAAAATAAAAATTTCAAATATTTATAAGAACTTTAACTTAAGAAGTTTTAAAAAATTGAAAGTTATTGTACACTTACGAGTACGTTTCTTTACTAGGGCCTAAAGTAACGCTTTTAATACGAGCTAAATTTAATAGGGGAAACATCTGACGCTATATCAGCTGGGTTAAAAAAAATATCAGCTGGACAAGTGATGAACGATACTTGCTGTCGTAGCGCAGCAATAATGTTATACCAATTTAAGTATTGTATATTTTAAATAAACTCAAAGTAAACTCTCTTTTGAGCCCAATAGTCTGGTCAGTTACAAAAACTCATCGATAAGGGTTATTATCATAAGTAGAACTTAAAAGTGTGTAAAGCCAAACTAAAACCAAAATATTTACAATATCTAGTTTTTTAAATAGATCTGATCAATCATAAACTAGTTCTTTTTTGTTTAAAGTTTGTTGTTGATGATGGGAAAATTTCAGACTTTAAACTATTATTGCGGACATTTTCCATCGTTAGTGAGCAAGATGATCACGACATTACGGAATCTGCAATCTGATCCCATCTTCAGGTGAAAAGTAAAGTGCAGATCCCAAAACGTCATGATCATCTTGCTCACTAACGATGGAACATGTCCGCAATAATAGTTTAAACTTTGGAATTCTTTTTGATTGCTGCTGTTATTATTAAGACTACAACTAACTATCTTAGGTAGTACTCTTTCAAAGTAACCAGTAACGTAATAACGAGCAAGAATGTTTGAAAAGCCATTTCAATACCTGTTCACTCATAACTCAATCCTGACCTCAGAGTGTAGTAATTGTTCTAATCACTGTACCATAAACTAATCTCTCCCGATCAACTATGTACTAATCTCGACAGTTTTCCTAGAACAGCATTTCAACTCTTAATATTAACAATTAAACAGGCACTTGTATCTTTGTTAATCATTGCAATCAGAGAGTTTTGTTGATATACTTGTATCTATGGACGTACAAAGTAATGTTGAGTCAATAATGCTTTTAATGAATTCAAGAACAATACAAGAGTTTAGGGACGTTCGTCTTTACAGACAGAAGTTCATTTTGTCAACAGGTCACCAAGTTTGATAAACAGTGCTCTGACGCCAAAAGCTAAAACCCATCTCAAAAATATTTTGATCGCACAAGCTGTTGTTTACAGTACACTAGGTTCATTACATTCATTACACTAGGTGACAGACTGACCATTGGGATATCATAGAATGAGAACGTGAATGAAATTACTACCAACAACAAAATGTCACTAGAACTAACAGTCAGGAAAGTAAAACAATTAAAATCGAGTATTTACATATTTAACAGCCAGTACATTCACCAAGCTATGACACAGTAGAAGTATGAAAGTGTGAAATGTATTGCTCGAGTTGGGTGTAGTGGAGCCCACGATTAAGTTTCAACGAATGCCAGCAAAAGGCCACGTTACAAGTATGTAATTCAGTCTTGATCTACTCGTGAATGTTATTTTCTATGGAATCCAAACGACAGTCCGCTATGCAAGCGCATGTAAACCTTGGGCTTTATCGCCATTAAACACCTCGTTTATTAAATTCGATGGCCAACCGCTCCCACTCATACCAGGCTGCGAATAAAATCCTCCTATTTTATAGGCGTCCTGGACACGTAATTCGACACGACTTGGGTGTTCTTACAGTTTTCAATTGCATTAGTTTTTGCACAGCTGTTACTTAGAACATCTGGAAAATAATTAATTGTAGTAGTACACAGAATAAAGTGTACTCGTAGATGAATAAGTGGAATAACAAATGTTAGTGTAAGGTCTGGTACAAATGAGCCCCTGAAGCATTTCGTATATATGTCTAAGTGTACGTGCTAAGTTATCTATTTCAAAAGAGCTTTACAGGGAAATAGTTATTTCCCCTGAAATAATTATTTAATAATTGAGTTATTCTTTTCATTTTTAATTGTTACTTTTCATAATTACAAAATCTTACCCTAGTTAAAATAATGTACTCTACTTTGAAACATCTGAAACTGTTATAATTCTATGAAACGTTATTTCTCTAGATAAACAGTAAACACTGTAGATATAGCTAATAAATCCTGTTTACAAGAAGAGTGTTGATTCATGGCCAGTGTTATCAGATAAGAAAGCTTCTTGCAAAAAGCAAAGGCCACCCACGCTTACTTCATGTTCTTTGATTTATATGCTGACATCGGAATAAGGTGGTGATTATTTTTCAATTAATTGGATAAAACGTGTTTTGCGGGAAAATACTAACTTGGAATAGATTGGCAATTCCCACAACTATTGATAAACTAACGTATGCTGTTCTTTATGATAGAGTGTTTAGTAAAAAGACAATGTTTCGGCCTCGTGGCTAATTTTGTATCAAACTTTTTACTTGAGTACATCTTAGTATATTTCATCACTAGGTCCTAAAGTGAATGTGTTTGATACGAGCTCAAGTTTAACGTCCAAGGCACGGCCGTTTATTCATGAAACAAAACCATGGAACAGCTGATGTCCTCACCTCTTGAAGATCATCCTAGGAAGAAAAATACTCCCAAACAACACCCTATTTCCCTGGAAATAAAGGTGAAACTGTAGCTCGTTAGTGCATGTGTCTAAAGCAGCTGTTTTAGAGAAAGAAATTCTTCTAACAGTTAGTTCGCTTACAAAAGATTGTTTTCTGTACAAGAACCAGTGGGGGTTTTCATGAAAAACTGGTCGCCTTGTTCTTGTGTTTACATGAAGTAGCCAAAAAACAACTAGAAAAAACTGTACATTTGTGGATCGTAGAATAAGTTTTCCACTTACAACATATTTCCCTCATACTAGCATGGTACATTGTGTCTGTGACAGTCCAATACACATGTCCAAATAACGGTACCAAATTTAGCACAGTGAAACTATCAATGGAATCCGCACATTAAAGTAAGCAACAAAATACTATTTTACAATAGTATATTGTTAGAATGTGAAACTGTACAAGTAAGAGTATTAGTACAATAGAGATAGCGGAGCGTGACACTACAAACACATGTTACACTTTGTTTATCCTCTCGCGTTAATTCCCACGTAAATACAGTTGAACGGTTTATAAAATTAACTTAATTCAATAAATCGATTTATTACTTATTGCAAAGCTTACAACGACCTTCAATGTGTATTTGCTGAGTTTGATCACAATTAAATAATATTGTACGTGTGCACTTTTTAGCACTGTTAGGCAATCAAGTTTTCAGTAAACAACAAACTGTCGATTGATTATCATATGATTAATTAAGCATTGTATTATCATAAGCGTGCGTTTTAAATTACCTAATAGACAATCATGCAAAGTTATATTTCATTAGTTAATATACAATGGAATGTTGAAATGTTTAAGTATAAAATAACACAGCGTATTGTTTCATCCTTAGGCGTCATTAATTTTACATGATTTGGTATGTATCAAGGTGTCCGCAGGATTATTTCTGTTAAGAATTTTGTCGTCACATTGCAACCACGATGTTTTGAAAATGGCATATTATGGCATTTATATCCCCATCTCTCCTACAGATTGTGTTTATGAAAAACTACTCTCAAACCAAAATTCAAAGAATTTGTGTACTCCAAAAGGAAGCAACAAGAATAATAGCCAGGCTTAATCACCGAGAATCTTGCAAAGAATAATTCAAATCTTAATCCATATTGCCAGTATTATTTCTATACATAGGCCCTTTTACAAACGGTGTTGTTTTCCATCCAAATTCTTGAAGAACAAAATAATGTATACAACACTAGAAACCAATCAATTCGGACAACCTATACCAAAGACTACACATCTGTGATAGTCCTCCTATGGAAGCTGGCAGGCAATTATATAATTACCAATCCACGGAAGGGATATATGTATATTGTAATATTATACTTATATTGTAATATATATATATGTATATTAAAACAAAAATAAAAATAACTTGCTAATGAATTTGTTTTACAAGGTACTGGATTTAAATCAATTTGAAACAAAAATAACTTGCTAATTAATTTGTTTTACAAGGTATTGGATTTTACTGGCAGCTAAATTATTGTAGCATACCTATTCGTTAAGCTTAGCTTTTATTACAGTCTTACCAGTGGTAATAGGTTTTATTTTATATTTATATGTATTGTAATTTTGAAGTAAAAAAACAGTTTTACATTGTACACATTGACAATAAATTATTATTGTAATGTATTTCAAGTATCCCCCCTTTTCAGCTTGTACCACGAGGTTTGGATTTAAAATTTTAGAACAGGGGAAATTTATTTTATTTGCTTCCTTCCACTTGCAAAAGAAATAAAGTGACAAAATTACAATTACAAACTAATTCGAAACTACACACAGTTCGTTGAACTGATCATCCTCTTGCGAAGTGTACGTTGATGATGAAAAGAAAGTGTAATTGAATGAAGATCCACTGTTGAATCTTTAATAGTTAGACCGTTAGGGTTGGCAAACATGATTGCACTTATACTTAAATCAAGTGCAGATTTCAACTAACCTTTGGCCCCGAGAGCTGATGAATTGTTTGCAGATGATGTTTTGTTGATGAATGACGATATTATGATCATGAAAGTGGCGCCACTCGTATGGTTTAGAGATACCACGTAAGTATTCTTACATTACGACAGAAACTGTTAGGGTAACAGAAACTGTCACGCTGTAATTTTAAAAAGGCTAGGAACATATAGTTTTAATACTGTTTATAGTTTCCAATTGAAAATTATTTTATGCGTGCTAGTGCAAACAAATTTTCTATTAAGATGAATACTATTATTATGAAAGTGCTTATCAAATTTGAAACTACTTTTAGTCTGCGAAAATTACCTTTCGTAAAACCTGAGAAGATATTCTAATCGCGCCTAACAGCTGTAGCATTATAGACGAGTAAGAAGTGTGTTGCTTTGCGTGTGCACAGTCTGCGTGATGCTTTGATAGCATAAATGATGTAAATTAGCATAAACACAACAGATAAAGAGTTGTGTTACAGCTGCTTCATCACTTGATTTGTGGTTCAATATAGAAACACCTTAACAATATAAGAATTGAAACATTACTGCGAAAAAGTAATTTATTACAATTTAGAATAGTATTATATTTCTATAGAGACCAGTGAATTACGGAAACGTTAAATTTCTAAGGGTTTTTAACTTTATAAAGTACTGCTTTACATGTATAGCAGCAGTTTCAAATATATAAATTTCAGACAAAATTGTTAATGTTGATTTTTTAAATATGAAATTGGTTCTGTCATCAACGTAGTTCATTTTTTATTTTTAACGTAATCCAAATTTATGAGACAAGCCAAAAATACTTTGAAAAAAACATTTCATTCACACACTGAAATACGAATGCCAATCAACACTGTTTTTGAATTAGAAAATAGTTACACGTGGGTGTCAACCAAACATAAATAGTTTTGACTGATAGGTATATTATTTTGTACAATGCATAAAAACCTGCTATTTTCAATTAGACAAAACATATTACACTTTTTGGCACATTGCGCAATCAAGGCAATTCGTATGCGTATTTTCATAAGGAACTGATCAAACAGATGATGAGATCAGCAAGACAAGAGGAGAGGAGGCGCCATCTCTTCATCCATTTATCATCCATCCATCAACACAGTATCATCCGCAAACAATCCATCAGCAAGTCATCAATCAAGCGTCAACAATCAACCTCAGTCCAGCTCCGGGTGACACGTCTCAAGAAACAGTGCGCATCGCAACACGAGCAGCGCGCTGTTTAATAAGTAGAAATATCTGATTTCCGTAAGGTTTCAAATTATAACGATACAAATTCAATTCAAATAAATACTATATTATTTATTACTCAGATGATAAGTTGTTTACTTTGAGACAGGGAAAAGTTTCAGTGTTTTAAAACAAATAGTTCAAAGATCCGTTATAATAACTTGTATTGTTAGCATACAATCAAGAAAAACTTAAAAGATACATTATAGCAATCGGCAGTATTACCTATCTACCTCATGAGTCAACCAAGTTAAATATGTTTTCTATTATGTTATTGGGATGAAATAACATAAGTTATTACACTCTAGTGTTTAACGCTTACGTTGGGTCGTTAATGACCCGATGGGCATATATGGGTTAAGAGCATTTACCAATGTAAATAATTGTCCATTATACGTGTCCGTTAATTTAAAGATTTTTAATAATATAACCATTCTTTGATTTTGTTTATACACTTACATTAATAAACCGGGAAGGGTTAAGTACTAATAAGCTTTAACAAAAGTACCAGAGTGACGCATGTGGACAAAATAATGGTATATTTCTTCACTAGGTGCTAACGTGATGCCGGATGATAAGAGCTAAAGCTTAACGTATGAACGGCTCCTAGACGGCTCCTAGTAGTTTTAGTCGAAATGCTATTTTATTTTTGTATGAATTTCCTTCTCGTTCCTAATATTTTAACTAAACTCAAATTAAACTATGTTTTGGACTTATTAGACTGGTTTACATTGATTAAAAGAAACCGCTGTTACACCTTTTTACTAATAGTCAGTGTATTAAAAGTAAATACGTTGGAAAATCTCATGTCCCTAAAATATTTTAAGATCATTAAAACAAACGATCTTATTCAGGCGTTGATTTCCCTGAATAAAAGTGCAGCTTTAGCAAACAATAAATAGGTTTAAAACAGCTTCGTTTTCTTCTTAAGAAAACTAACAAACTACAAACTAAAAGTACCACTAAAAATTGAAGGATTATTAGTATTTGGTTATTATTTGCGTATTGCATACTCAGTCGACAAGCAGTTCATTAAACTGGTCTCCACAAAGTAGCCTAAGTTTCTGTAGCCTCCAACTCACTAATATCTCCCGACCATGCCCGCTCAGGCCTTGTTTATCCAATAGCAGGCATTTAACAAGTAAACATTAGCGGGACAACAACAAGGCTTTGTTCGGAGGCTTCAGGCTGGACTTTCTCACAGATTGTCCTTTGTGGTCAGTGCCGGAAGAAAAATCCTTCGTTCCTTCGGTAACATATCGAACGTTACAAGTTAGAAACTAGTCAACAAAACAATAGAAAAATAGAAGGCCTTTTCATAATAAGACATGGAGGCACTCGTGACCCTAAAAGTGGTATTTTACCTAATACTGATGTTATAAATCTAAATGTATGTACACCAACACGACAACTTAATAAAAGCATCCATTAAGATATTAAATCTTACTTATTAGTTTTACTATATGTGTTTTCAAAATGACAAACCCTCTTTTTGGTTTACGATTGTCCTCTCATTACACAGAAATGATCTTACTTAATGTACAATGTTAACATTAAATATTTGTTATACGTAGGTTTTGTATTGGTTTTTTAACTACAATTTACTTACTATAATCGCAAGCTTTAATTTTTGCTAATGGAGTAAGAAGTTCCTGCTAAAATTAAAAACACGTTTGTTAATAAATAGGCTAGCGGTTAAGCTGATGACGACAGGTTTCAAAATACCATATTGCAATTGCGTTTGTTTTAAAGTTGATTTTTCCCAAACTAAAACAAAATATGGATTATTTTTCCAGTTAACCCTTAACATACGATTGATATAAAAGGCTTAAACACTCACAGCGTCTTTTGGAATTGTATCAAACCTTCATAAAAAGCAAACCGACAAAAGTTTTATTTATAATTTAGATAACTTGGTTTTAGCTTAATACTTAAGCCTAATGTAACATAATTTATTTTTTGGCGAAAATAATTTTTAAAGTTCAGCTAAACTATTGTTTAGCCAATCGATATCTCAGGTTTGACTTCAGGTGAGTGGGGAGGATTGTCAGTCTTGGCACCTGCGTGGGATGGTTTTCTTCGAACATTGATGTTTTTTGGCTTTCTAATGCTTACTTATCAAGTTCCCAGTTTAAAGAACTTTACAAGAGTAACCTTAAAGTTACCAATTAGTCTTTCAATGACTTCATGAAAAAGAAACATGATGACGTGCTCAGTCAAACACAAACTAAGCATTTCACTTCAACTGTGATTGAAATAGTTTCATAGAACAAAACAAAAGGAGAATCAAAGAGTGATGTTCTCATTGGAATGAAAGAGTGAACGGCAATAAAACTAATTTCTTTTAACTGAAATTTAAGAGAGCGACTTATTGATTTCTTCTTTTTGCTCAACATAATAAAATACTAAGGTTCCATATTCTATCTCTAAAATATACTTGGAGAGTTTTTGTTTTAGTTTCGTAATTAAAACTTCTGTATTGCAAACATATTGTGTATTGAGTATGTGTTTACCTAAACTGTTCGTGCTTTTACCTGCATTTGATAAATAAAATCATTGATACCCCAACCTCTATCTAATAAAGTTTGAATAATACTAACCATTATTCACATACCGATTTCCTTGAAGCTTTATTTTGTAATCTTCCAAGTAGTTTAAAAGTTGATTTTTTCAAAGGTTAAGCAATGCAATGCATACAAAATTATTTCAGTAGTTTGTTTCATCACTAATCTCACTCTCACTTATGTTTACATAGTGTGTTACTATGTAAACAACAATAGAACAACAACACAGAAACAACAACTACAACACATCGACTAATCTTGCATCTAACACCCACTCACCCAAGAGAGCATACACAAGTAGCAATAGACAAAGAGAGAAGCATCTACATTAAAGCATGACCTATGGTAAACTAAAAGACTCAGTAAACTGAGAATGATGTTTGCTTTCAATGAAACAAATGAAACTATAAGAGGAGCTTGGGAAGATTACAGTTGTGAATTGTTCTCTATCTATAACATGCCCTGAGTTTCTCCATCTCAGTAAACATTTCATTCCTCACTCCAGTCTTTGTTTAACAACAGTATACTTCATTATTGAGTGCACTTATAGAGAAAATCGATAACTCTTAAAATGCTCAACGTCTAGTCGTCCTTCTATTTTCATCGGAACATTTCGCCAGAAAGTTGGAATTTAGGAAACGGTTTTATTTCTGGTTTCGTTTTGGTATTCTGTATTGCAATGCTTTGTTTTGGTTATGTGTCAGACCGTGGTATACAACCCGTCAAACAATACTCGCGATACAGGAAACTGAAAGTCAAACATTTCTGTGTTTGTTTATACTGTTCCTGCAACAACAATTTGCACAACTCAAAATATATCATATAATGTAACATAAAATATATCTTGTAATGTTCTCCTTGATATCTCTTTTGCTTTGTTAAATACTGGACTTGTAGGTTTTTAGTTTGTGTCTCAAATAGCAATAATAAGAAATTGAGTGTGAAACACTTTTTTTGACGAAAATGAAGCATAATATGGTATTAATAGTAACAAATATATTAGTAATTTTATCATATTTACATTTATTAACTGGTTTTGTTCAACCTAATATTCTTAGGTGTTTAGGTTAATACAAATATTTTAGGTTGTTTAAAATATTTGTATTAACCTAAACACCTAGGATGATGGGCTAGTTCCGAAACCGGTAGTGTATTAAAAGATGATAAAGGTACTTTATTGTTCTTGTCTTTAATAATATTACAAGTATCCCTGTGTGAACAATCCTTTTCAAACATAACATAATAGTTTATTGCCAGTCAAATTTAACAATATAAGCTGTCTTTGACATTAAATAAAACATACAATTTAAAATACCCATTACCAGTGGTAAGACTAAAATAGAAATAATGTGACTTAAGTTATACGTGTTGGTATGCATACAAACAATAATTTAGTTACCAAAAATTATCGTAATTTATAACACGAATTTTGAAGCAAGTAGTTTTTAGTATGTGTTTTAAATTGTTATCTTTAATACTGGCAGGTAGTTTATTATACGATTGCCTACCAGCTTCCATAGGAAGCCTGTCAAAATTTGAAGTCTGCGATACGTTGGCCGAATCGATAGATTTCTGGTATTGTTGTCGATGAACGAACAATGAATGAATTTCTTAAATTCTTATTACCTTCTTTTGCCCTTTGGACTTTTGTTTCAGAGCAGTTTCCCCATAAACACAATACAGTACCTAAGAAAGATGGGGATGGATAATGCATAATATGCCATTTTCAAAACGTCTTGGCTGCAGTATGATGACAAGCTTTAATGGAAATAGTTTTGTGGCCACCCTGGAACATACTAAATCAATGTGATGATCCCATGACAGTTTTTTATCTTTAAAATTCTCAAGAACTTAACATAATCAGCCTCTTGAAGGATATATTTATTAATTGTAAAGTTGAATTTATCATTATCATTATAATGGTTTAACCCAAAGTTGATATAATTTGTTTTGCTATAGTTTGTATCTAAATCAATGTGTAATAAAGTTTGAATTGACAACAAGATTTATAGTTTACCAGAAATAATTGACCGTATCGACAAAACATACGAGGATACATTAATAAACTGACAGATAGAAAATGAATTAGAAATGACTTCCTTAAACAATAAAATCTGTAATAACAGCTTGATGTTAACAAATCCCCAAACCTTCTTAAGACAACTTGATAAGTTAACTGCGATTTATTAAAACAAATACTATTGTTTGAATGACTTACTACAACAAATGAAACAATTTCAAATGTTACACCAAATAAAAACATACAAGATATCTGCTGAGCCAAGCTTGAAAATAGCAATGATTAAAAAAGTTTGTAGTAGTTTGAAGTAGAATAATTTGAGCTGAAATACCAAAGTTTGTTCCCTTCTGCAATCAACGCTATTCATACTAGGAAAGTTTGTCGCTTCCTACAAGTTGTACGATATTACGGCTTGTATATGAATTTTGATGTGGAAATTGTACAAACTTAATAAAGACTTTAGCTACCGAAACTGCATTGTGAAAAGTAATAACAGAAAGTATAAAAGTGGGTCAGTAAGTAGTTGACATACTTCAAGTTTCAGAACAGTCGTAAATGTTTTATTTAACAAGTCTTCCACTAAATCATTAGGTCTTCTTGTTCAAATTAACAAATGTTTTCATTCGCTTTATTCGGAACTGCTTTCACGCGGAACGCTACTGTTAGATGTATCGTAATAAATTGTACTCTTAGATTATAGTTAGTGGTAAAACTATTGATACTTTGTTTTAAAGATTATAAAGTTTAAGGTATAAAGGTTTAGGTGTTATCAAAGTTCGATAACATCTTCATAACGTAGGTACCAAAGTCTCATTCGTACTTAAGCTAAGTTGTCATGCTTAGAGAACTGAGGAAGTCTGGTAGAATAGGTTGGACTTTATAAAACTGGGCTTCAGACAATTATTGATTGGTATATGATATTTAAACAGACTCCTTTGTTTAGTTCTACCGTGCGGCATTTAACATTTACTTGCAACAGGTCGAATCTTTGCATTTAGTTTTAAGATTTAAACAAGGAAAATACATTTAATCAAATAACCGAGATAAATTACGACTAAAACTATTCAGTCAGAACTACAGACTACGAACTACGGGCTTATCCTTTGTTTCAATTATAGTAAGTACAGTACATTAAATATCAAACTTTTTATCGTCCTAATATCCTAAGTTTAAAACAGTCATAGACTACAAAATGTAAACGGGTCTTTCTATCCATGCCCTGAGCCGGATTATAGTAGTTCTACGTCCAAACCGTTCAAAACATTTTAAAGTTCAAGTTTTACTACAACTTCTTGCATGATTTTTCATGATTTCCCTACAATTAAACTGACTAGTGTCTACATTTTAAATTCTATTGATATAAAGACCAAATTCGATTGAAAGAAACAAGTCAAACAATAGGTAACTTGTCATCTTTCCTATGTCAAATGTCTACTGAGGTAGTTGACCTTTCTCCATCACAGTCTCATAGTGATCAAAGCTAGTTTGACCCCTCTATAATCGATATATCATATAGATTCCTGTGAGATAAATCCATCAAACAAACAGCTTGATCACGAGTATATCGACCTTGCCATCTAGCGGCACAATCCTTGGCTCCTCTCTACCTCATCCTCAGCCGCACAACCTTGCCAGTTGCAACTTAGATAATCTCAAGCCTTTCTCTCAGTTAATTACACTTGGATGCCATTCAGTAATAAAATAACGTTTAATCCACTCTACTCATTATTATGTTCCGCAAATTTTAATAAAACTGAATCATTGTGATTAAAGGCTATTTCAAACAAGAAGTTGTTGGTTTTATTATTAATTACAATACATCCTGTAATCGTACAGCGTGGAATGAGTATGGTAGCTGCAAGTTGTTGTAATCTTTACTTGTTTGATATTGCAGCGTGTTATTATAAGTGATAAATTACTAAAGGTGTCAATCTTTGATAATTTATAGGTTGTTGGATATATTATTCACACACATTAATAATCTTCTTATAGAGGAAGGCTAACTATATGTACGAGAACATTTTGTAAAATTAACTTTCCTGAAATCATGTATTATTGATTTGATCTTGGATTCATATTACAGAAGTATAAGTATTTTACACATATTTCTGTCCTACTCAAAAACATATTTTCTAGTATATTTTGAAAGTACTCCATTATTACACAAATTCACTAGAACAAGACATTTAGAAGGTAGGTTGCGGTACTCAGAGGGGGGTATTTCTTTTCTTTTGATGAAAGATAATTTATACAACTGTATTACAAACTTAAATATTATTTTTGGTACACGCCATTAACAGAAGTGAATAAATAATACAACAATTGACAATTTAATTTGTGTTTTAAATTACTTAATTAATTTGATACATTATCATTTCTTGTTATGTTAAAGTTTTAATACTCACCAATATAGTCAAAAGCTCCATTAATGAGAACTCATTTTAGTAAAGATTTGAATGTGTTGGAATTTTCCTCGCGTTTTATTTTACTAGGAAGTTATGATAGCTTTGGCCCTAAGTTTTGGGAAAGGGAGACCTCGATTTCTATTCTATGGAAGTCTGTCGATGTTCATTTTTGTGTCTTTTCTCGTAAGAATATACTTCTATGCCAGTTTGAAACGTTGCAAATTTGAATTTGTAAAAGATTAACATTTCTTAGATGTATAGCGACGCTGAAGGGTAAATTTTGTAGTATTTTAAATATTGCCCTACGTGAAGGTTGTCTACGATCACCTGTCAAAATACGAACTGCTCTTTTTGTAGTACAGAGATTGTAGTTCTAAAGACTTGCATGAGTTGTATACAGTAGGTATCAGAGTGACTACATGCAGAGGACTTATAGGTATGCAGGCACGCACGTCACCTGTTGTAATCAGTGGTGATAAGGAGTGTCAGTCTGGGACCACTCCTCGGCGGTCACACAGACCTTTAATCAGCATTCCGAGACAATGTCATTGGCTGCGTGCTGGCTCATCTTCCTGTTCCGACAGTTCCGTTATCCTACATACTCGTCCAATCTAGATCAGTCAATTTAAACACAGTTTTCATGCGAAACTGAATACTTTACAAAAGTTAAATTTACTGAAAAGCTACCTTCCTGAAAAGTTAATCTTACGCCCAATTAGACACTTACAAAAGGTTAGTTTTAAAAACGGACTATTTTTTATACTTTGTACAAGTATTAAGTTTACACATTATAAAATAATATATAAGGCTTACAAACTTTGAGAAATAAACTTTGCCAATTTCACGTTCTTAAAAATTCTTTTTTTTTATATGCGCGTAGGCCTATACGTGAAAAATAAAGTACCCAAATTTAAAGGAAACAGTTGCGTAATTAAATCTCAATCAAGTACACTATCAAAACAATGAAACAAAATAAAAGACAGTTTAAATTTGTTTTACCCGTGCTTTAATTCGTTCCATCAAACGAACGATATAAAGTTTTGACATGTGACTCAGGAGTTGATGGTAAGCAAAACCCTGCAAACCGTACCTTTCTACGACATGTCCTTCTCTTTGGCGATGGAAATTAATAGCTCTATGTTCTATGAAAATTTGCTTATGAATAAAGATGATTCATTTAGACAAAATATAAATGAGCACGTGTAAAGAGTTATAAATACACCAAGCAGATAAAGGAGCAAAGTAATAATTGTCTTAATGCCCTCTCATGCGGGCAGAAAACAGCGCTACTCGAAACAAAATGACACTTTGAGTTACTTTTAATCACTCGGCTGTAAAATTAATGGCTTTTATTAAAGTTGTTTACATTTTACGTTCTTTTTATGAGTGGGTAATAAAAGCAGTAAGCGTTGTAAACCCTAAACAGCTGTTTGAAATGTACTTTCTTATAGTTAGATGATGTCGATAGTATACTAGTTTAAAGGACAAAAATTCTAATACAGTTACTTTAAACATGTGAAGTTAGTACTCAATTGAATGCACTCTGCTAGAAAATAAACTCGCTGGCATTTAACTGTAGTATGTTGATATCTAAGTAGCCCAGTCAGCAAGTAAATAATATAACTAACAGCTTAAAAACCAAAACTGCTATCTAAAAACATCTCTTTTCATTACACAAATTCAATATTAGTACAACATAAAATAGCCGGGTTTTGTCTCAAGTGTAAAGTGTAAAGCTATTAATAAGCACGTTATATCTGACAGCCTTGGTGAGATAAGATCTGTACAATGTAGATGCCAGACACTGATAGGGTCGAGTGTTGTTGTTACCAGTTAATACACAAGCGTGCCAATTATGAAAGCTAATATCTACCCTTTCAATCATTTACATGTTATGCTCTACTTCAGTTTTATACGTTTAAAACAAAATGATAAAAGTTAAGTCAATCAAAATTAGCTGAATGAATTCGCATGTAGTTTTTTGTCTAGTTTCGGTTTTGTCCACTATTTAAAATCTATTTTAGATATTATTTGTTTAGATAAAACTGTACTTTTTAAATTTTATACGTAACCTTTCAAATTCTAACTACTTCCAGGATAAATGTTGTTTGTATTTAATCTGCATGCTGGGTATACACATGTACACTAAAAAATAGAGGAAAATTTGAAAAATTAAAAACATTGTTTGTAGAGATTTTGTAAGTTTGTTACTTTATACAAGCTCACAAAACGGCCTTGACAATATGGTCCCTGGCCACCTTTCAATATAAAGGGATGAAATTGTATTCGTGCGGTTTTCTTATTTTCTATTGTGTCTATCAAATGTTATCTGTAGCTACCTATTTCAGCTAATGATCAACTTGTAACACTAATGGGACCTGTGTCGACAAATTGATTTTATTTGAGTTATTTTTTAAGCAGCATGAATTGAAATTCGGTCTGAATAAAAACGATAGTAGTTATTTACTTATTTTCACTTTGTAAAACATAATTTCAATCAAACCACCTAAATGTGTTGTGGAAAGGTTTCAACTATGACTAGAGTGATGATGTATGTTACTGTTAGCAAATTTGGTTTTGTAGACTTGAGGTATTGACTCCAAGTACATGTGCTATTGACTTAAATCCCTTTAATTTATTAGCTATAACATATAACGAGCGGCGGTAAAGTACTTTCATGCACTACAGATGTTTTAAGAGCAAGCTAACAACGACGGTGGGAAACCAGCTGAAGCAATCAGCATTATTAATCACACGGTAAAACGCTGATGTCAGTTTTACGCTTGAGTTAACAGGGTTGATTCAACCCACTGACAGTCAGACTAAAGACAAAGACAAAGAGAGAGTTAATGTAATTGATTTGAAGCTTTACAGTCGATAAAATCAATGAAAGGCCAAGAACTGCTTGACTCGGCGCCGCGTCAGCAACAAATCAGTAAAATCAATTACACACGGCCGGCTCGCGCCGCGGAGCAACACCACCCTGCACAAACACAGCAGCAGTATTTGTGACAACTTTGAGTAAAGTTTAGGAACTAAAGAAGAAACAAAAGCCAATACTTGAATATTAATGAACTTACGAGGCCTTTCACTAGCAAAACTAGCATCTACGAACAACACAAAATGTCTTTAATGTTTTTAAGGAAATTCGTCACAATTTAAACTTTGGCTTGTTACGGGTTGTGTGAGAGTGTTTTTTTTATGTAAAGGGAAAATATGTTCCTGTTTTTATTCATAACATGGGTTCTTGCTTTGGTTGACTAATACTCTTAAGACTGTCGCAACGAGCGATAGAATTCAAGGCACGTGCGGTAGGCCGGCGCGTCCCCTCAGGCGCCAAAATATCAATAAAACTGTGTTTGTATTTGCCTTTTTTTGCCCACCCTTATTTTCAGCCGCAGGTCCACAAGAAGGAAGTGTCAGCCATAAACATACCTGTCATATTCAAGGACACATCTATTCATTCAACTGTTTTTGCTTCGTTCAGATTGTAAACAAAAGTGGTTCTAAACTACTTTGAGTTAGTTTCACAACCGTCTCAAATTAATTTATGTTAATGGTAAACTGTGGTGCGAAATCACTAAAAGAACGAAAAATCTCAACACCCACAAGTATTTTACAACTCGGACAATATACCATCCTTTATCCTGCTACATCGACATAGCGAGAAGAGCTCAACAGTTTCCAGTTAACATAGAACATTATTTTAGCTAAAATGTCATTCAGATTAACCTTTGTTAGTGACAAAGGTAGCCTCAGTCAGATTACGCCACATCGTGGAAATCCCCTTTGTGAACATATTACCAGGCTATTTTTGGGTTTAATATCGTATGGTTCTATTCACGGGATTATCTTCCACAATCATGTGCTATGACGAGGAAACCCCAAACTCGGAGGTGGTTCAAATAACATTTTGAAAAAGGACATGCATAAAACCTCGTATATTTATTACAATTGCAAAGCATCATCTTTTCGACAAAATATCAGTTAGAGGCAACAACGCATTTTGAAACCATGGAGGCATGAATAAAAATAAGCTTAATAAATATACAACTGTGAAATATTATTAAAACCATTATTTTTCTTTGTTGGGATTTTAATTAGTTCAATAACAGTTACTAGAAATTACCAGGTTTGGTCAAAAGCAAATTAGATGCAAAAAACAAACCCTGTGACGTATTGACAGATTAAATTACAAATCAAACCGTGAATTTTACTTGTCTGAATCAACATTGTTGCTTGATAGCCACTATAAATAATTGGTAACATATTGGTAACATGAGCTGTGAAGTTTAAGTAGCATTTGACTTGTTCATTATTCATTATTAGTGAAATAAATCAGCTGTTTAGCTTACTTAAAACACTATATAATAATAGTTTGTTTTAAATTTAATAATATTTTTCGTCTAAATTTCTTGAAACATCTTCAAGATCAACAGTAATGTTCACAATTTCTACTCAAAAAACAAAACATACAAAACCATATGATTTAAGTTCTAAAACTTAAACACTGCATATTAGAATTTTAAGGTATAAAGCCTTTATACAAATTAGTCGTTGATCATGGTTGTCGTTAACTAGGATCTACTGATATCTACAAACCGACCCTTGTAAACTGCTCCGTCAGAAATTAACCTAACAATGGCTCCAGTATCAGAAAAGATAATAGAGTGACTACAGAGATCCAATGGAATGGACTATGGAGTGCGGAGTGTTTGGATTCTCGGGGGTGGGGCGGGACATGTGAGTATTAGTAGATATGGCAACCGCGCCCGGTGATGGATTAAACTAGCCTTAGCTTTACAACGAAAGATGGCCGTCTGTATAGAGTTTGTTGTCTGTGGCACCGGCCACTATTGTTGCAGTGTAGAGGGGTGAAAGCGGTGTATTGGTGACGCCAGGAACTGGCCCCCGGTGACACATTCCAGCTCGGTTCTTCCCCTAATAGTGACACGTCAAAACATTCCCCGGGCCTCACCGCGACTTTCCAACTCTAGCCTAATGACACTGGTCGCGACTTAGCTGTACACACCCCTACTACTCAGAGCTACGCAGGAATGTTAGGGAATACAACTCTTAACTTCTTGTTAAAAATGGAAAGTGTTTTTCGTAGAGGCCATTTCGTTGTGCAATGATTCACTTTTACCCATCGGTGTTTAAAAAAAACCCCAAATACTTGCTTTGAATCATAAATGATCATATCATAATAATGCATATGGAGTAGGTATACTGTTTTGATTTTATGATTTCATTTTAATTTGGTTAACATTACAAATTTAGTTTAGTGACATTGAAAAATCGCGTATTGGCTACCCGTGCGATGAGGGTGGATGAAGGGTTAACTTCTGGTAATTGGTTTGATAGTGGTGAAGCCGAAATATTACCAAAATTAGTTTATTTGCAACTGTGAGTTATTTATCTATGTATATACAATATAGTATAATGGCTATTTGCCGTTGGTAAATATATAATATTAGATAAGGTAGCCAAGGCATGGAATGTGCAATTGGAAGGTGTATGAATAATGATCAACTTATTCGTCGATTCAAAGTTCACTTGAAATGCTGGGTAGACAACGTACTTACCTGCGTAGCTAGCCTCGTCTCACGTATGTTGAACTCAGCAGTCAGCTACACAGTTACCTTCAGCAGTTAAAAGAAAAAGAAAAACAGTACAGCTCTTACATTTCTATATGCATGAGCATACTCTCACTGCATAACACACAGTATCAGAGGTGTTCCACAAGACCAAGCATCGCACACACATTCTCTGAAAATAAACTGTTTTCTTACCAAACCCCTAGTTCTTGAGGGATTTCCCGAAATGAAGCAGAAAAATGGCGTTAAACAAAAGTATGAATGTGCATGTAGAAGCTTTACAGAAACCGTAAAAGCGTTTCACATCCGTTAACTCATTTCTCAACTACATTTTAACTACAGAAATCCAATAAACTCCAAACAATACATAACTGTGATTATGTAGACAAATCATACGACATTTGAAAACCACAACGTTTTTCCTGTTACATTTGAATCATACAACTCTACGACAGATTTATTTTCTTGGCTAGAGTTCAGGAGCTGATGGAGCTTGGAGGTGATGATCTCCAAGTGTCACAGAGTGATCAGGTGATGTGGTGATGTGGCGGGAATGTGGTGACGTCACGTTATACACGCCTTGTCACATTAGCATCCTGCAGCCGTCAATCCGGTGAACACGCCACGCGGCACGACTGTGGGGTCCACCGCACACTACTAGCTAGTAGACAGCTTTGCAATAGATCAGCATTTCTTCATAATTTTACCACGATTACTAATCTACTATTCAGTAGATTAGTAATCATTGCTACTACGTAATTTTCATTCCTTCGGCCTTCGACTTCGGAGTATTGCTAACCCTTATCTTTTAGCGGATCCGTGGCGGATTGGTATTGCGCGTGACTCCGGAGCTCATCACTCCGGTAGCGCGGGTTCGATCCTCGCAGTCAGGACTTACAATTTTTAATGTGACTAATACGGTAAGGCTTACGGTGAGTACAGTAAAGGTTGAGGTTGAGTGGTAGAGAAGACTTTGTAGTCTTAACTTCACATCTTTAAACAAGACAAACTCACCTCTTTACCTTACCTGGCAAGACCCTATTTTTCCATAGGTATTTTGACCCATGATTATAATTTATCATTTTCTTCCTTGATCTCTTACTTAGGTATTTCGTCCTATATGTATATTTTATTTCTTTGTAGTCGTAATGGATGATACTTAAAATATACGTTTTCATTATACAGGATATTACAAACACTAACGCATGTTTTGCCTTTGTAACAAAATGTAATATTGATTTTACACAAATTACTATTTCTTTACGTTTTGGTTAAAAAAATAAACTACCTCGGAAAAACAACAAGAAAAGCACAAATATGGCCACTATCCTGGAATGAATGACTCGATATACTTCAAATTCGAACAAAGACTCTTATAATTATTACTAGCTGCACTGATGGGGCTTCGCCCCAGACCCTGGCACGCTGCTCGCTTGCTCACGAGCAAGCACCTCGGCCTGCGGCCTCGGTGCCCGCTTTGTAAAACTCAGCCATCCCGATGTTTTACCCCACTTTTAACCCCCTTCCTCTCCAAACAATTTGTAGACAACCAATATATTTTGAAATCAGAATAATATTCCCTTTTTGATACCCCACATCGATTTGTATGATTTTTTTTATTTCTTGCCCCCAATTCCAATCCATATATATGTGTGCCCCGAACCCCAAATCAGTAGGGTCTTTGGGTTAATGGTATACAACTATGTGTCGAGTTTCAAACAAATCCGTTGATATTTACTAATAAATATTTACTAAAAAAGAAATGTTACATAGGGAATTAGGGACCTCAAAACCCCATAAAATAAAAATCTATATCATTTTATTCGTTTCCCCACCCTTCACACTAAGGACCATTTCTATTCAACAAATTCTGAATTACCCCAGCCAGATTCCGAGATCTCAACACTCCGGACAACCCTAACCGAAATACTAATAGTATAGATGTAGACCCAGTGTTGGACCACCTATTAAAAAGGATCTCTGTAAGATCAAGAGGCACCCCAACAAAGGTAAATCTTTTTAAAGACTCACAACAGTTGCGAATACTTTAAGCCGGTCCAACACTATCGTCTACACAGACATACGAGCATATGATTTGTTTTCAATAATTGAGGTTTCATTCATTTCACCTTCGCTCATCTAATTGAGAGTGCGCATTAAAGGCGTCAACAATGCAGGTACAGTTCGACCGATGACTGTACTCGTAGTCGATGACAGCTAAAGAAACTACGGATAGTTCTGAAAAATGAATAAAAACAAACAACTAAAAGACGTTCGTTATACTCGTATAATACAAAAAAACAACAAAAGAGTGGTTTAAATACGAAGAGTAAGGGGTTAGTTTTCATCCAATCAATTATTTTTAACGAGAGCTTGTAAAACTTTGATAGACTGAAGTGAACGTAATAAGGTTGAGAAGGCAAAGCTTTAATTATCAATGCAACAAACTACTTTTACAGAGGTAATATTTTTATACATTTATTTTCTAGCAGTTACTTCTAAAGTATTTAGCATATTTCGTTCTGGCGCAATTCTAATTTGTTCCATAGTCAGTTTTCGGTTGTACCGCTGTTAAGCCTAGTGTTACTATGAGCTAACTTTCAAATGAAAGGTTAACATATTATTTGAAGCTGGTTGGAAGTCAATTCGATCAATTTCATTTTATATTTAGGAAAAATAGTTTTAAATCAAGCTCCAAAGTCCCAGATAAAAATAGAGTATAGAAACGTAGCTCCAATCACCCCATGCCATTCCTTTTGCCATGAAATAAAACTATTGACATGTAGTTTTACTGTCATCGTTACGAGTACAGTCATCGGTCGAACTGTACCTGCATTGTTGACGCCTTTAATGCGCACTCTCAATTAGATGAGTGAACGTGAAATGAATGAATGAACCCTCAGTTATTGAAAAATATCATATGCTCGTTTGTGTGTGTAGACGATAGCGTTTGACCTGCTTAAAGTATTCGCTCAACTGTTGTGGGTTCTTTGAAATAACGAGTATTTAAAAGATTTACCTTTGTGTGGTGCCTCTTGGTCCTACAGAGATCCTTTTTAATAGATGGTCCTACACTGGGTCTACATAATAACTATAGGAGGCTTTGTTCGAATTTAAAGCATATCGAGTCATTCATTCCAGGATAGCGGCCATCTATATGTTTTTCTTGTAGTTTTTCCGTGCTAGTTTTTTTTTACCGAAACGTAAGGAAATAGTGATTTGTGTAAAATCAATATTACACTTTGTTACAAAGGCAAAACATGCGTGAGTTTTTGTAATCTCCTGTAAAATGAAATCGTATATTTATTATCATCCATTAAGACTACAAAGAAACAAAACATACATATAGGACGAAAGCTCATAGTAACACTAGTTTTAACAGCGGTACAACCAAAAACTGGCTATGGAACAAATTAGAATTGCGCCAGAACGAAATATGCTAAATACCTTAGAAGTTACTGCTAGAAAATAAATGTATAAAAATATTAGCTCTGTAAAGGTAGTTTGTTGCATTGATAATTAAAGCTTTGTCTTCTCAACCTTATTACGTTCACTTCAGTCTATCAAAGTTTTACAAGTTCTCGTTAAAAACAATTGATTGGATGAAAACTAACCCCTTACTCTTCGTATTTAAACCACTCTTTTGTTGTTTTTGTAATATACGAGTATAATGAACGTCTTTTAGGTTGTTAGTTTTTATTCATTTTTCAGAACTGTCCGTAGTTTCTTTAGCTTGTTGAATGTTTTCTACTAAAGCTGCAAGTAATTTCGTATATATAATTCTAAACGTTGCACAGGTTTATTGGAGAGATCACTTAATTACAAATGACAAATCTGTACCGTATATTTTTGTATCTTGTATACGCAAATTTCGAGTTATATTTAGGAAAAATAGTTTTAAATCAAGCTCCAAAGTCCCAGATAAAAATAGAGTATAGAAACGTAGCTCCAATCACCCCATGCCATTCCTTTTGCCATGAAATAAAACTATTGACATGTAGTTTTACTGTCATCGTTCACGAGTACAGTCATCGGTCGAACTGTACCTGCATTGTTGACGCCTTTAATGCGCACTCTCAATTAGATGAGTGAACGTGAAATGAATGAATGAACCTCAGTTATTGAAAAATATCATATGCTCGTTTGTTTGTGTAGACGATAGCGTTCGACCTGCTTAAAGTATTCGCTCAACTGTTGTGGGTTCTTTGAAATTAGGAGTCTTTAAAAGATTTACCTTTGTGTGGTGCCTCTTGGTCCTACAGAGATCCTTTTAATAGATGGTCCTACACTGGGTCTACATAATTACTGTAGGAGGCCTGTTCGAATTTAAAGCATATCGAACAGAATAAGTGGTGCGGTTAAGTGGAAGAGAGGACTTTAAAGTCCTAACTTCGCCACCAATAAAGTCGCTTTTCATTGCATTTCATTTCATTTCATATCGAGTCATTCATTCCAGGATAGTGGCCATCTTTATGTTTTTCTTGTAGTTTTCCGTGCTAGTTTACTTTTTTTACCAAAACGTAAGGAAATAGTGATTTGTGTAAAATCAATATTACACTTTGTTACAAAGGCAAAACATGCGTGAGTTTTTGTAATCTCCTGTAAAATGAAATTGTATATTTATTATCATCCATTAAGACTACAAAGAAACAAAACATACATATAGGACGAAAGCTCATAGTAAC
Source organism: Matsumurasca onukii (assembly GCA_018831715.1). NCBI lineage: Eukaryota > Metazoa > Arthropoda > Insecta > Hemiptera > Cicadellidae > Matsumurasca > Matsumurasca onukii. The sequence continues at coordinate 38,232,924 of CM032062.1, forward strand.
ACTAGTTTTAACAGCGGTACAACCAAAACTGGCTATGGAACAAATTAGAATTGCGCCGGAACGAAATATGCTAAATACCTTAGAAGTTACTGCTATAAAATAAATGTATAAAAATATTAGCTCTGTAAAGGTAGTTTGTTGCATTGATAATTAAAGCTTTGTCTTCTCAACCTTATTACGTTCACTTCAGTCTACCAAAGTTTTACAAGTTCTCGTTAAAACAAATTGATTGAATGAAAACTAACCCTTACTCTTCGTATTTAAACCACTCTTTTGTTGTTTTTTGTAATATACGAGTATAATGAACGTCTTTTAGGTTGTTAGTTTTTATTCATTTTTCAGAACTATCCGTAGTTTCTTTAGCTTGTTGAATTTGTTCTACTAAAGCTGCAAGTACTATAATTCTGCGTATATATAATTCTAAACGTTGCACAGGTTTATTGGAGAGATCACTTAATTACAAATGACAAATCTGTATTTGTATCTTGTATACGCAAATTTCGAGTTAATTTATGTAGACATTTCAGTTCTGTTAACCTAGATTGTATTGCCCGAACACAACACAACGTAGCTAGAATGTAAAACATGTTTAAAAGTTATTTTGAAGTATTGTATCTATATCAACAATGTCAACTAGCCAGATAAGTAGACAAGAAAACACTTGCAGATTTAGCTGCTTATGAGTTGAAAGATTACAGTAAAGACGCTTTTGATAAAAACAGTTCTTAAAACCGAAAGGTTTACACTAAACTGAATCTTTTGCAAACATCACACCAGCCCAAAAGAGGGGAAAGCTGTAAATTAAATCGAAAGATAGTATTTCCGTGGAATGAAATTCCAGCAGTTGCTGTGAGCTCCGGTGACGAAGGTGAAGGAGATGGATTCTACTCCAAGAATGTGGAGAGGTATTCACTTAATCGTTATCAACACAGTGGAGTGAACACAAAAACACTCACTGTGATCTCTATCTGCAACAGCGTCCAACACCTCGCATCTCACTCACTTCCAAGTCACATTCTCGCCAAGCTGTTAATGATGAGGTTTTGCATACTCGGATATATTTAGACTCAATCATTGTCTCTATGTAACACGTATCGTGTCGCGAAATACCTTATGAATGAATAGTCTTTTGAAGCGTTTGAATGAATCGATATTGGAAATTACAAATTGTAAAAATATCAAGTGTCTAATGTCAGTCCTTACATGTCTATTGGAACTTACATTGAAAAAGACCAGTTTGTTTTTGGCTAAAAATCCAAAGTAGAAAGTAGGTTTTATAGGTTTTATCTCGTAATACTGGTTTACCTTGCATATAATACTGCTTTGTTTTAAACTAAGGGTGTTATTTTTGTTATCAATATGAATTAATCCCAGTCAGCGTAATTCGTTTGCGTAATTGAACGTGTGTACTATAATTATGAAACGTTGAATGCAAAACAGAGCAAAACAAAAACCAGGCAAGCTTTAGCAGATCATCCACAGTCCAAGCACTCCATAGGTACAATACAGCTCTCACTGTAGCAAATCGAGTGTTTCAAACAAGTAACCGCAATGTTGGATTTGTATCAACAATTGACATAAGCCCTGAAAAGCTCTTTACACGGTTTTTCAGTTACAGTGGAATTGTTACTAAAGTTGCTGTTTAATACTGATAAACCTGCGTCATAGTACTCGTTACTCGGTACTTCACGTTGGAAATTAATATTTTTGAAATATTGTGACTATTCTTCGTTTTAACAATCTAACGGACTCTATTAAAGACAAACAATACAATTTAGTGTTAATCTCGCAGCATGTAATCCAATCCGTAACTATTAAACTAAGGGTCTATCATCTAAAGTACATAAACAGCCAACTTAAAACAATTTTTCCGAGGTCGATGAACATTAACGTAAGTATTATCCGCTGTAAAATATCGTCTCAACAACACGTAAATTGAAGTGAAAATAGAAGTATTAAGCTTTTGTTGTTAGTTTTACCTTGAAGACCCCTTCAATAATTATTAATGAACGATGTATTATAACCCCGATCATTCACATTGCAAAATTAAATATTATACACTCAATTTAAACAAATTAAAAACCGCCATAAATGTCAACACAGACATTATCACGCACAAAGGTACTTCAAACTAAGTTACTTTAACGCTTTACGCCAGCGGGAAACTGTGGGCTCAACTGCCCGCGGCAGATAACGCGGATAAAAACAGCCATAAACACTTTGCCGGCCAGATGACATCATTGACGCGCACTAACCTCGTCATTAACAACGCGCGTTTTACGGTGCCATCAATTAACACAGTAAGTAGTAGAACAGCGGCCGCGCGGTAGTCTAGTTGGGCGCCGTTAGCTATCAATAATAGGCCGCTTCCGCAGTGAGAGCCCTTCCACGCCGCAGCGCCCATTTTGGAATTCCTCTCCGATCACCGAAAATTAAGTGGGTTGAAATTACTGTTTGTATACTGGTAGTAAAAACCCGATAACACCTCCAGGCCACCTCTAGGTAGACAACACAAAAAATGGTGTTTGTTTTACTGAATTAGTCCTACTTGTGAATAGGTTAGGCTGTAAGTTATTCGATAAAACGAAATTCATGATTTAGCCGTTCCATAGTGATAAATTGGGTTTAGGCAGTAGCCAGTTAAGGTGGGTAATTTAGTGTTAAATTTATGTCAAAACTTATTGTTACTAAATAACTTCTGTGAACAATAATTTCTCAAAACATATATTTCCTGTTTTACGTATCAAATAAAAACACCAACCTATTAACACTTGCACTGCCTAAGAAGGTCTTTTAATACTTCGCAACTTACAAGGAAACCAATGAAATTTTCGGTCGCAGTGGACGCGTTGAATAGTAACCTCAAACTATTGTTTAACAGAAGGATTACAAAACTACAGAGTATTTTGGAAAATTCTTCGCCTGTGAAAATAGACTATGACAATATTTTATAGTAAAAGTCCAAATTTTGCACCTACATCTTCCATTTAAAGATCACGATATAATTTTCAGCGTTATCTAAACGTTTAGTCTTTACAAAATATTAGTCGATTTTCATTGTTATAACGCTTTGTAAACCTGATCTCGATAAAATTTAAATATGGCAAAATCAGTTGTAGCAATGAACTCGTAGTTCAGAGCACTCAAATAATGTTGTCAAAATTCAAAAGTTTGAGAAATCAGTCAAAACTTCTGAAACTTGTTATTACTTCACTGAAACTCCGTTAACCGTACCACAGAAAACCTTAGTTCATCTTTAGTCGTACTCGTATCAACGTTTCATTTAAACTTATCGGGTGAATCGAGATTACTCAAAAAGCAAAGCAGGACCAACATTGTGCAACCAACATAGTACCAGATGTGAAAGTCACATGAATAAAACAACATTTCGGAGAAGAATCTCACAAGTTTGGTCGAAGTTGGTGGTATAGTAACGCGCGTTTTACGGTGCCATCAATTAACACAGTAAGTAGTAGAACAGCGGCCGCGCGGTAGTCTAGTTGGGCGCCGTTAGCTATCAATAATAGGCCGCTTCCGCAGTGAGAGCCCTTCCACGCCGCAGCGCCCATTTTGGAATTCCTCTCCGATCACCGAAAATTAAGTGGGTTGAAATTACTGTTTGTATACTGGTAGTAAAACCCGATAACACCTCCAGGCCACCTCTAGGTAGACAACACAAAAATGGTGTTTGTTTTACTGAATTAGTCCTACTTGTGAATAGGTTAGGCTGTAAGTTATTCGATAAAACGAAATTCATGATTTAGCCGTTCCATAGTGATAAATTGGGATTAGGCAGTAGCCAGTTAAGGTGGGTAATTTAGTGTTAAATTTATGTCAAAACTTATTGTTACTAAATAACTTTGTGAACAATAATTTCTCAAAACATATATTTCCTGTTTTACGTATCAAATAAAAACACCAACCTATTAACACTTGCACTGCCTAAGAAGGTCTTTTAATACTTCGCAACTTACAAGGAAACCAATGAAATTTTCGGTCACAGTGGACGCGTTGAATAGTAACCTCAAACTATTGTTTAACACGAGGATTACAAAACTACAGAGTATTTTGGAAAATTCTTCGCCTGTGCAAATATACTATGACAATATTTTATAGTAAAAGTCCAAGTTTTGCACCTACATCTTCCATTTAAAGATCACGATATAATTTTCAGCGTTATCTAAACGTTTAGTCTTTACAAAATATTAGTCGATTTTCATTGTTATAACGCTTTGTAAACCTGATCTCGATACAATTTAAATATGGCAAAATCAATTGTAGCAATGAACTCGTAGTTCAGAGCACTCAAATAATGTTGTCAAAATTCAAAAGTTTGAGAAATCAGTCAAAACTTCTGAAACTTGTTATTACTTCACTGAAACTCCGTTAACCGTACCACAGAAAACCTTAGTTCATCTTTAGTCGTACTCGTATCAACGTTTCATCGGGTGAATCGAGATTACTCAAAAAGCAAAGCAGGACCAACATTGTGCAACCAACATAGTACCAGATGTGAAAGTCACATGAATAAAACAACATTTCGGAGAAGAATCTCACAAGTTTGGTCGAAGTTGGTGGTATAGTAACGCGCGTAATTAGTATTCATTTGTGCAAATTTTCAATCGAACAGTTGATCGTGTGGGCGAGCCCGTCTATCAGCCGTGATCAGCTGAGGACTAGGCCTACAAATTACTTCATTTTCCTTGAGATGCCGATAATTGACGGTTTCGTGTTCGCACGGCCTCGCAGCCTGCTAAGCGCCCCGGGTGCCGGCCACCTCTTGTCTCAAGTCGTTAGATGGAACGGTCCCAGGACGTTCAAGAGGTACTGGTTAGCTAACGAGAGATGACAAAGTCGCTGCCCCCTCTGTCCAGTATAGTATAGGTTGTAGTTGTAGTATAGGTTTCCTTTATCAAGGTGTAGTTTTCCCAAACTTTCATTTTTCAAAAAACTCACCCCAAGCTCATACTACACATTATTTTCCGTACATGTTATATAGTAAGAAATCAGTAGGTAGTTTTAATGTTTTATTCATGCTATATTATGTACGTTTAAGGTGCCTAAAAGATGTACTGTATCTGAAATGTAGCCGACGCGTTGCCACAAGCGCTACCGTAGTACTAATGATTTTTCAACAACAATGTGGATAATTAACCCCAATAATGAACCTTTATGCTTTAAAAACGAAATTTATGATCGGACTTCAATGAAACTTAATACTGTATAAACATTTATAAAAGAATTTAAAAAGCCTTCCTAATATCAATGTTATTTGCACACGCGCTTTCGATAGCAGGCTACCATTTTCAGGCTGTTGCACAAAGAAACACAAAAAGTATAAGGTATTCCATTATTTTTACATGTTACTTTTTGTATGAATTGAAGATGACAGCCTGCTATTGAAAGTGATTGTGCAAATAAAATTGATAATGTTGGCCTTCTGTGTTTGAATTATTCTATCAAGTCCAAATAACTCCGCAAGAAGATCACAAATATATATGTTACTAAAACAACATCCGTACTAAGAACCAACTAAATCCTACTAGCCAAATCAATTAAAATGTAGACAAAAAAAGGTTTTTACCACAATCATGGTGTGGCTGAACCTCCCCTCCACCCTAAACGAGAATCCTTCTGGTGAACCGATGTAATAAGTAACCAAACCTAATCGGTGATTTACAAAAGAAATCTTTGACCCAAGTGATTTAAACACGCTATCTACTCGTAGTATGTAGCTGAAACACTCAATCAAGTATGTAGCTGAAACACTCAATATAGTATGTAGATGAAACACTCGATCTAGTATAAAGCTGAAACACTCAATCTAGTATGTGGCTAAACATACTATGTGTAGTATGTGAAACACACCATCTAGTATGTAGCTGAAACACACTATCTAGCATGTAGCTGAAACACACTATCTAGTATGTACCTGAAACCCACTATCTAGTATGTGCAGCTGAAAAACACTATCTAGTATGTAGCTGAAACACACTACCTAGTAGGTGGCTGAAACACACTATCTAGTATGTACAAACCCACTATTTGGTATGTGTAGCTGAAAAAATTATCTAGTATGTAGCTAAACCACACTATGTAGTATGTAGCTGAAACAAATTATCTAGTATGTTGGTGAAACACACTATCTAGTATGTAGGTGAAACACTATCTAGTGTGTAGCTGAAACAAACTATGTAGTATGTAGCTGAAACACACTATGGTATGTAGGTGAAACACAATATGTAGTATGTGGTTGAAACACACACTATCTAGTGTGGTGAAACATTATCTAGTATGTAGGTGAAACACTATCTAGTATGTAGGTGAAACACACTATGAGTATGTGGTTGAAACACACTATCTAGTGTGTGAAACACTATCTAGTATGTGGCTGAAACACCTATCTAGTATGGCTGAACACTATTTAGTATGTAGCTGAAACACATATGTGGTGTGGCTGAAACACACTATGTAGTATGTATTGAAACACACTATGTAGTATGTAGCTGAAACACACTATGTGGTATGTAGCAAACACACTATGTGTGTGGCTGAGCATGCACACTATTTGGTGTGTTGAAACACTGTCGGTGTGTAGGCTGAAACACGCTATGTGGTGGCATGTGGTATGGTAGTAGTTGAAACACACTATGTATGTGGCTGAAACATACTGTGGTGTGTGACCAAACACACTAGTCTGGTAGTTGACACACCATCTAGTATGTAGGTGAAACACACTATCTAGTATGTAGGTGAAACACACTATCTAGTATGTAGTTGAAACACACTATGAGTATGTGGTTGAAACACACTATCTAGTATGTAGCTGAAACACACTATGTAGTATGGTACTGAAACACACTATGTAGTATGTAGTTGAAACACACTATGTAGTATGTAGGTGACACTATGTAGTATGTAGCTGAAACACACTATCTAGTATGTAGCTGAAACACACTATGTAGTATGTAGCTGAAACACACTATCTAGTATGTAGGTGAAACACACTATCTAGTATGTAGCTGAAACACACTATGTAGTATGTAGCTGAAACACACTATCTAGTAAGTAGCTTAAGAATTGGACAGAAATTATTGCAATTTACAAGTCACACACACAAGTTTTGCTATTTGACTCGGGAAGTATTGGGATGCTCAAAAGTACGCATTCCGTTTTGTTCTATGTTCCATATGGTAGTAAAGGTCAATAGGTCTTTTTCCGATATAAATTTGCGGATAAACTAAAAGAGTATTAAAATATAGATTGCTTAAAGGTTTCAGCATTTAAATTACGTATATAAGTTGGTCGTAGACATAATTTACTGTCGGTTTTCACGAGGTTCAGGATTGATACCTCTATGTGACACGTATTTACCTTTGACAGCTGGTCGTTATAATAGACAAATTTCTGAAACCACCAAGTTTTAACTTGTCTGTAAGGGTTGGTTCTGACAGAATGCTGGCTGAAAACAGTAAACAAGAGTCCCATTTGAGTAGGGAGTCTATAAGTAAATTCAACTGTTTAAGGAGATGAACAAGTAATTACTAAGACCGTCTATTCTCTTTTGAAATAAATTGTAAAGTTGAACCCACGATTAAAATACAAACAACTCACGGACGCAAACAATATATATTTTGTTGATTAAAAGTGTTTATCAACATAACGCTGATTAAAGCAAAGCCCATTTTTTACACTTTTATTACGTAGTTGAATAGATAGTCGGAAACCTGTTGAGTACTGACAGAGAAACCATAAAACAAGATCAACAGAATGACGTCAGAGCTATTTTATATTTGTCGTAGGAAACAAATGTGTCCGAGTCATAAGCTATTGTGTTGTTCTAAACGAACGCTTTTATTGCCAAGAAGTGGTAAAACAGGAAGTAAACTGAACCAATCGTAAAGTTGTTACTATTTTTTAATATAAGAACTCGTAAAAACGATTCTCGCACTTCCACTGCTAACAAGTCAAACAGTTCTGAAATATGTTGTAATAATATCCGCAAGCTATTTAAATTACAGCTGTTCAACATACAATAACATAGGAAGTAAATAAAATGCTTAGCCGTTGTTTATTTAACTATTGTAATGGTCTCATATTCAGCTGGATGTGTGGAAGTGTATTAAACACAAAATGTAATTGTGTCAGCGCCAAATATTGACTGCAGCTGAAGTTCAACGAGTCAGCGTGAAATCAAAGTCCAAAGTGGTTTAATCTCAGTTTGCTTTCAGTTCCTAAAATTTAAAACCCAAAAATAATGTAAACAGTGTTAATCTTAACTCTTAGGCTTTCGCGGCCGGTGTCATCACTAAGATCTAAGGCTTCCGGTTGACACCGCGTCTCAGTTGAAATACAATTACTGCTATAATAATAGCAGTTTTTTATAGACGTTTCGACCTCGCTGTGGAGAGTCATCCTCAGTAGCTTGTTGACTGGCTGAGACCTTAATGCCTTTTTGCCTACTTACTTTTTAACCACCCTGTAGATTACAAAACGATATTCAAAAGATATTCAAAACTATTAATAAACCATTTTAAAACTATTGTTGTCCATGATATTTTTCATCCAATGGTATTAAAAGTTTCAAAAAAGGAGTTTATTTGTATAAGATTCTTACTTGCTACCGGAATAGTACGTCAGTGGATTACAATCACTTTTAGAAAACAATCATGTTAGGTACTTTAGTAGAAACGCGTTGAAGTTTACGAAGTCATCAGGTTTTATGTTTATTATCAGTCTCTATTCTTAGCCGCGTTGCCATTTTTATGAGGAAAATGAATTACAGCTTTAAACCTACCTTATTCAGTAACTTTGTTTACTCGCTGTTGAAGGAGTTTCCAGCCAGTGATAAACATGACCTTAACCTTCGTAGTAAACATTTAATAAATCAGAACTTATCCTATTTTTGTTTGATAGTAGTAATAGTGTGGTATGGTTTCACACTTGAATAAAGATTTAGAGGAAAACAGTAAAACAAAATGAAAATGTGGGACATTTTGGCCTACATATTAGCACTTAATAAGAAAAATACATTTAAACTCAAAAGCCAATCTAATAACTGTTCCTTGCACAATAGTGAGCTATCATGGTCAGGCATGTTTTCAAAACGCCCAAGTTTTAGGCTAGCTCATTTTCTAATGTTTTCTGTTATGATTTAAGTTATTTTTCCCTTGAAGATGGAATCAGATTGCAGATAACGAAACGTTGTGTTATTATTGTTCACTAACGATGGAAAACGTCCGCAACTCGTATTTCTTACTCAGAAGTTCCTCCATCGTGAACAACAAGCTTCAAACAAAGAAGTAACTTACTTAAATCACTAAATCACTATATTACTATTTGAGATGCCGATTACTCTCGTGAGGGTATTTTAAGGCAAATATGTGGTGAAGGATGAGTGTGATGAGTGGTAGTAGTGAGTTATGCGGTGTAGTTTTGTTACAAACTAAGACCGACTCTTCCTTAGAATGGGTCATTAATTAATAGCCCAATGACCAATGGAAATACAAGGACCAACGGCTTAACGTGACTTCCGAACCACGCAGGTGATGGTCTGATATTTCTAAACGATGGTGGGAGTTGATTTGGGTATCATCAGATGATCACTGAGAATATCTGAGCCGCTTTAGACCTTTATCATCCTTTCATTGCATCCAACAGTAGGCTAACTCACTTTGTCACGTTTGTATTTTACGAGAAACAATAAATGCCTTTCAGGTGCCACAGCATAAACAAGAACATCCGTTTTTCAAGGACCCCGATTTAAAACCATATTTCAATTATCTCAACTTTAAATACCGGTCGTCAGTAGGCACTTACAAACATGTATGCACATTTTCAATTGCTTCTGTTAGTTTTTGCTCGAATTATAGCAAAACGGACTGACCCACGCACGAAAAAGATATTTTTTGATCCCAAGTAGGAGGTTCAAATTAGGCCTATAACTCATTACGTTCACTCATCCAACTATATTGAGAGTTGTATGGTTTCACGCATAAAACTACCATTATAAATACTAAATCAATGAAATATTACACACTTGCAGCTTAAGTATTTAACTGGTTATTTACAAAGATTGTGAGTAAAGTTCTGAGCTACTAGACAGTGGAACAAACTTTGACTTCTATACTATTCCTGAGAACTCTGTGTCCGTAAATCGACGTGTGTCTTGTTATTTTTTATTGGTCGGACAACGACAAGCGCAGCGCTCAATGGCACGCTTCAGGGTTATTACAAGGGAAATATGGCTACTAAATCCATCGCCCCAAAGAGAGCGTGGGCTAAAATAAACACTCAACGTCTTCCCAGACTCCTTTAGTTGATTATTTCAACACTTGTTAACACTGGACACACGGTTACCGTATTTCAGGTCTCATCGTCTGGTTTACTATACGAGGGCTGCCCAGTGTCCAGTGAAGGTTCTGTTGCTCTATGTATTGTATCAGTGTGAGACCGCGAGTATGCTTGATGTACTTTGGTGTGCCGTTTTTGAGTTCTTGTGGCCAACACGAAATAGCGGTTGCATGTCATATTTCCACCATCTTAAATCAAAAGCCCTAAAAACTTGGAAATAATGTGTGATCATACATTTAACCTCGTTTTGTCTAATCGATTTTTATTTAAATTGAAGTCCTATTCTAACGACTTTAAAAGGTTGTTACCGCATAAAAGGACCGGGTCGCATCAATTAAGAAGTAGAACAAACTTCTAATGTATTGGCGAGTTATATACGGATGTACTAAACAGGACTTAAACAGCGTAATAAAATTTACCCTTTAAACAATTAGACTTCCATGTGAGGGGGCATATGAATTGGAAAAACATTAATTCCTCCAAACATTTTCAATTCCAGATTAATATGTACCTAGTCAAATTGATAAATAATTTATCTTCTGTAGTTTATTAAATTATGTCTGGAAATGCTAGTTAAAGTTACAATAACAATATTTAGCTTTATAAAACCCGTGTTAAGAGGGTTATAGAGTTTTTATTGGCATCATTCAGATGACCAAGCATCTTACAAATAATAATTACGATGCAAACTTAGAAACATTAGTAACAATATGTGCATTTAATATATGAATCAGGTTACTTACTGTATGGAGAATTCTTACTTTAGGTCACAAGTACCTAAAACAAGAAGAAACAACCATGCATTAATACATATAACTCATGTAAATATTAATTTAGGTACATAAGAAATTTCCTTCTACTTTGGAGTTAACATTATAAGGTTTAACTATTTTCTAATATTAAATAGTTTATAATATTCGATATATTCATGATCTGAACCTTAGGACGAAAAAATTAAACCAATTTTTAAAACTACTCAACTGATTTGATACTCAGTTAAGATTAAATAATAATACTTTTATAGTATTTAGAACATATTCCATAGAAATAACCATTTGAAAATTCTGTTGTCAGCAATACTTTCTAGTTGGATTTTGAACTTGCATTATGCAACACATGTGTTTGTCCTTTGATAATAATAATACGAAAGTGCACGTGTTATTATCAAAATCTCCTTTTGATTACAAAACGTTGAATCCGATAATAAACCGGACGTATGCTGTATATTCGTATCTGCTATAGAGTAACTAAAAGTAAGTAAGTTATTGTTTAATTTCGAGAACTAACAATAAATGCGTGGCAATCGTCAACACAAATTTGTATAAAATATTTCTTTTATTCTTCCATGAACATCCATTTTAAAGAGCTAAGTAAACTAAGGTATTTATGTAAAACAATGTACGATAATGTAAAATTCAGACCACTGTTGTAAGGAACGTTATGTTTCTGTACTTAATATTTAGAGAATAAAGAGGAGAACTTTGCCCACACACCGGCGAGCCAGTGCTCCCTGGAGACCTCACAAATCCCGCTAACTCGTCCTGAGTACGTCTCAACAATATTTCCCAATTCCACCTTCCCTCTCATCTCCCGCCTCTTTCAAAGCGAAAGTGCAAACAGGGCTTAACTGTAGTCGTGAGATATACAAACGCAAAAACACGTTTGTGAGTTTGTTACCCGTAATGCTGTATATTGCTTGCTTCTTACTTTAATACAGATCTCCAGTGGCATTCCCTACTTAGGTCTTCTCTGAACGTGATTAAAAACGCATTAGGGGACAAAACAATCCAGCATTTGTAAAAACCGGTGGTAAAACTAAATTTAGCCGTTGAGATTGACATTCTTTGACAAATACTTTCCATTTCCGACATGCTAATGAATATTTAAACTCTTGATCTCCTTGGTCTACTGAGCTGAAGATTATATCTTACAATCACAAATATTGAAACGAGCGAGATAAAGTGGTTCGGAAATATTCGGTTGCCAAAAGTGTCGTTGATGATGACCCGTGTGCAGAGATGATCGCAGATTAGAACTTCTAGTGTCAATTATGTCTCAATCAAAATACCACAGAGTTATTTATCTGTATTCACACAGATTCAGAGGTCGGCCGACAGGCGACACTATTGACGACTGTCAAGAACTGTCAAGGCTCTCCAGGCGCTAAACCAGTTTTACTGCAGGTTTTTATTTTATTAGTGACGTAGTCTCACAAATATTTGCATATTTTGATGATACGGCAGCGGCAGCTTGGCAGACTCTCTTTGCGGCGATGATAGGACGACCATCTGCTATTTATATTTGATGGAAACGTGCCTTTATAATAAATTTACATCGCGTATTTTCACTGACTTTATGGTAAATAAGGCATCTGATATTGGTAGTAAAGAAGGCAAATAGGTTTGAATCGTTGGTAAATGTCAGACAAACAAATTCCCTCTCCTTGGTGGTATATAAAACCATACGTGGCCTTTGCGGATATTGAAAACAAGACAAAAATATAGACACTAAACTTAGACTCAAATGTAGAAATGTACACTAAAATGTGTTCGGAAATAGTAACTTAAGAACCTTACTGGAAAGGAATGTACCGTACCCAACACCTCTCAAGAGAGCCAGTCAGGCACGTGGTGGGCTTTAGAGTACACTTACGGGTAATCTCGGCTTTGCATATAACTCATGTCAAAAACCACACTTTTCCGAAAACAGATTTTCACAAGTTAGTCTTGTTCTCCCAAACTGCTAAAGTTTGTTTGACTTGATATGACGTTGTATCTTTGTAAGAATTTTAAAGGAAAACGCAATTCTATAATATGTAATTAGTTTTTTTCATTTTGGTAGAAATTTTAGAGTTTTTACTTTAAATTGTAGAAAAACTTCCAAGTTTATGCAAATTTGTCGAGAATTGTGCTTTAGTTATGTTAAAGAAAACGCTCTAATATTGGACTGGTAAAGTTTAAAAATTCATTAAACCAATATTTTAACTTTTAACTGTATGAGACCTTTTGACTAGCAAATGTGTCACGTTTAGATAACCAGGTTATTTTCAATATTGGTGTGATGAATTTTAAATTTTTAACTCGGTTACTAATCTACCGATACTAAAATATTGAAAGTCCGTAATAGAACAACTGACTTAAAAAAGAAAACTATTGAAAGATTAAGTTTTTCTTGTAAGCCAGTTAGCCTAACACATATTGGCTTTTATGTTTCGAGAAATGGATCCATCAATGAAGCTCTGTAGAATTCAACGTTTTAGTCTAGAACTTTGTATATTAACTAACTCTTTAGGTTAAAACTCGGATAATTCACATAAAAGCGTTAAAATTGGAAAACATCATTTAAATGGAAACCGGTGTGGTTTGAAATATTTGAACAGTCGGTATAAAACATTTCATTATCTTGTTCGCAATATGAATGTCAAAATCCTAATCGAATTGTTTGTATTGAAACGGAGGGAAGGGATGGATCGAAGGGAGGTTTGCCCACACATTGGCGAGTTGGCCACCACAATCCCTAGAGATACCGCAAATTCCACTAACTCGACCTAAATGGATCTCAACAGTATTTTCCGATTTCATCCCTCTCTCCTGTTCTCGTAGGTGTAAATTTACACGTTTACAACCCTACTGACGTGTCTCTCACGTATTTACGTCACACTTTTCATTTTCTTCCGGTTTACGCTGTTTATGTGACCTAAGACTTAATTTAGATTATTTTTTATACACATTTTACATTAATTTTGTTGACGTATAAACATAAATATGTATAGACATTGACATTTTCATAGCAATGGTAAATAAAGAATCAAACTTATTCCTATCTCATTTATCTTGTAAAATTTGTACCCGTAAACCCCTGAACTACTGTATTTTTAAAATAATCTATATTAGTTATTAGGTCTGGGTAGTAAAGTAAAAAACCACGGTACAGAAGATTGCATATCAAAAAACGACGCTGTTATAAACAATTCTACTGTGAGAGAAACTTAAACACTTTTAAACAAAAGTTTTTCTTGAAACCTTTTCGATACATTCTTTAAAGCAGGTTGAAAGACAATGTTTTGAGTTTTAACCCTTTTTGAGATAAATCCACTTAGAAAACGTGACATTTTAAACTTTGAAACCCCCAGGTAAAATGCAAACAACAAACATGTGGCTCCGATCCACTCTACATAATCTTTCTTGCACCACGATAAAATAATGATGCAATAAAAGGTCATAAAATGAGAGCAGCGTGGGTTAGATTGCGAACTTTTATAAAGAGCAGTTCCGATTAAAATCTAGTTAAATTGTTATTCCAATGGCAACTATCCTATTGGTGTTTCGTTTACTTTGTCCAATCAAAGTGTCATATTTTATGGTCCAAAATTAACAAATTACTGATTAATTCACGAATAACTAAAGACCGTTTATTTATTTTACGTTTGGCATTATTTCAACCCTAAAGCAAAGTCAAACAAAAAATTTAATAGTTTAGTAATATGTTAAAATAGTTATGAGAGTTGAAACAGATAGTTTCAACAGATAGATAGATTCAAACTTCTGTACTAAACTTTCCGTGTGTATTTAATTTATTAAATTTATTAAGCTTACAAAATCGGATTGACAACATACAATGGAGTTTAACGCTCTGAACTGCATCAGCAAAATTAAGAAGCATAAGGTTTAAACCACAAATAAATTTTCAATCAGAACCAGCAGTGGTCGAGCCCAGCAGTTCATTTAAATCCTTCATCACAATAGTAGTTACTGTTCAAATCTAAATCCGTATAGCTAGTTGCTTTTATCTATGTGCATACCCCTAACTGCTCTCTTTATTTCGATTTTGATTCCAACCAAATCCGACTAAAACATGTCCATGCATTTACATTAGTCAACTATATAATTGTTACTGTAATGGAGCTGGTTTTTCTTTCACAATTTATTATAAATGTCAAAAATAAAATTGGAAGAAATTCTTCAAAATCATTAAATTTTCTCTGCTGCCAAAATTGTTCTCATTTTATTGTTACTATTTGAAATTGTAAAACTATTTATCTTATTGCTAAACTTTCAAGCCTGCCTGATTTATCCGAGTGGATTTTATGAAAGGTTTTGCGTTTCCTGTGTGCTCCCATCTCTGGTCCTTGGATATTCATGATCTGTACTGTACGGGCTGGTGAAAAGCCGGCTTCTTTTATTTTAACAAAGGCTGCGTATGTGTTGGCGTCCAGCCAGGAACGCTTCAGTGCCTTGGTTCAGGGGTGTGAGCCTAGATAGCATAATTATTCTTCTTGGCTTAGGCCTAGAATAAATATGTATACTATAGTCCTTAGGGCAAAACCAACCAAGAAAATTGATTTGTTAATTTTTTTAAATATCTATTATTGTTGTGTTTATATGTGAATGATATTGCATGTGAATTTTAATTTTTAAATAATTATTACTCTGTTTTTTTTGTATTAGAATGAAACTTATTCCGTTACAAAACTCTGTCTAAAGGTATGTTATGGAGCCGAAGTTATTATAGAATGTTTTTTCAGAGATGACTTTTAGCACAACACCTGTGTTTTTTCACTTTTAACCAATACTTTTTGATACAATACCAGTGTTAGTGGGCTGAGGCTATTCTCTCACCACGGATGAAAATACATTAAATAATCAAATCTCAATACAAATTGTGATGTTGGCACTGTGTAGCATGCGCCAAGGTAATATTTCTTCTTTGATATCAAAACAACCAGTTCCAGTGATACAAAACTGGTAATTGGAAAACTAGAGTGCGAACAATCGAATATCCCAGGATTGTTTTCAATTAAAAACCGAACACGTTTTGAGGCAGATTGAATTTATCGGGATTCATAGTGATTATATCAGACCCTGTGTAGTCACAAAACAAACGCGTGTGTGTAAACCAGAACAATTCCCACTGTGCCATTCTCAACTGAAATAGTTTTTATTTATCATTGTTATGATTTACGATTTTTAGTATTTGGCAACCATAGAGATTACGTTTCGAGTTAATTTTGCTTTAAATAAACGATGTTTTGTTTTGTTTAGGGATCAGCTTTTAAAAATTCCAGGTTATCTTTTATTCCTTCAGTTTACCATGGAATTTACTTATAGAATCCCACCTTAAATTCTTCTTATTTGCGTCTGGCTCGTGGAGTATAGTCTGACTTATGTCAGCATCAACCTCAGAAGCTTTTAAAGATTTGGTAAATGTTAACATATTCGATTAAAATGGCAAGTTGCCAAAAGTTAACGAGGGCGCACAAACAGGTAACAATCACGAACTGCGGAGATTGTACCAGTATTATCGTTTACTTGTGACTATTACGAGTATCATACGCGTAACAACTCAATACATTTATATTATAATTAAAAGTAGGTATATAAAGTACAGTACATATAAAGTATTTTGAAGAATTTTCTTCCGAAACCAGCATGCTTGCAGTAGGTAAACAAAGCTGCTGCCTATTTTGAGTTAATGTGTTGTTTTAGGCATTGGCTAATAACTATAGTATTTGCTTTCAAATTCCATAATTCGTCGTACTTTTAAAATATATTCTTTTATAGGTTGAAAAATTCGAATTTACTATCACGGTATCTGTGTTGCATTCTGTCTATTATACTTCTAGTTCTGCTTGATCGCAAGCACGATTCGTTGACCAATTGTTGTTCATAGAAAATTGTACACGAGATTTGTTTTTCAAATGGCATAAAAAGATTTAAATCCCAAACACTTAATTGAACTCTACCAAAACTTCAGTTGCTTAAACCGTTTAGGCCTTAGGGGATTTAACGATATAGATAGGCATTCTTAACTCGTAAGTCCAAAGTCTGGATTTCTTGTGAGTGTACCAGTTTCATCTTAGTTTTGCGAGATGATTAAGTGTAAAACATTTTACAAGAAGCTATTTACACTTATTTCGATGTTTAATAACAAACAAAATCGTTTAGGAATGTAAACTACACGTGTACCCTACTTTCACTTGAAATATTGAAGTTCCCCATTCTCTGTTGTTGATGTTTTCAATTTACATTAGCGTCAAAGTGACAATATCAATAATGAATGACAAATATCACATCGGTGTCAATTTCGTGTTACAATTCCGCAACTGATATACACGAGTCGACGGAATTGATTTGATTGATGTATAAGTAATCAACTCAGTTTTACTCGTTTATAATCAAAGTTATTTGGTCGTTTTCAAATATTGAATTTATTATATAATAAAATTGTATATTATCATTAAATATTTTTGCTTTTATTTGAGAACATTTCAGCTGTCTCACTTTGCCTGAAATTTAATGTTATGTAGATGCTACTTTATAACTTATGTTGATGCATAATTTTTTACGTGAAATCAATGTTTTACGACAATAAAGAATTTTAACTTTTGGAATTGGGACCTAGTAACTCGTATTCTGTTTTCAAATTGGGTTATTTCCAAAAGTACCTCGAGATATAACTATGATGAAGAATTTGTCCCTTTTCATTGACCAACCGTACCCACTACCTAGGTACTAATTACAGTACCTAATAAATACTAATTCAGCTGAAATCACACCAGTACTGTTTTAATGATCAGTAAAATAACAACTTATTACAGCTGTATACTCTAAACTCCCCATTGAATTGGTTGACATGAAATGAAAGTCAAAGGTGGATGTGGTCTGTGAACTGTGTGTAGAGTTTGTAGTCAAAGTAGCAACTTGTTCTACATACAGATTGTCTGCTCCTAAATCACCGTCTTCACAGCTGCTGAAATGAGTTGTTGTGGCTTGTCTGACGTAGCGAGCACACGACACGAGTTTCATACAAACA
The DNA here is from genome assembly GCA_018831715.1 of Matsumurasca onukii. Classification (NCBI taxonomy): domain Eukaryota; kingdom Metazoa; phylum Arthropoda; class Insecta; order Hemiptera; family Cicadellidae; genus Matsumurasca; species Matsumurasca onukii. The sequence goes on from CM032062.1 coordinate 38,251,089, forward strand.
TTCTCGCTTTTCATACACACACATTTACAAGTCAGATATCTGTTCAACGAGGAACACTAAGCAGATAATTTTAGTTGATTATTAAGTTTAATTGTTTTTGTCTGTAGGGTCCTTAGAAAATGTTAACCGTACATGATAAGGTTGATGAAAAGTAATAAACATTAGATGATTTTGATTATGGTGAATTTAAAACTCCAGTTAGATGTGAAAACATGCTTTAAATGCCATACATTGTTCAGTGTGAGAGGTGTTTGTAGTGCATTGTGCTAGAAGGGATTGCACCTGCTTGTCCTGCGCTCTGCGTGAGTAAACTGTGTAATCCGTTCTAATATTTGTCCTTCTACTATAGAAGCTTCAACTTATACGTCAAACATTACATGTCAAACAAACGAAGCTCCAAGAACCATATAATCACACAAGCTTGAGCGTACTGAAAACTGAATAGTCCAAAATAACTCCGTGTATCAAATGGATGTTTACGAAAAAGCTCTATAGCTAATTCTAGCTTCCGGCTTATCATCAACGTATCAAGGAAATCACAAGATACATTTCTAACGGAATGGTGTGAAGTCGTTATGTTGTTTGTCAGCGGGAGATTATCTAAAGCTTCTACAAGCAAATGTTTTGTATACCTTCACTAATCCGGAACACTTCTGGCATTTTTCATTTCAAAACTACGAGAGCTGCTTCAGTCGTTGCATTGTGCAACAGTAACACTTAGGTGAATTATTGGATTTCCGGGCATATGAATAATTACAATTATTGTGTTAAAGCTTTAATTCCAATGAATAAAACAACCACTGTTATGTGGGTGGAGGTGATAATCCGGAGTTTTTAAGAGAGAAATACGAAACACGCATTATATTTTTTAAACTGTTCTGGTTTTGAATCTGCATTCAACAGATGATTATACACGGTTTAAAAGCAAACGCGATTTTCACTCTTTTTAACTATGCGTTTTCAAATCTAAGACAACCTTCCTGTTTCTTTAATTATTCTTAAACCTCGTGAGGTCAATGCATGATACCTCATCTAGAATAAAATTTTATGTGAAATACTAAATTTCAAGTCATAACAGTTTAAAACCCACTGGTAAGTTTTCAGCACCTTTTTTATACCTTTCTGTATGATATAAAATCTTTTAAACCACAAAATGTATCAGCCTGACTCACAGAAACCGTGAGAAATTAGAAGTGCAGGTAAAATATTTAAACAGTGAAGTAAAGTGATAAGTCGTCATAACATATGTCTAGCATTAATTCTAAAAACACTGAAATTAGTTTTCAGGATTAATAGTTGATTCTCGTATAGATGTATTATCTACTATCCAAATCAAATGCCAAGATCTTATCAACCTTCTTTGGCTCCAGAGTTGATCTAAAAACTGAAGCATTACAGAATAGCTAGATATTATTATTTGCTTGTCTGTATTGTTTCTGAATAATTAACCAATTTGAATCCTACTACTCATTCAAAGAAGAAAGAAAGACAAAGATAAGTGGCGTCAGGTGAAATACGGCTTTCAAAACTTAACCACTCGACGAATGGGTTTAAATAAAAGAGTTAAGTCATGTTTCAAGATTGACACACGGGAACTTAAGAAGTAAAGATAAAGTATAAATGTACTTTTCGTACCTTCAATAGTATTTCAATTTGTTCTAGTTTTAATATAGTGTTCTGTTTCCTCTTTTAATATAATTAATACAATGTTATTCTTAGTTGCCACTCCCAAGACAAGATCTACAGCCGATGACTGAACTAAGTATCAAAGTACAAACACTTGTGAGTATGGACTTAAGCCGTTTACCAAAACAACTTGTAACAAGCAGCTTAAGTTGGAAACTTGACGTGTTCAAGACTCGTCTTCTGCCTCAAGTTTAACAAACGCTTGACAACGTGTTCTTAACGTCACCACTTTCAATCTTAACCTCTAAATTGAATCCTCTGCCTGAAATATGTACTATTTCACGTGTCCTTTAAAGTTAAGAATGAAAGTTAATTAAAGCCAACTCAGGATTTTTCATTAACTTCTGTATAACTTAAGGTCCTGTTGTTGAACATTATGCATGGTGAACTACCATCACCAAAAAGATTTTCTAAATCTCTAATATTTAACACAGATGGACCACATGACTGAAAACGCACTTATTTTCAAAGCCAATTTTAACAGTGATATAAACAAATCTTATAATTGTTTTAAAGATGTATTGCAGGTTTTGGAGTTCCAAATTTTAAACGTGCGAAGTAAAAGTTGTTTTAATATTAAAACACTTTGAAGTTGCACAGGTCCTTGTTTGGTTTAAATATGTTACCACAATTTTACCCCCATTTGTGTTTAAGTTCTTCAACTTCTTCAATGTTGTCCAACATTTAGCCAAATGTGACAGCCCCATTCTTAGCATGGCTTTATTATCCAAATGTGTGTCCTTAAAATACTTTATCTGACATGCTATTCATCACTGACCTTATAATATAACATAACATCCACCCTTCTAATAACCACACATTTTTACGACCCATTCTTAGGGCTAAGGCATGAATCCTCCAGGCTCCAATCGTCCAATCCTTGAAGAAGTCTTAATATAATAATTATAAACAATATAGTTCATTTATAAAAACCGTCTGGTTTATACAACAACTGTGTTTGGACCAGTATTCATTTATACTTAACTTTGATACTCTGACATGAGACATCGACCACTCCTAGGTGAAATTTGAAGGTGAATATAGGATAAATAGCGAATGGGATGAGCTGACTGTTCCCAGATCTTTTATTAATTGATAGCCCAACGACCAATGGAAAACTTAACGTGAATTCAGAACCACTGTAACTGTTTGTACAAAAAGCAACACTTGAATAATTTTCTAACCTAGAACCAACAATCTACGAGTTTTGCAAACTCACGTTAAACGTCTTCTGGCGTATCACTTACCACCGCTTCTTGTAACCACAGTCCTAATCGCATTTTCTCCCCTTACATTAGCTATCACGTTGTTCTGACCCCCTCGCATATTGACACAGGTGTCTATAGTTCCATCACTCTTTGTGCAACAAATCAACCCCAACCTTGTACAATCTGCATGTTTAAACCAGGTGAAGACAGTTGTAATGAGTGTTGTATTGTCACAAGCAATACTTCCCTCTGAAACATGTGGTGTAGTCTGCAGTGAGTTCCGTAATTTAACGTTTCAGTTTAATTAGTTTCCGCGGTTTTGGGTCTGCAGTTGGTAGCGAGTCAGTTACCTTTGTGGTAGAATTAGTTAAACTTTGCACCATTCAACATGTCAAGCGTATATCACTAAAGAGTTACAAGCCACGTCAATAAGCCTACATTTCTGTTCCTGAATGCGGTAAGTCCAACTTTCCAACGTTCCGTATAAGCTGGTATCAAATATTGTGTCCGGTACAAGTAAGACGAAGTTTCCCCAGTCCGTTTCTGTCTTGCAAGTACCTGCTCAGATTATCTTATACTGGGGTACATCGAAAAAGATTTGTTCACAAAATTACTGGGCAGCTTTGTAGTTGTCCGAATGTGGAACACGCTTCGTTTCCCACCAGGGGAGGTTGGATCAGATATCATTTTAAGGGGATGCGGCAGCAGGGTAGACCGCGACTTCAGGAGAGGCTTGCCATAATCTTGGGAGGGGGAGGTCGACATCTAACATCTAAGTCGAAGTTTTTAATTTCCAAGCCTTGAGTATGATTGGTAAGGTTTACGAGGAAAAGAAGAACCAACTACTCATAAAAATTGCATATCACAATTGCATTCAAACACTTTACTAAAGTCACGATCAGATCTTATGTTTGGAACATAAATCTGAAGAGAAGACTACGATATTGTGAGAACACTGCTCACGTGTGCTCACAATAGAAAAGCCACAATAACTCATCGCAGTGGCTTGGATAAGATGATTTGGAACTAAGCAAATCTGTATACATAACAAGTTGGATCCTTTGATAACGCGAGTTTCGTATCCACTTTCCTGTTCCAGCTCTGTTAATTAAGTCCCTTTCCTAACCACAAGGGATTTATAAATGTCAGAACAATATTGTGGTACAGAAAACAGTAATAAACAAGGTCAAAGAAAATTCTCCCTAATGAAAAATATATTGCATCTCGTTGTCCGTTTTCAATTTTCAAAATGTAAATGAACATTTTTATCATTTTGTCTCGTAATAAACAGTGATAGGGACCCATGAAAAGTGTGGCTGGTGAAGTAACTTCAAGTTTTAAAAGATTTGCACTCGCTTTCATACCTAAGCTGGTAATCATGTTCAAAAACAAACATTTAGTTACTTCACCAGTGCAAGGCTAGCAGTGCAATGACTTATACACAAGAAAGGTAGTTTTACACTATAATGTTTTCCTTTTAGTGTCAGAGTTCCCATTGTTTACTAAACAAATTAAATCAATGCTAATGTTTAACATCTGCAGTGGTTTAAATATAGTTATTTGGTTTTCATTGATTTCTTAGTTTTTCTTTTATTCAGCATGAGTTGCGGTAAATTATCCCTAAAAATAAACTGTCAGCTCAATTGAGTTAATTGAAAGAGTTATGTTGTATTTTGTTATTTTGTTTATATTGAAGAAACTACAAACCTCTAACCTCAAAAGTAAACAACGATTCTTATAACCCTCGATTACTCACTTTGCCTAGGGTTAAATGAATCAAGCAACTTTTTCCAGCTGAGCATCTCCTCGCTTGTTAGCTTGTTAATGACAAGTTGATGTTTTGTTAATGACTTGTTAATGCCGTGACATTGTTGCCATTACAAGTGTCTCTTCGTCTCTTGTCACACCGCTAGCCTTAAATAGCGGTATACTATTAACCTCTTAGACGTCACTCTGAATCTTTCTTGATCATATATGATCCATCCATTCCTTACATGGTCTTTCAACTTTTCTATTCCCTCCATCACGAGATAAAGGGAATGGTAGCTTTGGTGTTTCAAGTTAACGTTTAGTATACAGTTTGTTTTTGAGTTGGTAAATTGGTTCATTTTTAAAGCCAAAACTAAACGGAATTAGCTGGCGTCCTCAAAATCCCACCCTCCTAGATACCCACCAAACATTTACAAATATAAAACAGCAATTAGTACTTCATTTTTAAGTGAAAGGAATCACTTTGCTGAGTTTAAATGTCTTGTCTGTGTTTTGCCTTTTTAGTTCTGTAACACGAGCTTAATAGCCCTGGAAGGGGGGAAAGGGGTATCAAACTAAAGATAATTTGTGTGGTATAATTTAATCTCAGAGCTCACGAAAAAGTATTTACCAAGGCCTCCCCCAGCGTAAACTCAAAGGTAGAAATTCGGGCACCACCCTATAAAATGTTTTTGTACTATAGGCACGTAACAACTGTGCAAAATTTGGTCCCCTAGTCCAATGTGTCCTCTTTTTTATTTAAGTCATCGCAATTATGAGTATTTACAACCAGTATTGAAACCAAATGTCAACATTTAAATATTTTATTAAAAAACTGGTTTATATAGTTTATTTGCTTTAAATTTAAACTAACTATTCATTTAGTGTATAATTTTAGACGACTGACAACGTACACGTTGGCTGCTTCGGCCCTGAAGTAAGGAAACCTGTGTTGACACAGTTTTATTGGTAGTAAACAGAACTTTATTGACAACGGAAGAGAAATAATCAGCAGTTAATTGCCAATCTTCCGTAAATTGTCCGTTCTTTATTAACGCGCCTCAAGCTCTACTCTCCACTCTTCATCAACGTTTTAGTGAAACCAAAAATCTGAAAGTTTTCACAACAGAAGAATCACAGAGAGACTGGTTTGTGTTGGACTTCTGGATTATCTGCTATTGTGGTAGTAAAATGTTTCTCTACTACAGTTAATAATTTATTGCATCTTCTCATGCATAAAAGACTTGAACTACTCGTCGATCAAAAATGTTAAAGGAACCAATGCAACATTGCATGTATAAGTATCAATCTCCATGTCCCCACCCCTAGCTATGTCCGAATCTGCACTATTTATCGGTAAGAAAACATGGAAAGGTCGTGAAATTGTCTAGTATATCACCGATCATGCACCACTGGTTTGAAATCGTTGCTCATCTTTGGCATCTCTGTTGAATTTTAAATTAAAACTAGGTGACAACTCCCCCCAAATAGAGGACTTCTGGTATTCCAAAATGTGTGCTGGTTATCGAACTTGCCAAAGGATTCGACCTATACATACTTCACACATATATACATTTACAGTAACATTATACAGTTCTGTAACAATTTCTCAAAACGTGCGCTGGTGGTCGGGGTCTTTGCTTATTTCATGGTCGACCCGGGTCTACGTCTTCCATAGTATCGTCCATGTATGAACTATGGAAATTTAGTCTTTAGCATGAAGTAGTGTTATCTGAACGACAATTTTAGAGAAACGTCAATGTTCCACTAAATTTAAGACCAGATACCCTTGGTCGTCTTAATAAGTACTATTTCAATATCCGTTAATATTTTTTGGAACAAAAATTACATATATTATGTAAAGGTAAAGGTTTTAAACAGGTAATTTTCAATACGAAGACGGCAAAGTAAATCACTTTTAGAAACAACCAAGATCTCAAAAACAAGACAAAGCCACAACTTCTAAGAAACAAAGCCCCGACCGCTACAAAGTACAGTATTTCAATATGTAAGCCCAGTGAGCAGAGGGGAGGATCGTAACACTTATAAACCAACTGGAGGTGGTCTATAAAACAGACTTGCTGGCAGTGGGTAAGCCCGGATATACACTGAGGTGGATCAGAATAAGGCATCGGTTTTCTGTCAAAGTGTTTGTTTATGACCGACCTGTTACAGACCTTAAACATGCAGCTATTCCGGCTCGATCTGATCCCATTATATCTCACTACAGTATATATCATTAGCTAGGATACCGATCATGCCATACCGTAGCCTCTCCGCCAGCAACAATTGCACTTTGTGTGTTCAGGTTAATCGTCCTACAGTTGCGAGACCATGTTCAAATCTGAGTTGAGAAGGGTAATATGAAAATAGCTATAAACTGAAATTTTCAGTTGAAAGGTTTTCAGAGTCAAATAAAAAAAGACACGCTTTTAGTTCTCTAGTCGGCATTCAATGAAAGAGTCATTTTACTTTTTAATTTACGTGACAAAGCATATCTTTGTGAGATGTGTCTGTATTTTCTTTTCCGTTCTACTTTAAAATTCCCATCTCGATGGTGGATAAACACTTAGTTTAAATTGGTAAGAGGTGCATGAGAGGTCACTAGAGGGAGAAATGGAGGAATTAGTTTTTTATCAAGGCAAAGTAGGGCTACAAACAAAAACAATTACCTCAAGTTTCGTACTATTAAATAGAAATTTAAGAACTAACCATCTAAAACTCTAGAAAGGGTATGTTAAAGGGAAGCATACAGTAGAACGTAGCTACAAAACCATTCATCCAAATGAATACTGGTTGTTAAGCAAAGAACAAATAAGTATTAAATCAATAAAGTTATTGTATCTGTCGTAATTACTTGCATGGAAGTAGTAATTAGTCATTTCGGTTGACTGTAATGAAAATATATTTACCCAATTAATTATAATTGGCTCTGTCAGTAATTACCAGCGACACAAAGCTGACAACTGTGCAAAATGGCTAGTTATTTGTATCATTATATACATTCCATTATTGGTTTTTAATAAAAATTTCAATTTAACGCATTAGTTAGCTTAACTAGCTTTCTCTTAGTTCGTTTCAAGATAGTTTGATTTTGCAAATTGAAGTATGCATAATATGGTGGTTACAGTTAGAAATGAAATATATCTATGAATCACGTGATCTATATGATCTTTAATACTGGATGTAAATTGTGATTGCTGTAAGCTATTACACGCTTAAGAGCTTGACGTGTATCTCGAAAAACTCGATCTTGACGCTTATTCTTGGGTATTTTTCCTTTCAACACAAATAATAAGTGGAAATGGTTAAAATTACGAGCGGAACTTTAGGTAGACCATGTATTTCATAGCTTTATTTCCTGTAACAGTTAACATAAATACATAAACAAATAAACTTTGTTTGCAATTTAGTTCGTTTTTTTATTGAGAACGTTCTTTTATTATGATACTAAGCTGTTAGTTTATTTTGTCTTACGCCTCGTTCATAGACCGCAGTAAAGGTAAGCTCTCGTTCATAGACCGCAGTAAAGGTAAGCTCTCGTTCATAGACCGCAGTAAAGGTAAGCTCTCGTTCATAGACCGCAGTAAAGGTAAGCTCTCGTTCATAGACCGCAGTAAAGGTAAGCTCGTTCATAGACCGCAAAGGTAAGCTCTCGTTCATAGACCGCAGTAAAGGTAAGCTCGTTCATAGACCGCAGTAAAGGTAAGCTCGTTCGTTTTTCTGTTTTATTAGTAAGGTATTTGTAGACTTGAAATATTCATGCTAGACTTCAAATATACATGTTTGCGCAAAGTTAGCCGTGTATCTTCTAGAGGCATAAACATACCGTGAAAACAATACTTTCAATTGTCACGTGTATGTAATAAGGAAAACACTGGTTTATAATATTATAGAATTATATTACATATTGAATAAGATCTTAGAGAATAAGTTGACAAAAGCTATAAGACTAAGGTACTGTTGGACTAGATCTAATAATGGGAGCCTATCCTGACCCTAATGTTGTGACAGGTTAATGGCCCGTTTGTTATATCTACTAGCCCAGAGATAACCCAACACATACACTTTCCGTAATCAACGCACAGCTGTTAAAGTACAGTTTCTTAACGGTTGATACTAATTAAATGTTTTAGCCATTATCAAACACTGCTTATTAATTAACTTTGATTTGTTATGTTCCTTTGGTTTGTGCATAGTAGTTTATAGAAAAAGGTTCCATAAGGTTTCCTAACACACATAAAAAAGACATTATATCTTGGTATAAATGGCCAAGATTTAAAATACGTAAAATGGTACCGAAATATAATATGGGGGCATCTTTATAAAAGAAATGAGTTTTTTTTAATTGAATCATGTTTGCTTAGTTAGTTATGCCATATCATGGAAAGCCGAATCGACGTTCAAAAATTTCTGTCCGTCTATTTTTCTGGACAACTGTTTTCTGTAGTGTTGAAGTCGCTATTTTACTTTTTCCCATCTACCCTACGTGTATAGAGAAAGTATTTTATTACTGGAAAATTGTTTATACTTCCACATTTTAATGGACGAGCATGTCCATCAAAATGTGTACACTGGTAAGATGCATTACGCTGGTAAGTTACATTACACATTGCCATTATGATAAATCTGTCTTTGTACGTAAATATGTCCAAGATGAAAAGCACTATACTCGTACAAATCATGAACTCATTTAATCATATTTAATATGAATATCAAATTAGCCAAATGCAATTACTCTAGTAGACAATACTCCACGAATGCACTAAGCACTGATGAAGGGTGAAGATGGAGGGTTGGTGTAAGGTGGGGAAGGTGAGGTGGATGGAAGAGCAGGGATGACGAGTGTTTGGCCAGTCTCTTCAACTATTCACTAATAACTTCCACGGATTGTTTGGAGAAACATTCCTCCCCCGCAGGTCAAGTTGCACCTGAGAGAAACTCACCTAGTCTACTTGTTGAATAAATCTGCTTCTTGTTTGTTCTATGCTACTAAGCTACTTGTCTTTCGTATATAGACCGTGGCACGTCGCAGTGGCAACGTGTTGCGGTATCTTGAGTACATTTATTTAAAGAAAGTTTGCGATACCTCTTACTATCCAGACAAGTATAAAAACAAGTGATTGGCTTTATATTCTTTAGGTTTGGTCACTTCTCGTTGCGTTTATATTGACGTTGGGTTTCACGGGACTACCTTTGCTTCGGCGGTGCGACATTTTGTAATCTGTAAAGCTACTAACCCGCTGAAAACACTGGATTAAACAGGAGGCGGAATTCGGTTGCAACAAAACATCTCGGTGACAGACTAACAAGCTACAAGTGGGTAACGCAACACGCCGACACGACACATCCGTAGATGTCACCGTCACGTACCGCTGTTTATGAATGGGGCCTGAGAAAAGTCAAATAAATTGTAACGTACGCAGTTTTACTGATCTTGTCCTCTAATTTTTTTCGCATGTTTCGTCAATTTTATTTTTATTTATTCAAAACTATGTGAGGCCAAAGGAGATTTATGACAAATTGATTGAGTTTTCCAGGTTTCAGCTAACGGCCTCAAAATACGTATTTCATTAATGTTTTATTCTGAGGCTAACGTATTTTCCTGAGAAACGCATGTTTAATTCTATAGGATGGTTTGGAATCCGTGAGTCATTTGGATCGAATGCGAATGGACAACTGTAGTCAGTGTTGACTGCGCGCGTTTCTTCCACACGCTACTCTTTGAGCTCCGTTAGCACCTTCTCGACTCGTAACAATAATATTATTAGTAACCCGACTGACTGTTAGAACCTTCATGACTGTTAGACGACCTTGAGTGGTGGACAGTGAAACGGCTAAACTGCCTCCGTGACAACTCAATTTATATAGCGAACCGTTCAGAGTTAGTACTGTACTCAGGCTCGCTCGGCATGTAACACGTAGTGCAACAGCTATTGAGGAATTTGCATGTTACAATGCCAATAACGCTACTTCACTTCCTTGAGTTCAATCGATTTACCTATGCTTGTTTATAGATAACGTTGTTCTATAATGATTTCCCATTCCACATTGATAACGGTTGTAGTAAACTGTTTGTTAGTTTGCGTTATAATAAACAAAAAGGCATATGAAAATAAGCCTGCAACAAACAGAAAGGTCAGAGATACCCGTAATTCTAAATCCTTTTGAGTTTCTTTAGTGCAAACAAATAAACTAATATATTTTCTGTTAAATAAGTTTTAGTGCATACCTTTTGTAAGCATAAAATCAAAGAACTCAACAGTTGAATATTAGAGCACTCCATCACAAAAAGCACCGTATATAGTTTTAGCCTAGTAAAGCGGTTTCAATATTTGTGCTCATATATGTAAAACGTCACTCACCTCAACCTAACCTACGTATTTTCTGACCTCCTACTTCCGTACAGTGTAGGGGAGTGACTGACGATCAAATATAATTCAAGAGGATTGTTGACCAAACATCTTGTTCTGGAGAGGTGAGTGTTCGCCTAACGTAACGTAACCGAAGCATGATCTATGAAAGGCCGAGGGCGGTGCTTATGATAATGACTAAGAGAGAGATCGAGCAACAAAAACCGACCTGGGACTGAAGAATCAATCAGGATAATACGGTGTTATTACCCGCTGTAACTAGCCCCATTAATATGTACGTCTGTCCGTCCACCCAGGTTGATCTACTTTAGTTTTTGTATTATTTTCGCTTCTGAAGGCAGCAAGGATATCGGGCGGTAATTGCCAATCGAATGTTGAGCTCCCGCTTTTACTACGGCGTGAAATAAGTGTGATAAGTTACTAAAGAGCTAATTGCTTGTTGGCACTTCCCTTGATTTGAAGGCGGTTTGAAACTGGTATTGGTTGTGTTGTAATCGTTTATAAAGGAAGTTATTCTGTGCATTCGTATTGTGGCGATCAGCAGCTTGACACTTAGGCTGAATTGTGCAAGGTTGCATTTCTCGAACAGCAGAATTTAGCAACTGCAACATATATTCTTCCATTCATGGTGAAGGCAAAGGGAGGGTTCTGTAGGAGCGGTCAGATAACAAAAACGTGTTTCTGGGAAGACTGTAGTCAGCCTCTTACTACAAAGGTTGACAATAGCCTCCCCTGAATAGCCGGGGTGGCGTGATCCTAGGCGTGTTTGGGTCTTTTCTGCCACTCCCCACTACCGTTACACCACGTGGTCTGGTTTGACATTTCAGGCTAGCGAGAACGCCTAGTTTGTTTACATCGACCCCATGAACTCAGCAGTTTGGTATTAACTTATAAGTTAAAATACTTAAACTGTCTTTGTTTTTGTGGGTTTAGCTGTTTTATAAACATATAGTGTGTCTTACCAATTAACCTTTATAATAAAAACAAATGTTTCGATCTTATTGTTCCTTGTAACTTCATTCATTTTCATTTCACTTCATTCATTGATTTAAAACGTGGACTAATTACTCGAACGACTTTATAAGCCCAAGTTACCAAATTGGACCGATACTGTACATGTACAGATACTATACATGTCCATAGTAAAAATAAAAGTTATTTTATTTTCACGTTGACGTTATCGAACTCACGTAATCAGCTGTGTACGAGTACAAAATAGAAGGGGTGTGTGTGTTGATCAGATCAGGTCGGCGGTGTTGTGTGATCAACAGCTGATGCTGATTTGTTGACTCTCAGCTGTTGACACCCGGCTCTTGAGGCAAGGGTCCTGTCACTGCCTAATATCTTATCTCACTTACCAACCGTCTCTACTTTGGCTTTGTTTCTGACAACGTTTAAACACTCACTCACTCTTCCCACAGAAAACTCTTTGTCTTCTCTACGGCTGTTGACCCGTCTGATCTGTATGCGCGGGTTGTTATAGTTTCGTTCTAGATTTTATCTAATGTTTTGTTCATTTATTCGTTTGATTTTTGCCTAAATAGTCGCGAATAAACTGATTTTAGAGTCAAGTGTGCACTTGATGGGTCGGTTGAACAACTTGGACTGTTTTAGATTGAAATGTTGCACTATGCTGAAATCCGTTTGTAAATTTCATTCCTAGTGTAAAATATATACAAGATGTCCTCTAAATACGGGATCAAACTTCACCAGGTGATTGTTCACGTCATAATAAACAAAAAATGTCCTATAATACATAGGCATATCTCGCTTAGTTTTCCGTATGTCTGTATGTGTTTTCACTAAATCGTTTTTATCTTCAAGGTCAATTAAGTTACTCACAATAATTATAATAAATGTTTGTAAGTAAAATTACTATTTATATAATTTTTTAACCCCGCTTTTAACAGCTCAAACCAGTCGAAACGTAAATTGTATGTACAGCAGCCGTTGTTAGTTTCATTAAAAACTCGTTGAACTTCCTTTACAGCTTTTTACGCGGAAATAAAACAAATAGTACACAGCGAGGAGAAAACTATAAAACACCTTCTTGCAGTTCTACCTCGGTGACTTTAAGAGTATGCCCATGCAATTACTTTTGTAAATTGCTTTTTTGCACCCATTTTATTGTAATTGGCTTTTTGTTCAAGTTTTACGAAACTAATAATGTTATGAGCTTGTCAAGTTATAAAAATAGCATGTCCTGTTTTTGCGAAAAGAGCCAAAATTCACTGAAAACTCACTGCTTAAAATGACAATAAAGTTACATAGCCAGTTGTGGAAATGTTCAACGAAAAACATTTCAAAATTAAGTAATATTTCAAAAGACAAGTTTGGAAGTTTCAGTACATTCAAAACGAAGAAATCCGTATTTTAGTTTACATTTAACCATAGACAACGTTGTAACATTGTCTTTGATTGGACTTATAGAGAATAAATCCAAGATGATGTGGTTAGACCCTTGCCTTACTTTTGTATAAATTTATAAATACTAACTAACTACTGTAGAAATATGGTTACAAAGATCCCATTCCACGTATACAAATGAAATGCGTATTAAATATTCGTATTCAATTGAATAAATACCACAACAGTCACAGTCGAACACTGTTGGCATATAATCGCAACATAACATGCTGGTTTTACAATTAACCGACCACGAAACAATGGTTGTGATAAATCACACCACTAATAGTTAGTGATAGTTGGTGCAAATCAATAAGTCTGATTTGGGATTTCCCACTGTAACCTAAATCTGTCTACAACATATGTACATATTTCACAGCTTTCAGATACTTAATTATAGTCTACTTTGTACCCTTACTGTATAGTGTCTGGTTTTTATGACCAACCTCTGTGACATGTCGATTAGCTAATGCACTTAGTGCTTTGTTTTTACTCTTTCCTTTTAATGTTTGAAGATTCAGTTGTATTTACTTGTCCTATTTTCACTCATAAAAAGCTACTACATCTCAGATTTGGTTCAACTTTTAGCGTACTTTGTCTGATACTTCCTGTATTAAGAAGTTGAACACTAAGCAAACAACATATAGTAAAACTGTATCTAGTTTTAAATGTAAAATTTGTATATTTCATGTTCTCAAGCAGTTAAATTTCGTTTTATTTTGGATAGTGTTGAAAATAGCTAATCTCGCAATAAGACTAGATGTTGATGAAAGTTGTTTTAAGTTTACCTTAGTGTGAAGAAGGTTTTTAGGTTTATTTTACCAAACAAATTCTTTATTTTCTAAACAACACTGTAGCAACCGAGTTTATATTTAGTCATAACAAACTAATGTAACATAGACAATTTAGCTTATAACTAAGTTGTAATGATAAACCTACATCAAAAGGGAGGAACCTATACTAAATATCGTAATTATTTTACTTGATAAATATATTACAACAGATTTCAATGTACATAAACCTTTCAGGCAAAAACTAAAACACATATAAAGAGCATTCCATTTATTTTTCAAAGAATATAATAAATTTTACTTCGTGTCTGATAACAAGGTCAGTTTCAAATGAGAGCAGCTATGACTGTGCATTCGGTATTTTGTTTCCCGTTTGAAATGTATCTAATTACAAAAGCTAGTGTAAGTCAAGTGTGTTTTTAAAACTTAAAACTTTTCTTCAGAAATTAGGCAGCGAAAAACACTTGACTTAGGTTACAGTATTGTGTATTCCAAAGCTATTTATTCTGTTTTTTTTTTAATTATTAAAGCCACGAAAAAGGAGCAAAGTCTCGGGTTAAATTGGGCCACATTAGTTTTTAAAAACTACAATTCAGACCCGAACTAAAATTAGTATTTAAATTTATTAGGAAGTCGATTTTTACTTTGCATACAAAACAAACACATGCCCACCGACTAGTTAAGACATGACATGAATTCACGTAGAGAACAAAATAAATCGCATTGAAGAAACCAAATAAAACTTGTCCCAAACTTGAGCTCTCGATCTGCTCTACTTGCAGGGTTTAGAGCAATATTGAAATCTTTTTTGAAAGAGGAAACTTTATTGGTGTGCAGGAATTCAATAACGTTGCCTGTCTTGTTGAAAATACCGGTTTAGTACGGTATGTCATATTGATATCTGAAACTATTCAGAATCCTCCGTATTTTGACATAACAAACGACTTACTGAGTATCTTGAAGATTATTCAATATGTATTTGTCTTTTACAACTCTTACTCTTATAGTATTACACTTTAGTTGTGAATGGGTACCGAAACTAAATGGGTTAATCAAAAAGTAATGTGCCTTATTCAACTATGTTTTGGGTTTTTAAGGAAGTTTTAAAGCTATGGGACAGCTAAAGTCATAAGTGCTGTATCTCACTCGTCAATTTTAAATTAAATACATACTTTTTAACCGGTGAAAATATATTTCTAAGTAAAATATTTCTAAAAGTACTATTAAGTTATAATGGTTTAAACCTGTCATTCATGTTTAGGCACTAGTGGAACATTTTGACCTTATTTTCTGGGTCGGTCTGATTGAATACTGGAAAATTCTCTCTAACCACATGGTCTTGGCAAACTGGACAGATAAAATCTTCATTCTTATTTAAGAATTTGAGGCCTTTTTCTACTTTCTTGAACAAGGTAAACTCGATACCTAGATGAAGAGGTGGCATATATTTGGAAGTCCATGTTCTCCTTTTAGATTAACCTCCTCCTTCATTATCCACAGGTTCAATGCTGTAACATCCGGATATAAACTCAGAACCTTTTTTCAAATGTGGTGGTGGAGGGCTTTTTATTTTACTATCTTAAGTATATAATTAAGGTTATCAAGGAAAGACTGACATACAATTTAACTTTGAGTTTTGAATAGTACATTACGTACATTTTGGTTTTGGTACAATTAATTCTAAATAATTTATGCATCAAATAACTTTGCTATCAATCAACTCTTTAAAGTTTTGCTAGTACTAACGCCTATTGTATTATATTATTATAAAACCTAAATATCTCTCACTTACTTCAGTGAGTAAGTATTGCATTGTAATTGAATATAAACCAATATGCTAACCAAATGCTACCCGTAATGTAGCATTTGAAAATATACTAATTAAACACTGTAGTTTAGCAGGCAAACAGCTAGGTAATTTGTATAAAATGCTTTGTGAATAGTGTAAGGTATAAAGGAAGGTAATAAATTAGTACCTTATCAGCGATCTATTGTAGTTGCTGAAGAGGTGCTGTGCCGACATCTTGGGAATATTTACAACATCATTAACTTCTCTTCAAAGAACGTTGACAGCTCTTTATCGCTCTTCTTACATTATTCTACGTGTAATTATGTTTCCTGAAACTTGTAAAAACTAGGGGTTGTATTTACAGTTAATAACAGCGACAATGCACATTTTACATTGGTTTATTGATGCGTTCGTTACTTTAAGGTAGTGAAACAACGCACTATCGTGAAAGATATATGAAGATGAAAGATGAATTTTCTTTTCATAAAACTTGTATGGATTAAAAAATATCTACTACGACTAAACTCCTGTGAAACACATTTCATTTAATTTGGTATGAATGTATACAGGTACTATCAGTACGTATGGTAAGGCCACCTCATCATACGTACTTTCCTAAAAAAGAAGAAATATAGGCCCTACTCGTTGGGTTATTCAGCTTGTTATGATATCACCCGTAGTTCAAATACTACTATTAGGTTGAATATCCTTTCAAACTATGAAACTTTGATATAGCCTCTATATTTAAGTGAATTTGTGTTCTGTTTGTATATTTACGTGTAAGTGATTTTATATCTAGTTTCAAGAACGTAATGGGCCGTTCGGACAGTGAAAACTGTATAATATAATCCACACTTATAACATTACTACATTACTAACTACATTATTTATAACATTGGACTTGATGCAGAATCTACTAAAACTCATTTCAATTAGCCCCTGAACTGTAGTTAATGACTAAATCACCTCCGTCAAACAGTTCAGTACTGCAAAGATTTTGAACTGTTTGACGGAGGTAATTACGTAATTTTAGTCAGAATCTACTGTCACTTGCTAACTGGCACCTTTGCTAATGTGTTAATACATTCGTATAAATAAACTCCTAATAAACCAAGAATTAGTAAAAACAAAACGTTCAAATATGTATGAATTCAAAATGTTAGTTTAAAATTATTGTACAACTAACCACCTTATTGCTAACATTGATACAAATTGAATGTTTAATACCTACTTGTTTTCGCTAAATTTATGATCTTTACCCACAACAAAACCTTGAGCGCACATCTGGTTGACATACGTTTTTTTGCATTTAGCGAAAACAGCCTGGGCCGATGCTATGTCACGTATCGCTGAAATACACAACGAAATATATGGCCCACTCAAAACCTGAAGGCAAGTGACGAATGATTTAGGCGAGTCGAGTGCTGTCAAAATAAGCAAAGTCAACGACCTCCAGAGCCCTTCTGGCGGCCCGGGGAATTCCCACCCCTTCTTCAAGGACAGGCTGTAAACTCCCAGATGCCCCTGAGAGCCCTCACACCAACATTCTGTCCCGTTTCTTCAGTAGAATCACGTCCTAGGTAATAACAATACAAAAGTGTAATTTTCGGGAAAATGTTTGATGAATAGTGTACTACCGCATTGGTAAGATGTTCAGCTGTTAAGCAAGAGTTAAAAAAGTTATTAAACAAAATATATCGTAATGTTTTGGAGCCTAACATGTGTAGCAGTTTTAAATTTCGAGGATATGTATTGAATTGGAGATCCTCCTCGTATTCGGTGTGTCTGAAAGAGGGTTGACATTACTTTTTATTTGTTAAAATGGAGCCGGGTGATAAAATGCGTCCTTTCAACGAAATGGACGAGAATGATCAACAAGACATCCCCATTTTCAACCAACGGTGTTTTTACAGTCCCAGTTACAGCAAAGGAGAAGTAGCCTATTCAATCTAAAATGAATCTACGAGTATAACGACCACTTAAGTTTTATTGACTGTTTACAAACTATTTCCAATTTGAAAAGAACCAAAAAATGTATGTCTCTATTATAACGATTATACAGATTGTTGAAAATGTAAGGACACGCCCCAATGTGTCAGTGTCTCTAAACGGAATATGAGATTGGGTATTGAAAAAGCTTTAGAAGTTTTAAAGTAATACATGCCTACTTTTTAACACCACATCCATGACCTAAGCCAGGGGACGTCTTTTCGAGGGTGTTCCACAAGGTTGTTGTAAAGGGATCACACTCGTGGATAGAATGCCATAAACCGCGACTCGGTGGGTAAGAGCTAGGTATAACAAAGTTTTGGCCCTGAAGCCTATTTTGGTTTTAAGGGCGTGTATTATCCGCTGAAACGTTCAACACAGGTAGAACAAAATTGTCAAGAGACACTATACTTTTAAACCTTTAACCTTTTTTAACCTGCACAGTCCAAAAATGGGGTGGAACACCTAAAGATTTAAATTTGACTCTAAGTGGCGCACACTTACATAACCATCAAGACGTGTTTTCATTCGCATCTGACTTTTTTCTCGTTCACGCTCTACTATACATAGTCCTAATAGTCTCTAAACTAATGGCACTCCAACTATACACTAGCACAAAGATCGAGCGAGACTACAATAGAACGCCCTCTAGCTACACGGGACAGCACTCCACCCTCCCCCTGGCAATATATTTGATCTCAGATGCATCCTGTATTTATGCATCACCAGTTTAGTTGCCGCTCCAGCCACAGAACTGCGCTGCAGGCGCTCTGCGTTCTCTCTGCTGAATATACAATGTCATTACCATCGTTGCGTTATAACTATTCTGATACGTGAAATATCGATGTATTTAGTAAGCTAGGCAAAGTTTACAATTGCGTTTTGTCTGCGTTTGTGGATTAGTGGTTACGGTCTAGGTTTCCGCTGAGAGGTCAAAGGTGTGAGGTAAAATAATGGGACAACAAACTGTACCAAGTAGGCTAACCACAACTCATACTAATCCGAAATTCCACATACCCCAGATTCCACAAATCCCATTTGAACTTGGAATTGTCATTGATCATCCTTGTTTCAGCATGTCAATAATCTATGCTTCAAGCTGAAATGTGATCTTTTTCCATAAACAAAAGAGCATTATTGAGACAACTCAAGCTTTTGATTCACAAAAGTTGTTCTGAAAATCAGGTTGTAACTGGGAAACGTACAAGTAAAAGGTAATGTATATTTAAACTTTGATGGTTGGGTTATTGTCTTGTGTGGTTTCCCATTTGTTTTAATAAATTATTAGTGATGTATTTATTTTTACGAAAAACTTTAACCAAAAGGCAGCTAGTACCACCTGCTTTAGTTCTTGTATTTGATATTGAAGTATGGAATAATGATGAAGTATAGAATGATTCTATGAAAATACTAAGCTTGCGTTAACTTTGAGTGTATTTTGGTTGTGAACCTTGACTAGCTTAGAACAACAACCGCTGCACGAGGGATTTTATTTTATATGGAATCTATGCATGTGGTAGCGATTATGAGGTAATTAAACAGCAAAACAAGAGATATTCTACTTGTTGACTTGAACACATACATGATCACACCAGTTTCTGAAATAGGTTTAAACTTCCCATCCACAGAAGTTCGGAGTTTGAGAAGAAATTATTTCAAGCCGGAGCAAAGTACTGTAATGATATTCCTGCAGAATCCTGAATCTTGCAAAACACTGAATTCTGCTAAGTTAAAGGCTGCCCTCGAGAAATGGTATCTACCAAGACTAGTTTACATTATTAAAGAATTCATTACTTGGGGGGACTTCAAGACGCTTTAAAACTGTGTATTATATTTGGTTATGAAAGTTGCGGATTTACATTATACATTCAAATACCTAATGTAATAAAGATTTTCCTCCATATACGTATATTCATTAATCTATCTAACGTCACTCCTGCTGCATCCTATGTTGCCATAATAATTACGTCTTCACAGTTTTGTTGTTTGTGTAGCTTTTGAACCTGTCTATTGATAAATTATGCATGGTTCACCTTCTGTTTCACCTTTACCGTATGTTTATAGTCTAGTAAGAAAAACTGGTACTTGCGCTAGACGCAGTGAAGTAGTCTACTTGTAGCTACTCCTATGTATCAAACGTGGATCTGGCGAATCAACTGCCTGAAGGGGAACATGAATCAGATTATGTGTGTGCGTGTGTAATTTGTGTGCTTGCACAGACCACACCTGAAGTACCAAGATATACAGGATATTGCTAATTGCTCACTTGACTTAGGCTTACGATCCAGCCAAGCCGTAAAGGCAAGATATGCGTTAGTGCGCATTTAATCGAGAATAAACTTGAATAGAAACTAACCCCTTTTGATGAAACTCAAAGCCATGTTGTTTACCATTGTTTGAGAAGTTTCGTCTACTCCGCATGAAATTCCAGGTCTTCAATGAACCTTGAGATCGTGGAGATAATGTTTTCCCGCCAATAGGGTTCGTGTCTGGTGTCTCTGGCCTCTCTGAGAATATTTATATGTATTGCTCATTAGACAAGTCAAAATACCTTGTTTACAACTCCCAAATTTTACCACTACAGCTACCATTTGGCTTTTGCGGGTTTTAAATTTCTTGAAACCCCAGTTATACAGACCAAAGTAGGACACAAATCATTAAACAATTTTAAGCGGTGGCTGTTCAATCAAAGTGGTGGCTATTAAAACGCTTTTTGGTAATTATTTTCTGAATACATCTGCTTTAGACACATGTAGCCTATTGACAGTGCTAAAGTATCACTTTTTTACCCAGGTAAATGAATTATTGTTTTGGTGACATTTTACTCCCTAGGGAGAAAAATTTTATTTTAATGATCTATCGTGGCATCTGCATCAGCTGGTTCAACGAGTTTGTTTTGAATTTTAACACTGACTTATAATAAATCAGTGTAACAGCTGTTTCTTCAAAACAATATAACTCAAACTGCTTAGTTCAAAACAATGTTTACTATCGATTATCGCTCAGTGTATAATTATTGAAGACAGTTGAAACTCTCATTTTATTTACAACTAGCGGACCCGACAGACTTCGTTCTGTCAAAAGATTTGTAATTTGGCAGTTTGATTTTTGTCTACCGTAAATTTGTTTTATAAAAATAGGGATATCAGCTGGCAAAGATTAGCAATAAAGATCAAATTGTTTACGTTTTAGTTAGAAAAGTTTGTATGGGAAAAAGAAAGAGCTGTTTTAAGGGGTTTACCGGCAATTATTCGAATTTTTCTCGCCGAAAAAACATTATTGAACTCCAACGAACATTTTAAAAAAGAATTTGGCCAAATTGGTCCAGGCGTTGTTGAGTTATGCGCACACATTTTGCGATTCATTTTTATATTATAGATAACTTTTAGGACTGCATTTGATTATCTTTCAGACGAAACAAACACGGTAAAACAGCTGTTTCCCTGGTTGTCAAAGGATCATAAAAATGATATTTTGTTCCCTAGTGAAGACATCTCATCAACACAAATGTATACGAGTATTCCATTTACAAATACAAAGTTTACCTTGTCACTTTATTACACGTTTCAAAACTAGCTTATTCAAATTAGTTTAATCAACCCATTCAAGTTACAAAATGTTTAGTGGTAGTGCTCTTAAATACGTTATTATCCCAATCAATAGCATTTATTTCATATTGGTGGATAGGCCTACATCTCGTTGGGATATGCCATTTGGTATTTAGCTAATGTACTTAAAGCTTCTACAATTAACCCTTCAACTTCTGTATAAAATGTCATTAGTCCGTCAAATAACGTACTAAAAGTCATCTAAAGTTTATTTACAAAGCAATGTGTATCAACTTCCAGAACCAAGCCAGCTGTAGTAGCCTAATTTTTCCGGATAATAGTTTCGATTTGTCAAGACTTTATTCTCAAAGCAAGTTAAGAGGGTAATAAACTTTATTCATTAACAAAAGTCTTGTTTGTCCTAGTTTTAAAACATCCATAGTATTCCTAAAAATAGTTAAAACATAGGCTTTTTGCCAAAAATAGTAAATATTTAAAAGTAATACTGTTCAAACTGGTTTCAAAGAATGTGTGAAAGTCAATAAGACAAAAGGCGAGAACAGAGGCTGTGGTGGATACGATTGACAAAGGCCGATATCACTTCTGCTTCGAGGCCAAATCCTACAGTCTTCTCTCTTCTCTCAGCGCAATATGTTCATAGGGTATTAAGGGTGCGCCTCAGCTTCGCGGCGACGCTTCAATGCAAGGGTTTACGGCGGCCCGTTTTCACCTTTCAAAATAATTTTTACATCAATAAAAATGTAATATTTAAAAACAAGAGGAGTTTTCCGACGCGCATATAGAGCGTTTTTTTAAGTTATGCGTTTTAGGTTTACGGAATGGAGTTTAAAATCCCTAAGACTTGGTCAATTTTAAAGTTTATTTGTGAAATTATTGAACAACTTATGAGAAGTCGGGCTTTATACACGTATCGAAAACTCCTCTAGCAAGTATATTATGTTTATTGGTGTCAAAATTATTTTGAAAGGTGAAAAATGGGCCGCCCTAAACCTTTGCAGGCGGTTGACAGTTAGGCTGCATCAGTAGAATAAGGCCACTTGTTTAGCCAATTGTTACGTGCGTGGTGTCGTGTGGTCCTTGGGCGGACGAACTCAGGCTTTCTCTAAAGTGACTACTGAGACCGACCCTTGATGTAAATTCTGCTTTGCTGGGACATATATGTATAAAGACATGTAGAGATCTTCCCATCCTCGAAAATCACGAGTTTTCAATACGACCTAGTTGTCTGAGAAAAAAGTTACTGTTACGGACAGGGCAAAGACAATAGGAGAATAATGTAAACCCATCAACTACATAAATAAAAGCCGATGGATGATTAACTACTTCTTTATCACTTATCTTGAGGCACACAGTAGTCCGTCCGTTAACCATGTCTTTTGTGTCAGGGCAGTTATAAAAAGTAATTACCCTACTTGTTTTGCAAATCTGTAAAACTTAAATATATATGTCAAAAATTGTAATCAAAAGATGTTTGATTAGTAATAGATTATAGAAACATGCGTAAATATATCTGTAATATTTTCATGTATGGAAAATTTCGTCACGATTTTGCTCGTTTTACAGCTTTTTTTACACGTGCAATTACGTGCTTAGGTTGCAGTTTTTTTTACAAAAGAATAGTTTTGATAGATTTTTTACCCAGGGGCTCGCAAAAGATCATGTTCTTGATCTGTATTATGCGGGAATGTCAGCCTAAAGTCAATTGACGTTGTTGTTAAAGTGGTTCTAAGTCCCACAATAAACTAACTTAATAAACAATAGCTCAACAAGCTATACATAAATCCACATATTCTTTTGAAAACACGGAATTGTGAAAATGTCATATCCATGACATAAAAGCGTTTATAGAAGCAGTGGGAAACTTACGATTGACAAAAGCCGATATAACTTCTGCCTCCCTACACCTCGAGCCAATCCGTATGTTCTTCTCACAATTCAATGCGATCCATCACAAAAGATATCACTTTCTCCTTTCCTTGTCTAACTCACAGAGTATAAGATGACACGTTCACTCAAGTTAGATACGAGTATGAATGTATTTATTGCTCAAAGTCGTTTGTCTTTACTTTCTTCATTCCTTGAAGTGAAGGATTTTTTTCTTTAAAATTAATGCCTTTAAAATGAACGTGTATGACAAATTTTTATTGGCACTATAAACATTTCTGATTTTAAAACTTCTAGTATGTGAATTTTAATACCTTAAAGTGCTGTATTAGGGTGCTGTACCTTAGCTCTTAATGTAGTATTTAGCTAAACATTAGATACCAACCACCCACAAATAATTGCAAAGCTGATGAGCTACGTTCTTATTGTAGCAAAAATTTAATAAATACTGCTACACAACTAATAAAACTTTAATTAATTCAAATATTATAGGATTTTTTAAATCCAGAGCTAAGGCTTCTTACAGTAAATATGTGCCTTTTTTGTTCTGGCGATTCATTTTGACGCAATATTTCAACGGCAATTTAGTATTACGCTAAGTTAAACCTTCCCTTTCCTAAAAACAAAAACCATATCACCCTCATTTTCAACAAGCAAACCACTATCACTCACAACGAAAATGAAAAATGTTGTCTTCAAGCCATGCCAGTCAAGACTACGCAATGAAACATAATCACTTGGGCAGAAGGAATGACAAGGACTAGGGAGTAGTGAGTAGGGAGTGAAAAGCTCTGCCAGCTGATGTGTGTAATGTGTAGCCTATGACAAAGCTCTGTTGTGTGTGTGTGTGGGGCCGAGGTTTTCTCCAACCCAGAGATTCAGGCCCCTGCTTTAATTAGTTTCCGCGGTTTCCACTCGGGTTTTGACTTTGGGACCAACTTCTGCTGTGTGGTGGAAACTCCTCTTGTAAAGGGCGTCTAACTTTGAGATATATTGCCCTTTCATAATTCTCACTACACCACTCTTTTATGTACTTCTCTTATTTGCAGGTTGGACGAATAACATGTTATGAGTTTAAAAGTGGTTCTTTTGACTTTAGTTTATTGGGGTAGCGAATTTAATGGACTGTCCGATACGTAGAAAACAAAAGTGAACCGTTAATCTGTGTAAGCAGAATATAGTGACTATACAAACTATTGTTATTTAAAACGTGTGCTTTCTATTTAATACTCGCTTAATTTATTCCTACAGAAAACTTATTTAACAATGTTAGCTTTTCCTTTTGCAAACATTATAATTATATGTGTAAAGTATCAGCTGTCAATTTAACCGACATTCTCTTTACTCCCCACATTTGCAATACAGAGCAAAATCTGTTTGTGGGCCAAATTCCACCAACGGTGTCCAAGTTGGACCTATAACGAGACATCTGGTCACTGACAGCTGAGCCTGCGGTGTGTTTTCGACAACTGCGTGACATTCGTTCCATTGGTTTACTTAAGAAACTGCCAGTTTACACCGGTTATTACCGGATTGAAGGCCTCTTTGAATAAACATGTGTGAGTCGGATACACCACAAGGAAGTTATAGTATGTGAAGCGCTGAGTTCGTCTAATTACTTGTTAAATTTACGTCTTCTTTTTGTAATACACACTTACTATTTTATTTAAAATATTTATGTAGTTAAACTCTAGCATTGGACAACAATAATATTAGTTGCAGCTTAAGCTTTCCAGAGATAAATACTTTATATAGTAGTAAAGCACATTGACATTTATAATACTAAAAGTCTTCGAATACAAAGTCATAAGAACTTTAAACTAAATACTGAATGAACCATTTCCTTGTACATAAACTAACCTTAACATATGCTCAACCGTCTTTCATGAATAGAAAACTATCAAGAAACTAACCTACCTTTACTTGGGAACTACACCTGGGTCTTTGCTTTGCTCTCAATTTCCAGGATTTGAATCGTAAATAAACAACCGGACATGAACAGTTCTGCAATGAAAGCGAAATGAACCAGACTAAACTATAAACCCATCTAAGTGTTTACAGGAACAAGTGAATTAGAGGTAAACAGGAAAACAGCAACGTGTAAATAGAGCGTTTGAGCTGAAGAAAACACCGACGTTTTGTATATTTACAAGTCTGAAGGCCGAGAAGAGCGACGACTTGCGACTTGTGCCAAAATCTGGGACTTTATAACTTAACCCCCTGGCAACGTCTGCTGCTATATTTTATTCTTGACTTTCCTTGGTGATGTTGTATAACTAACTTGTGTTTCTCTATATAGACAGGACTTAACTATCAATTTGCTGATGTTCTATCGATTCCTGATTGAATTTAAACAGACCTGTAAATCATGACAACAATGCTACAGTAAATGACAACATTGTTGACGGTTGCTATAGCTCAAATGAAATGGAACATGATATATGTTCATTCATTGATATTTTTATCAAACGAACAAAAGTAAGTAAGCTCATGGTGGAATTAAATATATCGGATTGAATTGATTATCTGTATTTCGACCTTTTGCGCGTTACTACTTCTATTTTACCTTTTACGAATAGGAAAATGTTTAAAGAATGAATGATTAGAACAAAAAAATAGTTGCTTCTATGAGTTTTATTTTTTGTTTAAGAAATTCATAAATGTAGCTCTAGCTCCATAATTCAACTCTGGTTATTTCAAAACAAGCTCACAAACGTAGCCGACGGCAGCGGAAGCGAATCGTAGAAACACGCCTGGCAATATGAAAGGGTGCACGAAGGCTTGTATTCTGGCCACAAATTAGTTGCTTGCAACCCTTAAGCAGGTGAGAGAGCAGGTGCTCAGGCAGGCCAGTGGACAATTATTGTGTCTGGTCAGCAGACGGACAGACAAACACACAGACAGACAGACAGACAGAGGTAACACTTCGTGACCTAGAATACATCCATTGAATGCTCAAGCGCCGTGACATTGTACCTATCCACTCCACTTAGCTGGTGACGCCTTGATTTTATCTACCTACGAATGGACTCGGACATTTATTTCAGAACTGATAACTTGACTACTACTTAGCTCGAGATAAGGGTTATAGTAGGCCTACACGTCAAAGGTATTGGATTCGACTCGACTTGAACGCAGATCGGGTGCTGGCGAACTTAAAAACTCTTAAAACCGTGTTTTCCTAGAAACTTGTCTCAATTAAGAAGAAAAAGGCAGTCAAAACCTAACCTTGAATATCATGTTGCCAATCAAACGTTGAATATTCAAAGATTGAATGAACTTTGCTGATAACTGCGTATGAAATCGCAGTAAAAGGTAAAGTTTGTCTTGTGTAACGAGGGTAAGTTAGGACTACAAAGTCCTCTCTATCGTATAGTATCTTTACACATTGTAAGTGGTGACTGCGGGGGTCGAGCCCGCGGTGGATTCCAACTCACACCTAAAAGCGAAAGTTCGAGGTGGTCAATTCACACCCCGTGAACATCGATGAGCAATTACAATACGCATCGCTACATCGTTGACAAGCGGCATATTGTACAATTGAGTAAATTGTATTTAATTGTCATTAAAATTCCAAAACTTAAGTAGAAAACTTGATCAGAAACAATTGTCAAATTTTAAAACAAAGTAGTTCTGAAAAAAACACGTTTTTATTTATTTTGGCCAATCAAACAATTTTAAATTTAATAAATATACATTGAAAACATTAAACACCCATAGTAAAAGTGCTTTAGAATAAACCCACTTTCTTACCAAAGGGTGTTTTATGTTTCAATCATATTTTGTTGAAGACACATACAATAAAAAATTCTACAAACATTGAGGTTAATTTAAAAAGAAAATAAATATTAAACCTTGTATTTACAGAATTGTATTTATTAATTGTACATGTGCATCTCACAGTTTCGTGAATCTTTGAACTTTTAGCTACAAATTCCTTTCTTGATATTTTTTTCCACTAAGATATTCACTCTTGGCAACACAAAGTTCGTCTAGAGCACGTCGGTGGCTTTACCCGGTTTTCCCAGTTCATTAGGAATGTATCTTAATGTAAACAAATGCTGAT
Organism: Matsumurasca onukii; assembly: GCA_018831715.1. NCBI lineage: Eukaryota > Metazoa > Arthropoda > Insecta > Hemiptera > Cicadellidae > Matsumurasca > Matsumurasca onukii. Next base: position 38,278,600 of record CM032062.1, read on the forward strand.
TACTGATCAGTTCTCTGACAAAGGTAAAACGTCGGTGTGCTTGGTAAAACTTTTTCCAAAGTGTGCGTGGAAAGATTCGCATATGTTTATTATAATGTCTCTGTTAAAGGATGCCCAAATTTGCGCTGGGAACAAAGCACCGGTTTCAAATATGTTTCCACTAAATAGTCACTTAACTTTCTATTTGGTTATCTGGTAGATTGTCCATGAAGTCCCTACGTAAGCGTGGACTTCTTCCGGTTTCAGATAAGGCAACTAACACTTTGCAACCAACTTCTTCCTCGTGAGTGTTGGTCACCCCAGTCAGGTACCGGATAGCTGTCAGGACCGCCTGTTAAAAGTGAGTGAAGCGTACAATAGTTGCTCACCGATGTTCACGGGGTAATTCTGATCGCCTCGAACTTTCGCTTTAGAGGTGTGAGTTGAAAGCCCGAGCCCGCGCCATCGGAGTGATGAGCCCGAGTCGCGCGATACCAATTTTGCCACGGATCCGCAGTACGGTTGTTACAAAATTACTATCTAGTCTCTCCGGGAGTAAAATATTATTTTTTCCAAGGGCTAGAAACTGCGAGGTCTTTAGTTAATCGTACACGCGCGTTTTAGCAGCTTTACGAGGGTTTGCAATCCAAAAAGGCGGATTAAAGTATCTCCCAACACATCGGTGACAATCGCCGACAGGTACGTGACTATCATACTACCCTGTATAGTGTATACTTCCAACATGTATGGTTCAACTGTACCGTATAGTATTCGTCAATATTAGGTCTATTGTATTATGTTTATAAACATTCTGTACTGTGTTTAGTCTACGTCTTACTAGTTACTACATGACGCTGAAAGTAGTGTAATGATGAACTTTAAATATTTTAGTTTTCTATTAGTTATGTGATACATACATATCGTCGCGGTGTGACAAATATAATTACAATTTAATTCTAGCAGTGGTCTTTCAGTGGTTCTAATAATTCAACTGTTAATAGTTCTTTAATGGAACATCAAGCGAACTTGTTTTTCTCGTTCTTTAAATAGCCAACATATATCTCAAGTGTGATACACGTCATTGTACAGTTTATAACTTGCATGCTTAGCCTTCTGCAGTTAAGAAAACTTGAAAGGTGCATTAAAGGCGGTAAGAATATTTTATTCCCAAAAAGTACAGAAACAATAGTTTTTAGTCTAAGGCAGACCGGTATAGCTTCTGTATGTGATGGTGTATTTTATGTGGTGTACGACAAGCGTGCTGTATATCTTGGCCGGAGACTATATTTCAAGTATTGCATGATCTATAGCTGCTATCCTTCTCGGATAGATTCATTATCTACAAGTACACTGCAGTGAAGGTAGCAATAGTTACATGTTATTATATCCTTGAAGATCAAATCTTCTACATTAGCTGATTACTGTATTGTGCCAAGACGTCAATCATTGCATCACCTTGACTTTCAAGCAGACGTTTTAAGTTATTGTCTAAAAACTCGATGGACGATTGATGAAGTGGTTTTAAATGGATTTTCAATGTCCGCTGCTTGAAGTGACTCAGTTTACAGGCTGCTTTATGTGCGATTTCAAGTTCTCTTACGGTTGAATAGCCGTCTTTAAGCTCTTCCGAGATTTGATATTTGACGTTGATAAATTCATCGTAGCGTTGAATGGAAAGAGCGCTGCTGCAGCATGATTTTATACGCTACTTGTACTTATCAAATGACACTCTTCAGCTGTCATTTTTAGTACACACCATTCTAGTTACATCAATTCTACTTCATCACCTAAATCGTTTTTGATTGGAGTTATTGTTAGATTTTCTTCAGTAGAATAATTATTGTCCTTTTTTGGATTAGTCAAAGTCGTTCATCCTTAAAGATCTCATTACACTTTAAGTCATCCCAAAAATTGGAAAATTCTGTCAGCCTTTTTATGATTTTTGAAACAGTATCGAAATTGTGTAAAGTGTATTGCAATTTGTAATCATATTAAACTTTGTATAGCAATTGCTGAAGCCTGTAACTTAAAGCAAGTGTTGGTATGTGCTTTGGACCATGTGTGTTGGTTGAATATTTTCATCAAGCTTACGGGATTATTTTTTCTTAAAGGAAGGTGCCATTGCGGTTTCCTTTTTTATTCTGCTTATTTAAAATACAAAACTATTAAAACATTAAGCTATTTTCAAATAAGGCTTATATTTCGGCTCTTTCGAACCTTCAACGGAGCATATAAACACAAAAATACATACGGTTTTAAATGTTTATTGTTTTGAAATACAGTCTACGGTTTAAATCAAAATCATGCCCGTAGATCTCGTTTGATAATTGCAGTAATCTAGGTAGGTGAAGCACGACAGGAGCTAGGCGGATGAGTTCAAAGGGAAAGAGGCGTCTATACAAACACCTGACCAAAGCGCCAGGGTGCCTGTGTGATGGAGGGGAGGGGGGGGGTTACTTTGACAGTAACAGCCCCCGGCCCTCACTGTCACAGTGCAACTCTCACATTTACACCTTTCACGACATTCCCCACCAAACCCCGTCCCACTGCAACTCGTTACTGCCAGTCTTTTGATCAAACCTTTTTTGTGTTTGCGATACACGTGATCAAAACAAACCAATTTTTGTATTTGAATATAACTGTTGAGGTTTACGACGACTGATGTTGTTTAAACAATCCAGCTGTTTTGCTATGATAGCGGTGAACGCTTTTTTCTGTCGTAATAATATGCCATTGACACCGGTTTGCAATCTAATAATGTAGGATCGCGACAATGTTCCCTCCGGAAACGCTCTTCTACGAACGATGTTACCTTCTTTACCTTTAGTTTAGGCACTTTCAAAGCAGATACGACACAGTAACATGCAAAGCATATTGTTGGAAACCCGTCCACATTATTCCTAAAAGTAATACTTTTGTATTGTTGATACAAGAAGCAGTACAAGCCTTTTTCCGTGAATCGGTTTATTGTCCACCTACACAGTTACATAGATGGAGCAAGGACTAATGAACTGTAAAGTAATGCTTGAATGTTTCCGCTGCAAGAAACAGTACAAGCTCTTTTCCGGGAACCTGGTTTGCTGTTCAAATGCATACTACTTGTTTATGATGAATACGCACAGAGTTCGCAGTTTGTTTCTATAACTACGCTACCTAGCGCGCGGTGATCGTTATAGTAAGTTTTGAAAATACATAGTAAAATACAGTATTTAGAATAAATTTGAAAATTTACCTTTAAAACAGCTCCTTCCGGCAGGGTGTAGTCTGTGGGGTTGAGTCACTGATAACTTTCACTAAATAATTCAACTCACTGTACTATCACTGTTTCACTGTCACAAACACAATCACTAGGATAAAACTGAACTGTTTAGTTTCAAGTCGATAGCTTCTAGAAATATGTTGGTCTCCAACGGCTTGTGGGTCTTAAACCTAAAACAGTAACATCTTTATTAAGATAAGTAACAAACTTAATGTGTGATGACGAGGTTCTAAGCATCAACCACTTGTATTGTGAATATATCTTTATAATGTGTAGAAACTTTCAAGATTACCAAATGATGTCCCAACAAAATTGTGGTTAAGTGGAAGAGAGGACTTAAAAGTCCTAACTTCGCCACCAATAAAAACGCTTTTCATTTCATTTCAAAATTGAGTTCATTTCAATTAAATATGTACTCTTTTCGTCAACAAAACCTGAAAGCCATCCAAAAACTATTAATGCTAGCCAAAATACTATTTCTTTTTTATCAAACCGGTCTACTTCATAAGTTCCTTGAAAGTGAAACCAGTCGAGCTTGAACGTTTGAATTCATTCATCAAATCGTTGAGACATGGATAATTATTAAACTAAACAATTACGAGAAAGTTAAGCTAAGTTTTCTCAAGCTTATCAAGACTGAGACTATTGAATATAACCAGAGAGGTGTGAAAGTGTAAAGTTGGACCGAGGGCCTGATTTGTTTATCGCTCAGTGAGTTGTTAATTAACGATGAAGCGAGGCGTGTGTTTAATGCGAATGCTGTGCCTCCTGCCTCTTGTTATAAGTTAAGTTGTTTCTGACGAAACATTGACGGCGTGATGTGCGTTGACAGAACAAGAGTAACACGTCAAGTTTTCAACGCCAGCTCCGGAACCGACTCACGCTTACGTTGCTAAATTCTTGTACGCAATCTTCAAGTATTTCTCCAGTTTAGTGACTTTTGTTCAACTAGGTAAAAATCTGGCCTAAATATTGTTTTCATTTTTTTGGCATGAAACATGTTAAAAAACGTTATTATATTATAGTTAGGTCGTTTTGTAGGTTAGGTTAGGTTAAGTAAGTTTAGGGTAGGTTAGGTTAAGTTAGTTTAAGTGAAGGTTAGGTTTAGTTAGGTCAGTTTAAATTATATTTGGTCAGTTTAGGTTAAAATAGGATAATGCCGTTTTCACCTATTTCCTTTTATTTCCCGAATGTAAAATCAGTATGTTTTTGTCATTTTACAGTGGTTTAACTATAAAAATGTCTTCAGAACAAAATTCACTATACTGGAATTTTACCAAACTTCACTAGCAACTTCAATTTGTCCTATTCTTGCTATAATTTTGTATACACACTTTTAGAGAGTTTTGGACTCCCGTGGCGTGGAAGTTAGTTAAAATCATATGACTATAATTGAACATTTTTCAAAGTAAATATGACGGACTGGTTTCTTTATGTAGTTGAAAACAGTTTAAACAAAGAATGTCAAACCATTTCAATTAAAAAACAAATGTTTGTCTAGACTTGCTATTTACTTATCAACATTTTAAACAATTGTAAAAAAAGTTGTAATTTGAACATTGTGTGGTACCTTTTGTACTGTAACTGCTTATCCGAGTACTTAAGTTTGTAACTCTGAGTACTTTAAAATTATTATAATGCAAAGCAGAAGGTGAATAAATTTAAAACTTCGATAAAAGAGCCTTACCCACTCTTTTTTAAGTTAGTTTTATTGAAAACTGTGTCATTTTCTATATATAGTGTTCCTGCCTGCAGAGTTATACATAAAACAGTAAAACAGATTATAATTTTACGCAGACAATATGATTTCATACGATTATGTAATGGTATTAAAGATGAATTTAAAAGACATCATTGTAAAATTGGCTCGACTTTTGACTATAAAACCATTACGTTTAAAACTTCAATAACTACTTAGTCAAGTTTAAATGTTTATAATTTCAATTAGTAGTCCGTAGGTCTCGTATTTATTAGTAGTAAATAACGCATAAGTTTGTTAACTATGTGTAAAAATCACACCTTAAATATTAAAGGGGCCACTTGGCTGAAAAAATATATAAATGGTACAACACACGGATAAGCAAAACTCTACTTTAAAACTTATAAATAACTTAAAACCTATGACCCAGAGCCTTTTGAACGTTCCACCTACTTCAAGTTTAAACTTTCACTTAAGCTTCCACGTCGCTCAGGTATAAAGTTGTCAATTACTAAGAATCCGTCTTTGCTTAACAAACTGTAGTTCCTACTCGTTTTAAACTTTGAGTTAAAAGGTTGATTTGAACTGATATATCTAGGGACTCAAATTTATTTTAAAGTTATATTTATAAAACTTACAAATTGTGAACTACTGTTTTATAAATGTAATGAGACAATGAATATCCAATATTAAACTTGTTAGTTCATCTTAAAAATAATGAGTATTCCGAAACACTGATGAAAAGAACAAAAATACGTATTGTACGTAAAGGACTCATGGAAATTGTTAATAACTATGTCAGCTTTATTAAAAAGTGAATACAATTTGCAAAAACATCATACCTGATAAAAGTTAGTCCAAAGATTTAAATCACGTACAATGTCCACATATCACTGGTCTGAGAAGAGTGTTCAAGATTATACGCGAGTTCTCCATGACGAAGCGAGGTAGTAGCGTAGTGACAAGCGAGCGCAAGCGTGGTCAAACACGGACTGGCGGCGTAAAGTAGCACCTCCCCCCTCCACTACGCACACCTTCTCGTACTACCCTTGCGTGTAGCTGACGTCACAGCTCCTACGTCACCCCTGCAGGGGTGTAGTGAGTACCTAGCGCGGTCAAACACGGACTGGCGGCGTAAAGTAGCACCTCCCCCCTCCACTACGCACACCTTCTCGTACTACCCTTGCGTGTAGCTGACGTCACAGCTCACTACGTCACCTGCAGGGGTGTAGTGAGTACCTAGCGCGGTCAAACACGGACTGGCGGCGTAAAGTAGCACCTCCCCCCTCCACTACGCACACCTTCTCGTACTACCCTTGCGTGTAGCTGACGTCACAGCTCACTACGTCACCCCTGCAGGGGTGTAGTGAGTACCTGGCGCGGTCAAACACGGACTGGCGGCGTAAGTAGCACCTCCCCCCTCCACTACGCACACCTTCTCGTACTACCCTTGCGTGTAGCTGACGTCACAGCTCACTACGTCACCTGCGGCAGTGGTGAGTACCTGGCGCGGTCAAACACGGACTGGCGGCGTAAAGTAGCACCTCCCCCCTCCACTACGCACACCTTCTCGTACTACCCTTGCGTGTAGCTGACGTCACAGCTCACTACGTCACCCCTGCAGGGGTGTAGTGAGTACCTGGCGCGGTCAAACACGGACTGGCGGCGTAAAGTAGCACCTCCTCCCTCCACTACGCACACCTTCTCGTACTACCCTTGCGTGTAGCTGACGTCACAGCTCACTACGTCACCCTGCGGGGTGTAGGTGAGTACCTAGCGCGGTCAAACACGGACTGGCGGCGTAAAGTAGCACCTCCCCCTCCACTACGCACACCTTCTCGTACTACCCTTGCGTGTAGCTGACGTCACAGCTCACTACGTCACCCCTGCAGGGGTGTAGTGAGTACCTAGCGCGGTCAAACACGGACTGGCGGCGTAAAGTAGCACCTCCCTCTCCACTACGCACACTTCTCGTACTACCTTGCGTGTAGCTGACGTCACAGCACACTACGTCACCCTGCGGGGTGTAGTGAGTACCTAGCGCGGTCAAACACGGACTGGCGGCGTAAAGTAGCACCTCCCCTCTCCTACGCACACCTTCTCGTACTACCCTTGCGTGTAGCTGACGTCACAGCTCTACGTCACCTGCAGGGTGTAGTGAGTACCTAGCGCGGTCAAACACGGACTGGCGGCGTAAAGTAGCACCTCCCTCTCCACTACGCACACCTTCTCGTACTACCCTTGCGTGCTGACGTGTCACACTACGTCACCCTGCAGGTGTAGTGAGTACCAGCGCGGTCAAACACGGACTGGCGGCGTAAAGTAGCACCTCCCCCCTCCACTACGCACACCTTCTCGTACTACCCTTGCGTGTAGCTGACGTCACAGCACCTACGTCACCCCTGCAGGGGTGTAGTGAGTACCTGGCGCGGTCAAACACGGACTGGCGGCGTAAAGTAGCACCTCCCCCCTCCACTACGCACACCTTCTCGTACTACCCTTGCGTGTAGCTGACGTCACAGCACCTACGTCACCCCTGCAGGGGTGTAGTGAGTACCTAGCGCGGTCAAACACGGACTGGCGGCGTAAAGTAGCACCTCCCCCCTCCACTACGCACACCTTCTCGTACTACCCTTGCGTGTAGCTGACGTCACAGCTCACTACGTCACCCCTGCAGGGGTGTAGTGAGTACCTAGCGCGGTCAAACACGGACTGGCGGCGTAAAGTAGCACCTCCCCCTCCACTACGCACACCTTCTCGTACTACCCTTGCGTGTAGCTGACGTCACAGCTCACTACGTCACCCTGCAGGGGTGGTAGTAACACGCGGTCAAACACGGACTGGCGGCGTAAAACACCTCTCCATTACGCTCACCTTCTCGTACTACCCTTGCGTGTAGCTGACGTCACAGCTCACTACGTCACCCCTGCAGGGGTGTAGTGAGTACCTAGCGCGGTCAAACACGGACTGGCGGCGTAAAGTAGCACCTCCCCCTCCACTACGCACACCTTCACGTACTACCCTTGCGTGTAGCTGACGTCACAGCTCACTACGTCACCCCTGCAGGGGTGTAGTGAGTACCTAGCGCGGTCAAACACGGACTGGCGGCGTAAAGTAGCACCTCCCCCCTCCATTACGCACACCTTCACGTACTACCCTTGCGTGTGACGTCACACTCACTACGTCACCTGCAGGGGTGTAGTGAGTACCTAGCGCGGTCAAACACGGACTGGCGGCGTAAAGTAGCACCTCCCCCCTCCATTACGCTCACCTTCACTTACCCTTGCGTAGCTGACGTCACAACCTATAGACTAAGCGAAGAAATACGTACTATAGCTGTGTGTTTACTAAAAATTGAAGCTTCAACCAAACCTAATTCAGATAAACAAATTTTTTTTAAACTAAGTTATGAAACTTTATATAACTTTATAAAGGGTTTACATAACCCACTTTTTTCTTTCAACAACCGTGAGAATTGTAAAACCTGGTTCGCATTCCATATAGCAGACAAACAAAAGCCTGCAAGTTGACTTTCCATTGCCACAGTTTTGTTTTCCCGCGGTAAGACGCCAACAACGCACATACATATTCCTAATCCCTAACGAATACAACTTGGCTTGCGGCAAGCGGCTTACCTCTTAGCATAATCACGCCAAACTTACCGGGCTTAACTCTGCTGCAGGCTCAGCTGTGTGCTACGATTTATCAAACACAGTTTGCTTCCGTTTTCTAACAATTTTTTAAATAGATAAAAAATGTCTGAAGAAAAAATTCAAAAATTGTGAAACTAACAGCGAGTTTGGTTTGGTTCTTAACTAGGGAATTTTGTTCTAAAGACTTGCCCAGCCTTGCTATTGTACTCTGTTTGAACCTCGCGCTACCTAGCTAGCTTTTTATTGGCCGGTATATTGCCATATTGCAGTATATATATACGCCATATTGCACATTTTCAGTACATTCTCTTTCCTAACAAACGAGATTTTCAACTACGTATTATCCAAATTAACATAAAACTATAGATATTCAAACAATTCATTTTATATTAAAATTGCATTATAGCAAACACCTGTGCAAATAGCGCCCTAGCTACTCCATTAGTGAATTCACTTCTATACTCGTACAGGGTAGGTCCAGGGTCGGAAGGCGCAACACCGACGCCTATTGGTACACCTGTTCGATCCTTCAATTGAGGCTTGTTAAATATAATAAAATGGTAGACATATAATAAAATTTACTTGAAATGAAGAAGTCTTTATTTATACGTGGCAAAGTTAGGACTTTATAGTGCTTACTACCACTTACCACTTTGTACAGAGTATAACTCATTTCAAAATTTACATTCGTACAACATTATTACCGTAAGGTCGCGATTCAACAAATTACAGTGGTGGTTAAACTGGAGAGGTCTGAATGGACTAATCTATCGGTTCTTGAAACTCTGTAGAAAAGCATTTGATATAGAATAAGAGAGGTGTGTAATGTTTAAAAACGCTCAACAACATTTAAAAAATACCCTGTTTTTATCGAAATAGAGAGAAATATTGGGTATCAGCTGGACTAGTGTTTGAATAGCACTTGTTGCACCAGTAAACAAGCACCAGAGTAGGCCAGAACACTCATGTCCAATGTACGTGGTACAAACATAGCTATAAATAGAAGTTCTTAACTTTATTTATTTTGGAATTTTTCAACAAATTGTATTTGTATTTTTTAGTTATGCAATGAATCTCTTTTCAACTGTTTCTTCTTTATAAATATCCATATCATCTCTATAATACTACATAAAATCTACTGTTATAGTCACTTTCTTTAGTTATTACATTGTCTTTCACTTCAATATCATAAAAATATCAATAAAATGTATATCCGAACGTTTTAAAAATGAAACTTGGCAGTAAAACGCAGAATGTTTTGATATCCCAACCCTTGGTTGGATTGTAAGTACTTCTAGACACACTCTTTATGGGCTTTTACCCGCCTAAGCCTGCTAAAAACTAACCCCATTAAAATAAACAAGATCTAAATTCAGTGAGATCAACTTTAAATATTACGATTTTGCGTTGTTTCAATAATGAAGAACTTGGCAGGCAATGAGGTAAACAAGGTAGTTTTGATTACACTTATGTGGAAAATGATAGTTTGTAATGTTAAGAGAATTAAATAAAAGTGCCTTTACCCGGGTTCAATTCTATTTCACAGATTATGTTTATACTGTGTTAAAACTACTGCAAAGCACTGTAAATCCAAACAAGTTGGTTAGTAAAGTGTTAATGGTTGGGCTTTAAAGTCATGTCTCCCACATTACATTAGTTTGTTGTATAAAGTGAAGTTCGAAGAAGCTTAACTTGTGAAACTCGTCAAGTGCTAAGTTGAAGCTGAAGTATCGTAGCCTCATACTCATACGTGTCTGCAGGATCCTTCATCGCTCAACTTATCAAACATGCACATAATTATTCTATCTTCACTTCGTCATCATTTCAAGTGTAAGTTCAGTTCAACTGTGTAAACACTTGTTCTGATTCTTCGCTTCGGAAGAAGTATAGATTACTATTTCCCAGGAAAAATATAATCAGAAGATTCATCTTTACTCATGCTCATTACTGATGCTCTAGAACTTTGTATATTCTTTTATTATCGAACTTTCTTTGGAAAAATGAGATATTCGTGTCGTCAGCATGGTAAGAACCAGGATCGTGAAATGAGCACCGATCCTGAACCCCATGCAGAACACATTTGAGCGTGTGTTCACACTTTATAAACATATGTTGTATGTATATATACAGGGTGAGTTTTTAATGTCCCTCCACCCCCACCTTAACTTTTGAAAACGTTTTTAAAACCGTTGGGGAATGTTTTTATAAAGTTCTGAAACTTGTGTACTTTGCGTCACCCACCCCCACCCAAAATCCGTAAGGAAGGACCCTCTAAGTTGTTTAAATACAAACCTCCCCTTGTGGCACCTCAAAAAAAGGGAGTTTCAACACAAATTCAATAACGCAAAGAAACCCTTTTATTGCCATTCGTTTTATTGTTATATTAGTATAAAGTGACACAAACCCGGTTTTAAATTTTACATTTCATATTGTGGCGTTTACGTAAAGAAGACAAATAATTAGACATCGCACAGAAAATAAATTTAATTTTTAACCACAACCTTGAACCAACCCTACACTATTTTCAACTTGGTTTTATGTGTTCTTCGAATCTGTATTGTGATTCTGATATTGTGTTCTGTATCTGTATGGTGATTCAAACATTGAAGCTAGAAAAAGCTACATAGGCCAAATCTCTCCACACACAAAACTCTTTAAACCGTGGCAAAAATGCACACGACCAAACATAATTAAATTCCCAATAAGAGGAAACTTTAACTTAGTTGATTGCACAAGTACTGAGTAGAGATTGAATGAATTGAGTGAGCTAAGCGGCTCTAGTGTTTACTTGTATCAGAAGGGGTTGTTTGACACAAGTAATATCGGCTAGCGAGGCAAGGGGAGGGAGCGGCCCCGAGGTACTTTATGGATCCATTTATTTGGCTGATCACCTCACATTGCACTCGATAAATCATATATACTTTTGCTTTATAAATCCTCTACGTCTAAAGGTTTTTCTCAAATTAGGTGGGATCCTATGTCATCGATATTTTAATAGATCTAAAACATGTATTTTTGTATAGTATCCAGCGTTCATGGGGTTAATTTGGTAAATTTTAATTTGATCACTACTTTACTCCAAGAGGCCAGTGCGAAAGGCACTTAAAATTGTTATTATTTAACAGTTTTACACAAAACTTTGTTTAACGTGTTAGTTGCTTTATTAAAATAAATTGAGTCAAAAGAAATCCTCTTAAAATAAACTTCAAACGTTTTCAAACTGAAGTTACTTTAAATAATTAAATGTACATTTATGAAGCGGTAGTTTACTGTCTTTCAAAATGTCGCTTAATCCAAGGCCATGAAATTCATTCCTATGAAACACGATTGGCAAACACATTTCGAACTAACCATCATAGATCTCATATTTATTCCCAATTACCGTCTCAGGCACGGAATTACGAAATGTTGAAAGGTTGAATATATTCAAGACTAAATTAAAAAGTTATTTACTTTCGAAATCATTCTATAGCGTAGACGAATTTATCGATGGGCCTTAATTAATAATTATTAGTTATCTGTCACTACTGGTGGCGTTTAATACATTAATTTATGTAAATGATTTTATAAATTTTAAATAAAATTAGTCTTTCCAATGGGTAGGCTTGTCTTATATTGTTATTGTAAATTCAATTGTATTGCCAAAACAATGTGTTTGTAAGGCTAAAATAAAATAAAAATAATAAGGTTGTGTGAAAATACTGATGTTACTTTATGTTTCGTAATTATTGTTATAATTACATAAAATGTTAAAAATAATCTTTTACTGTGCACCGTTTCTTCTTTATTTTCCTGAAAATAAGTGACGTGTTTAGGCGTTCCCTTCTCTCTCTCATTAACTAGATACCTGTTTAGTTTTTGTCTTGGCATTTTCTATTCACTGTAAAAACAGCTAAAATATTAATTAAGCTAAAATTATTTACAAACTTTGCTAACATTAGTATATTTTTGATGATGTAAACAAACTATAAAAACAACAGTATTGTGAAACAGAATGCACCCATGACAGTGACAACATTCTTTGCAACAGTGCTCCATCATTCTTCCAATTCATCTATCTTCGGGAATAGGAAACAGATCGGATCTGAGGTTCTCATATTTCGGAAATGGGATGTCGTTCATTATCTATTGGACGATTTGTCCTTAGTGGAATGATGAAACACGGAATAGATATCGATGACTAAAGATACGACAGAGGGACAGGATTATATTGAGAGGAACAGGTGGCGGTGGTTTGAAAAAAATATAACTGCTCTCTAATATTTTTGGAGGAATTACAAGGGTTTTTCATATTCCTTCCTCGTTTATTTCCTTATTATTATAATGAGTAGCTTACAGTAAATTTAGTTCACATAGTTCACCTCAGAAAACTTCTAGTTCATCATGGAGTCACATGGTTTATTTACCTAAATATGTCATTCTATAATTAATGACCCAAGCATTGGGCTATTAATTAATGACTCATTCTAAGGAAGAGTCGGCCTTAGTTTGTAACAAGACTATACCTCATAGCTCATTACTACCACTCATCACACTCATCCTCCGCCACATATTTGCCTTAAAATACCCTCATGAGAGTGGTCGGCATCTCAAATATTGATTTAGTGATTAGTGATGTATGTCTTTCCACCAACTAGTGCGAAGTAATCTCATAAAGAGAACGACTCATGCAAACGTATTTCCGAACATGATACATTTTTTTACCTACGGCCTACATATTTTGATCATTTACAATATTGGTATACGTGCAAAAGCGTGTATAAGGACCTAGCAGAGGTTACATCCAGCTAATACCCTAATCTGTGGGTAGCTGCAAGTGAAAGGACAGGGCACAAGGACCACCCACGACGTATCTGATCACACCCTTACATCAACCTTCAACCAGCTTGTCGAAGGGTGAATTGATGACACTCGGGTGAGAGGGTGGGGGAGGGGGGGGGCTGAGGGTTTAGTGACCCTTTGGAATGATAATGGTTCGGAATTGTGGGATCGAAGTTTTTGAGTCACCTGCATTACTGTTAGGGTATACTCGTAGTTTCATGAACCAGAGTCCATGGACAAGCAAGGATAGAGTTCTTGAACAATACCGTGTCCATTCTGTGGAGTCACTCAAGATTGAGAAGAGTATAAAACGTGTTTAGTGCGCTTGGATCCCAAGTAACTGCTTCGCTTGTAAGAGTACTTTTACTTCAAACTAACTGGCAACCAACATTTTAAAATTGGGATAAATATAAGCTCATATGGAGCTCATACACGTGTTGTATATGTGTGCATTCGGCCGATAAACTACACAGCTTCCAAACAAGACAGCAAAGATGACCACTCTTTACATTAGAGGCTTTAATTCTTTACTTTACCAAAACAAATAAACGTATGAACGTACAGTATTGCATTCTATTGGCAATAATAGATGGAGTCGATAATTACGATCGTGTTTATAGCTGAAAGGGTAACTGCGAGTACATAGCTAAGTATACGATGCTGTATTATTGATACACCTAGAACTTTGACTAACTAAACATTTTCAAATGGGCTCTGGCATTTTGAAAGTTAATTTTAAATACTGATTTTTTTTGTTATTTGGAATTTTTGTATGAGCCAAAAGTATTGTGTAAGGACATATTTTGGGTGTAATTTAAATTCCATCCTTTTGGTTGTAAAACTAAAATTACCCTGGAAAACATGTTTGACGCCCCGTTTTAATAGCTACTTAAAATGTTTGAGTTTATACTGTTACATTTAGTTATTGAGATATTTACGGCAATTTACTATTTTATAGGTTTTGGAAACAAACCACTAGCCGATTTTTCCCAGGATCCGTTAACCGATTTATTTTTACTGATTGCTTTTTTTAATGATACGCACCTTGTTATAAAGCTCTTGATCTTCTTGAGCCTAATATCTTACTGCATGTAATTCTACGCTAGCCACTAAAGTAAGTCATTAATCTAGATCTGAGTTCGTACAACGTTGTGGCCCGCTATTCGAAAACGGGTTGTGGAAACCTTTGATATCCTTGATTTTGCATTTGTATTGGCCTTAATTAATTTAATGCTCCCCATTAGTCTAGCCCAGGGAAATACCCAGCGATGGGAGACAGCAGCAAGATATTTCTCATCCAATAAACCACTTGTAATTATATACAATATGTTGATTGTAATTAGTAATACCTAGATTTTTTGGTGGGGAGTAAAACCTTCAACCACGAAAACAAGTATTGAGGACAACAGGTTGCCTTTAAAATACTTCGGCTATTCAAAATGTGTGCTGGGAGAAAGCTTGTTTTACACTTTGTATACATAAATTTTAAAATAATGATGTCAAACCAATTACCTATGGTGCTCAGGGTAGACTAAAACCAACAATATTGCCGATAAGTAAAACCTGTTCATAGCAAGAGAGCAAGTAAGTGGGAGCCTTCAATTATATGGTGGCAACTCAGGCACAGCTGGATGAAGAACTGTGGCTGCTTATAGTCAGGCTCTGGGAGGACTCGCACAGGAGAAGACAGTACATACGGTCAACAAAATATTTTGTGCTCCTAAGTCTATAGGTGTGTATTTAATATGTACGTGTATAAACCACAAAAAACTCATTGCTTATCACAAAAGATACACTACACGATTGAAATTACTACTATTACGTCGAGAACGGCCAAGCGAATGCCATGAGGCCACGCCTTCATAAAATCCCATTAATTTTAGTGTATCATGATAATGCACGTACCGCGGATGTCCAATAGAAAATTCGCTTTCATCAGCAAAACGTTTAATGAATAAATTTATATGGTTGAGAGCTCATCAGTTATGACTGGAAAGCAAGAGCGGATATCCGAAGTAACGGGCAGCAGTCAACGCTGCACATAGGGTTCAATAATGGCCGGATGTTATTGATCTATGTTCCTCGTGGGATTTATACCCTCAGTTTAAAATCTGAGTAAACATTCTCTACCAGGGCCAGATTCTGCAATTTTTAACGTTTTCATATATTTCTAAACCATGTTCTGACTTCTACTGTCATCAAGGATGTGCGGGTAATTCAAAAATACCCTCTCGTGGGATAACTCACCCCCAGGTTCTAGGTTTAAGAAAAACTTTGGAATTTTTTTGGCTTTATCAGTTAGGATATTTTTCTCGTCATTCATGAATGCGTTTTACTCCTTAACTATACAACGGGCCTAGTCATTGTTCCATTAATGTGCCTTTATTACTACTGTGAATTATATCTTCACCAAAATACATGACCAAGAAAACTTGGAGATGAATAGATTATTAACAATCGTAAATATGGTTTTATCTGAAAATCTCCAGCGTTATTTTTTAATGGTGTGACTTTAAATTATTGCCAGTGAACATCGCCCAAAGGTGTTACAACTAAAACCACTCCCTAAACTATCAACAGAAGTTCAGACTGCCAAAACACCATGGTTCACAAAATGGAGCAAAGGTGTCTGATTCAATTCCTGAAAGGTGCGTGGGGACAATTGATTTAATTTCGAAACGTACGGTACACATAGCGTACGACCCTTGTACATTAAAGTGGCCTATAAATTAGAACCAACTCATAATACTAATCTTAAGGCTCATAATAAATTTGTTTTGGTACTTTTTAAATAGGTCTATAGCCAATATGTGCTTTAACCACAGAAGAAAGTTGAAGAGAAAGGAAAACACAGAAGAATATGAGATATATTTGGCCTCAAAGTGTACGAGTTGGATTGATATCGGCCTTTGTCAATTTCACCCGCACGTTTGCCACTGCTTCAATAAATCTACAAACCTCTTTCATCTTGTAGACCTATAGCTCGTGTCTTTTATAAATTCTACTTGATATTACAACTTAGTGTTTGTTGCACTTCTAGGTTCTAATTGACTTTTAAAAGAGTAAATACTATAATTTCCATTGTGTAGTACCCACAAAACATTATAGTAGCAGGACTATATGAATAAAAGGAATTGAGGAATTTAACTTGCTTCAATTTCCAAGGTTGATTCAACGAGTCAAGTGCGAGTTTGTAGAAGTTAAGAATTTTAAACTCGTTGTATTAATAGGCCTTTGAGTATTTAACTGTATTTAACACCTACCACATTCAACTTCTACGTATATACGATTGTCTTATGACGTCGAGTTTGTTCCTAAGACGTGGCTTACAGTTTCTTTTAAACGCGGTTCACAAGAATACTGTTAAGTTTATGTCAGAAAATTCCATGGTAAAATGCGCCAACTTCTACACGTTAAGGTGAAGGTGTACGTACAGATGTGTGAGAATGGCATTCAATGGCGATGCATCAACAGCTTTACACGCAGACGTGAGAGAATGTAGGCGGAAGCAGAATATTCAGCGTTGCCTCGGGCACAGAGAGATAGAATTGATATCAGCCTTTGTCAATAGCGTCCTTTGACGCCACTTCCATCTAAAGTCATTCGCTCAGGTCAACGTCTCAATATAGACTAGGATAAGCTTCAAATATGGAGTGTGAAAAGGTCAAGCAATTGATGAAAAGTAGTGTTGTAATCAGAGACACTCTTTTGTAAACCGAAAGCACTAATGTTATTTCTTTAACTGCTTCCTTGATTTTAGGATTGGTTGTTATCTAGTATAATGAGCGATTTTACAAATTTGGTGTGTTCACCTTGAAATATTGCCAAAAAAATTATTATATCTAGACATTTTTTAACGCATTCTGCACAACCTACTGTAATCTAACTATACGACTTGGTTTATTTAGTCAATACCCTCTTTTTAACAGAGTCTAGAACTTATATACTTTAATGGATAGATCATTTGTAAAAGAAATTCACATTATTGACCAGTGACAATACTGACATTTTACATTTTCACCAGTTACCATAATAATAGTAACTAAATGTGTATGAACAACCAGAAGAACACTTGAAAAGTGTGGGTATGAGTGTCATTCGTCATTAAGTACCTATGTTACCATTGCTGGGTTTTACGTAACTGTGCTTTTAGTTCAACACAATAACAAGTGTTCCCGTACTTCTAGTGTAAATACTTGAGTTCTTTACATTTGTGAGCAGCAGCACTTACAAGCCCAACATACAGAGTACAACATATTAGCAATCTGTCTAAAGTTAGTTTTTGACATAATTCTTCTTTTCTTTTAAATGTCTGATTGAACATTTCTCCATGAACAGTAAGAATTATAAATTGATTGCTAAAGATCAAACACCATTTCCCAATTACAATAATTACAAAAATATATTTTCCTTCGGTTAATTTCTAAAGTTATATGCCCACTCATTTTGATATGCCATTACTTATTGATGTTTCCAAAGTATTTGAGTTCAGCACTTTAGGACCTAGTGATACTACAGTAATTTTCTTAAGTATACAGTATTTCAATTTGTTTTTATCGTTTAAAAAAATGATGTGTATAATTTATCAAGGTCTTGGGCCACAAAGCCCCAACATCTTACCCCCACTCATTCTCATTATACAGTTAGAGTAAGTTTAATATTTATTAAACTATGATTTCCGGTTTCAGGACCTATTTGAAGTAAATTACATTCTTTGTAGTCTGAAGATCCTGATTGAACTTAGAGTGGGTATCATACTTTGACGATCGTTTCGGTCTTATAAGACCATCTCAGGCACGATCACTAAATGGTATCTATAACTGATTATATACACTGATTATTTATACTTTACAACAAAGTTTTACCCCATGCAAAGTGTAAAAAGTATTCTTATTTAAAATAATTAAATAAAATACATTTCCAAATATGTTTACTTCATTCAGTAATTCTAACAACAACATCATGTAACCAAAGATTTGATACATAAATAAACTTAACAGCTGATAATAACAGAACTATTATACTGACATCCTCCCTTTTCACTATTTAAGCTGGTTGTTGAGGTACAGTATGTTTTGTCCCTCAGTCTGACTGGTTTGTTAAAACAATATCTTTCATATGTTAAATTGGTTTTTACTGTGAAGTAATCTGAAAACCTTTCAATTAGCAAATCATTACTTTCATCATCGCACAGCACTGAGATCAAATGCATTTGAATAT
Source organism: Matsumurasca onukii (assembly GCA_018831715.1). Classification (NCBI taxonomy): domain Eukaryota; kingdom Metazoa; phylum Arthropoda; class Insecta; order Hemiptera; family Cicadellidae; genus Matsumurasca; species Matsumurasca onukii. The sequence continues at coordinate 38,297,231 of CM032062.1, forward strand.
CTCTGACTTCTGGGCCAATGGTAGACATGAAAGAAGCAACTTGCACATTGTCCCAATTGTCTTTGCAACCCTGCCGCTATGGCATACCGACCATTACTGAATCCATATTTCCATCGGTGTCACACCTGTCTCAGAAACACCTAAATGCATTGGGGTTTCAGGTTCTGTCTAGGTTTAAATGACCAACCTGTGTTGTTGTAGAATTGTCATCATTTTTTTGCTGTATACGTTTTGTTTTGTTCTCTTCATCAACATATTGACATTTGCCTGTAACTTCTTTTTGGCATCTTTAATATGTTGTTCGGTTTCAGCACCAAGTATTCTTATTTAAAATAATTAAATAAAATGCATTTCAAAAACTAACTGTTTACTTCATTCAGTAATTCTAACAACAACATCATGTAACCAAGGTGATACATAAATAAACAACAGCTGATAATAACAGATTTATTATACTGACGGTAAATAAACAGTTATTTTAATCAGTTATAGTGGTAATTTAGTTTAGTGATCGTCCTTTGAATGCGGTCTTATTAGACCGAAACGATCATCAGCACCACATCTAGCTCCTAAGTTCAATCAGGATCTTCAGGTTACAAAGAAGGCAATTAAATATTTAATTATGAAATACTTATAGTATATGGGGTAGGTAGAAATAGCGTAATAACCCACTAATTTTTATACGCCATTACTTATTGATGTTTTCAAGTATTTAAGGTCCTTCTAGAACAGTTTATATACTTGTTATTAACATTTCAAAACTTTATGAACGTGGAAGATCGCAGCTGCGTTTTTTTGTTTCACCGCTAAAGTTCAACTTACAATACGTTATTTTTCCCTGCAATAATTTTAACACTTTACAACTACTACACTCTAAATTACACAAAGAGCGATATGTGAAATGGTCGAGCTACAGTACAGTACAGCATTAGTGTTTGAACAGCTCGATATTGGAAGTAGAGACACACAGACTGTACTGAGGTAATCCTGTTCACGGTTCACCATTGAAGGGTAAATAGGTAATCCTTGTAACATCCGTTACGTACATAATCTGCCACACTGAGTTCCATCCATTCACAGCTGATTACCCTCTCTACTGGCTTCCCAAGTCTTCAGGTGTGTGCCCAGTCCTTCGTAGTTCCACATAGAGGAAGGATTGGGGTTTTAGTGGCTTTGCGGATGTGAAATAAGTGAATCCTAATTCTCAACTGTAGCGAAAAGGTTACAATAGATCTTAATTTGTATAAACGCTAAAAAGCTAAATTATTACTGAAGAAATTTGAAGACAAAAATGTTAGGACCGAACCGGGACTTGAAAAGGTAACATTGTCTGTTTGTTAGCGATCAACAAATCCCTTCCAATGTCGAGGTTTTAGACTACAAAAGTTATCCAACTGTGGTAATGGTGACCAATTATTATTGTCTCTCTAACATAACGTGTTTTCTGAGTTAAATGTACTGATTCTTAGTAAAATCTTAGTTGTGCAATATTAATTTCGTGTGCAATTTTCATTTCGTCAAAGTTTTATTCGTACATATTACTGAACAGTATAACTCTGCGTTAGGCTATCAAGAAGATTGGAGTGTTATTTAGAGGTGAGGTTGGTCTTTCAATTATTTAACTTCAAACCGCTGCTTAACTTCAAAGATAAAGTAGTTGTTCACATGGTGGCAGTTTAGTTTCCACTTAGACTGCACTTCTGTCATTCCAAGAATAATATTATAAATTATTCCATGTTAACAATGACCTCTTTCTACCAAGTTAAGATCCTGGCATAACAGTATAACTAGTACCAGCGTGGAATCTCTGTAGATCAGGATATTTTTTGTCAATTGTAATTGTTAAGCTTACTGTTAACCCTAATTTTAAGCCAAATAAAGCTACATTTTAAGGCTATATTTAAATCTTCACTCGATTCTTCAGGTAAACAAAATTTATCAATTAATTTATTATTAAATTTATACATTTATTTATATATTTCTTTTTGCTTACGTTAAATACTGTAGTGAAATTGTTCTCCAAGTCTTTAAGTGCTCACAACGGTCAACGAATTACGAGTACGTGTGTTTTAAACAACGAGAGATACCAGTTAATTTCAATGGCAGGCCTACTCTAGAGTAACATGAATGTAGTTGCTAATATAAGATGTATATTGGAACTGTATGGTTCAAACGTATAGTTTTGTTTCAGAGGATATATTTTACAATAGGAATGAACTATTGACAGTGGTTCCAAACATCAATTTTTGTTTCTGAACAGCCGTTGGAACTAAAGAAGGAAGAACAAAAGCCATAAAAGCAAAAGAATGTTGCCCGTTCCTGTACTTTACAGCGAAACTTTTGTTCTTTCTTAAACTTAGGTCTTCATAAAAATATTTCCTTTCCGTTAAACAACCGAACAGAAGAAATTAAAGGGTAGTTCATTCTAATGTATACTTAGCTATGTCTCGTAACAAAATGATCGAAAGTGAGCTTAATAATGTATGATACAGTAGTACTTATAGTGTACTTACATTTTAGTGTAACTTGTATTATCAAACGTTTTGCATTTTGAAGTGTGCAATGGTTTAAGGCAAAACCATGCAATAACTATGCCCAGAAAATAAAACCAGCGAAATAAAATCAATCTCACTAAACCTAAAAAAAACTTGAAAACTTTTAAAACACCCTAAAGTCATGATTTGTAACGAATAATATTGGTAGCAAAACTAATTATGCAATATACAACTGCAAAAGTTCTTAACCTAACTTATCAGGTAATTAGTAACAAATAGGGATAAAGTAGTTAGTATGTAAGAAGTAAAAAATATTTAACTAGAGCATAAGCCATGTGGCATCAGAATAAAAAGCCATTTCAGTAAAGTACGTTGGTCAAACCGCATCTCAAAGGACGAACTCTGCCGAAAATGGCGGCATTTTCAAGGTTGAAAACTTTAAAACTTCGAAACGGTGTATTTTACCATTTGTCGTACCATTTGCCATAGTTACGTAACGGCTCGTACACCAGGCTACTGAGTCTGCTACATTGTTTAGTCTGTTTCTTTAAAATATTTTAACTTAGGCCTCAAAGAATAGGCCTACTAAGATTTTGAGTGGTAGTTATGTGTACACTGGACTATAGTTTAAAATATTATTAACAACAAATCTACAAAATACTATTATAAACAAATGGCTTATCATTAAACCATTATATTAAGCCGAAGATCTGATCTAAAGCGAAAGGTCCAGTATCAGTTTTCCGAAGTAAGAAGTAGCTGAAGAGTTGTTGAAGGACAAAACTTCCGCTGTAAATACAGAAACTGGCAGCCAACTTCTTGATGGTCTTTTGTGTCTTGATTACTTTTGTTCTTTCTGCTTTAGAATCAATGCAAGCTGTTCAAGATAACCGATGCTTTCAGAGGTTCTCTTTATCCGACAGATTTTCAGATGTGTATTATATTCAATAACCATCAAGTGTGTACGTGCGCGTGTGTAAATAACTGTTTAAGCTCTAAATAAGTTGTAAAACTCAGTTTATATTTGGTTCGTGGATGTGAACAATGTTATATAAACGCCTAAAGTATACAATAAAGTACTTATTTATTAAAGTATACTTATTATTAAGTATACTTTTTATTAGATAGTTGGTTTTGTTTACCTTACCACAATTATAAGTGCAGTAAGAAGCTCTCCTGATGCTCTGTGCTTATTTTTACCCCCGGTACAAAACGTACAATAAAACTTTACAATGAAGCTTTGAACGTTTGGTCGTATAGAGCACACATTTCAAACGACTGTAAAATGAGTTTCAAAGCAAACATAATACGACTGTTTATTATCCTGAACAGAAAACTAGATCACTGTAGTGGACGTAACTATATTTTAAGCAACAACATGATTCCATATGTATGAGCATTTGTATGCGTTACCAAGCTTAAAAGCGCTCTCGATCAAGACACTATTTGTGTCTCGTTTTGTAACAAACTACTGTAAACTTGTTGCTTTAACACAAATAAGATAAAATAACTCTAAAATGGAACCGTTGCATGAACCTAGCCTGTTGAGGAAGTTTATACTCTTCGTTTATTTCAAGCCCAGGGAATCTGAAAACACCGAAATCATGCAATATACTATTTAAACCTTCTGCTGTAACGCTCACGAAACCCTTTCAAATATTCATAATAATGCAGAATGCTGCTTTGTTTAAACATTATAAAAATAAGTAGCTTGAACTTATTTCAACAAAGTAGTTACACAAATTATGCACGGTACGAAACGCGCAAAATCGGACGAAACGCGTCCACGCCATTAATTTAAAAATGAAATAATGTTTAAATATTCAATTAAAATACAATAGCTGAGTAACAATTTCTTATTTTCAAACGTAATCTTGACAGAGTTATGGTCACAAAGAAGTCTGTTTAGGGATAATTTAAATCCCTAATCCAGTAAGCCGAGCCGACAGCAGCGCGGCGCGCGGTGAAATTGGATATTAGCAACAGATTCATCGCTGGTAACGCTCCTACTGGTAGTGACTGTTCTACTTTTAGGCAGCACTTATAAGATTATAAAGCATTTAGAAAGCAAAATATCACTTGAATAGATGCACAAAAATATAAATACTTATAAAGATAGTCCATGAATCATGGTGAAACCAATATCCTTCAGTTCTACAACAGAAAAAACCGGAATTTTCACCTTTGTTTAAATTATTGGAAAAAGCCTGGAAATTAATGATAACCCCAAATATCTTGGACTGGGACTCGTGGCGTGGTCCTGTAATCCAGCTTCATGGAGGTCAAGTTTTGAGGATGATATAGGTCTAAAGCGGCTCAGATAGTCTCAGTGATCATCTGATGATACCCGCATCAACTCCCTCCATCGTTTAGCCATATCAGACCATCACCTGCGTGGTTCGGAAGTCACGTTAAGCCGTTGGTCCTGGTATTTCCATTGGGCTATTAATTAATGACCCATTCTAAGGAACAATCAGCCTTAGTTTGTAACAAGACTACACCTCATAACTCATTACTACCACTCATCACACTCCTCCTTCACCACGTATTTGCCTTAAAATACCATAAGAGTGGTCGGTATCTCAAATAGTGTTAAAGAGTTGTACATTACAGAAAATTTAAGTTGGACACTTCATATCGATAATATTACAAACATGTTGACAGTAGTATGCTGTCTGATAAAAGACTTCAGAATTCATTTGACAAGGAAGTTCTACTTAAGATTTACTTTGGATGCTTCCAGAGTAGGATGGCCTATGGCATTCTACTCTGGGATGATAGCCCGGATACCAACCGGGTATTTGTTCTTCAGAAATGGTTAATCAGGTCCATATGTAGAGAACATTATTTGGCTTCTTGTACTCCACTTTTCAAACACTTAAGTATTAACTTTTATATATTAGAAGCAACAATAACAGTTAAGAAATCTCCTCGATATTTTACACTAAATCAGGAGATTCATAATATTATTACTAGACAAAGAAAAAGGTTACACGCTCCACAGATAAATACTACCTTAGCAAGCAATAGTCCATATAATCAGAGCATAAAAATCTTTAATAAACTACCTTCTGAAATTAGAGAAAAAGAACAAATTGAACATTTTAAAAAGAATATAAAGGTTTATCTATTGGAAAAAACAAATTATAAAATTCAATAATATTATGCCAAATGAAATATCCTGCATCTCTTCTAGTGACAAAAAAATAAATATATAAAAAAGATTAGGCGCAAATGTTAGTATAGGTGTCACCGATAAACCAGCTGACCTAAGCTGTATAAAAGTCGAACCATTCACAAAATATCTGGTGCATTAAGGTGTAAATTGGAAAGAAGTGTTTCGTGTTTGGGCTCTCGAATATCAGCGGACCTTAATCCAGGAATATCTGCCAACTGGCCAATCGGCTTACTCAAGCTAGTATTGCTCTGGTTACGTTTTGTCTCGATTCTGAGAACCTTTTTAAACTTAATGATCCATTTATAACCGGCCTTGATTCCAGATGAAGGTTGCGTTTTACAGGTTGCAGTCTGGCAATTTTAAAGTGTAAAATAAAAAATAAAGGTGTTAAATATATTTTTAAAGTTGGAGGAGCGAAATCCAATTCTCCAAATGTTATTTCATTTTGAGACAAATCAATTATTTTGAAACACGTGATCTAAAGTACTTTTAAAGCTCTGAATTTCACATTTGAAAGTAAAATACCACAAATGTGAATTATTTTCCGATCCATTCTAGAAAATCTGGTTACTATCAAAACCATCACACGAGAGCAGAGTTCTTTTAGATTTCAGACCCTTGCAAGGTCACTAAAAGGCGCGTGTACAAAGTTAACGCATGATTTCGTAGTTTCTAGCCACTCGGAAACATTTGTTTACGTCTGTATACTCGTACTATAGTAATCGGTCTGATTACATCGTCATTAAACTACATCGTACTTCGCACCCTTAAGATTGCAAACAACGTGTTTGATGCCTAACCCACGTAGTCATGGCGTATTCTGTCTTCCTAATACAGTTGTTTTTTTTGGATGTGGAAAACGTGCGTTCCCAGTACAGTACAGTTCTCAATCTGCATTCCACCTCTAAGAAAGGTTCTTTTTATCTCGCAACCTCCAATTATCTTTTCACCTTCTTTAAGAAGTGGCCAGATTGAGCGGCCAACTTTGAGTACCGCTTATAACATGGAGTATAAACTACAAACGACGTGTCAATCAAGTTATTTGGCTAATGGGTAAATTCTTTCTCTCGAAGCATAGATCCATTGATGCTACTGCATATAAACAGTAAAACTTTTACTTTCGTCATCAAACGAATTTTGCATTTCAAAATTTAAAATATATTCTCTATAAAAAGATATAATTCGAAATTTCAACATTAAAATTATATTTTATTGCGAAAATTAAATTTTTTTATTTGATATGTAGCAGCACTAATGGTTCTATGCTTTCAGTGAAAAACTGTTCACGTTTCAGTACATTAACCTACTTTAAAAATCGTTTGCAAATTTTCCCAAGTTAAATTCCCTATCCCATTTAAATACCTCTCGGGCTCCATCCAGTCCTCTTTAAGAAGGTGGTATACTAGTTCCTGGTATCAAACTATGCAAAGCACTTAGAAATTCGTTTTTATTTTTAGGCAGTTTGAAAGCTGCTTTATATTAAACAGCCCCAAAGAGCACTTGAATCATATGAGAAGAATAATCAGGCAGGAGTAATTTAGGCTGATACACAACATTAATACGTGAACCTTTAAAAACACTTAGTTCTACTGTAAAAATAATTACAGAGTTATAGATCACTCTGCTGCTTTAACTCTTGAATTGATTATCCTACAAAAAAATAATCAAAATAAAGTAGTTAACTATGGGTTGATTTTGATTAATATATAAGTTGATATTTTTCGGTCGATTGTGTTGATATGGCGGCCGCACACAAAGCGTGGTCAGATTGCAAATTAGAGTTAAAGAGCGGAACAACAATAACTGTATGTGCTGAGTAAGGTAAACACTAGCAATCGCTCGAGTGATTGTCAACAGCCAGATCATGTTTGATTGCATGCAATAACACCGTTGTTCCAATTCTTAATATTGAAACTATCATTCACACTCTAATTGCAACATTTGTCATACTTCTGCACAATATTAAAAGTAAAATATAATAGCTTATGCTGTTAAAATCTCTCGTTATGTTTATTACTGTTAAAAGTATGTTCATGCATGTATAAAGTAAAATGTAGCGATTTCACTTTAAATTTGACTATTCCGAGATGAGTTGTTCGTAACTAAGCCCATTTTATGCAGTTTCAATGCTAAAACAAATTATATTCTGGTAATTTTTTAAAGTCTTTGTACGTTCTAAAAACGTACTAAAGTTCCAAATTTTGTGAACTCCCCCTTTTGGACTACTACAACATACATAAAACCACCGGAAAAGTTTTAAAACGTTAAACTTTGCCTGATGTAAAGTATGGAGATATAGTTCTTGGGGGCTTGATGGGCGTATTTTGGCGAAATCAAACTTGTTTGACCTCTTGTGATCCTTAGTTTAATGCTTACAATTCGTCCTACTGTTTTAAGTAACTAAGTGGCAAGACGATTGTATATTGAGCGAAACGTCTGGCTTTTAAATAGTATAAGCAGTTATAATTTAGTTCTTCCGGTTCACACTGCGTCAAAACATCGTAATGACATCGCAGCTTGAAATATTTCGGTCTCGCTGTTGAGTATCATCTTCAGCCACTGATTGGCTAAAACTGAGCCACTTTATATCTAATATCCTATTGGTGGACTGTCCATTGGAGCAGGGATGCCAACTGTCGATGTTCTCACTGGATGTGGCACTACCAAAAATACTTCTTCAGCACTGGTTGTCAGCTTTTTTAAAATTCAACTATAACCTTTAGTCTCATTTAGCCTAAAGTGCCAGAAACCTTTTTTGTGAGTGTCGCCTTAGTATTGAGACGTAACATGATAGAACCAATAATGTTCGTGAGGTTTAAAAGTTATATTTCGCTAAACGCTCTGACATATTGCATTGGAACTTCAACAGGTGAGGTCTGTACTAGGTTAGGCCTATATTACAGTTAAATTATATCGCTTATAGCCTATATTTATCTTTCCTCTTCATTCAGGAGTAAAATATTAAGTATAACATTTCAATGGTAAAAGCAGCTCAAAGAATCAACCTGTAATTATTTCAAAATTGCTGAATATATTCCATAAAGTTTAAGAATAACATGAAGAATATATTACACCTTCAAGTAAACACATTTCTTCATTTAATTTCTAATTTTAACGTACTGTAATTAAACATTCCTAAAACAATATTAGCGTTTTCAATTAAATGAAACCAAGTCGAGCACAGCAGAATGAGATTTCTCGGAAACTAATTTTGGTTAAACGAACAGACAATGGCGTGTTTTCCTTGTATAACTTAAACAATCTTAATATAATTTATGTATATTCCAGCTTTAATCTCGTTAAGATTGATACTGTACTTAACATTTGTGTAATCAACATATTTGAATAAACAATACAACTGTTTTCGTGCCGTTTATTAATTAAATAAAGTTAAACATAACCCAAGTAACTATTTATTGTATTGCCTTACCACAAATGTTACCTTGTAACAATTAACTTCTGGCTCACAAATATGTGTAAATCAGTATTAAAATAAACTTTTAAGCGTCTGTAAATTAATTACAAGTATTGTATACTCAAAACTGCCTTTAAACCGAAGCAACATAACCTACACAGAGCCTCTTGACTAGAGTATTTTACCCAACCCAAGTACTAAAGGAAATTAACAGTTCTTCGTTATAACAGCATATCAAAGGTAAATTATTAATGACTAATAACATTTTTTTAATTTTATAAATCTTTCATTTTTACACAATAAGAACATCTGAGCTTTAACAGAATTTTAGTTAAAATAGTTTCAGTTATAACACACTTTTAACTATGTTTCTTCAATACGTATATGAACATTAACTACCTTTAAAGACCCTAATGTGTAATTATATCTTATTAAATACCTAAAATGTTCAGGCAAAGATAATGTTATGGTAATTAAATTGCGCATATATGCCGAACGGCTGAGGCAGAAAAATATAGGGCTGCGAGGGAATTCTTTCCCTCAAGTAGAGCGACAGACGCTCCCGCAAGTTCGTTCGTTCTTAAAAGTCGTACGGTTTGGCATCTGACAAACTCGAGCGTGAGGAGCCAAGGGAGCGCTCGCACAGGGCCTTGCTTTGCACGCGCCCGCGGCGAGATAATACCTAGCGCCCCCCGCCCCCAATAAATTCATAAAACCATACATCTATTTTCTTTATTTACCTGTCCACCGCTATAAGCCTTAGACTTTTGCGGTAGTCTATGAATGTATGTATGATGCAGGTAAAGTACCAACTATGGTCCTAATTGCTACTTATTATGGTATTGGCTACTTACATATTATGTATTGAAATTTAGAAATTTGTACATAGGTAGCCTATGATTTCCGAAAATTACAAAGAATGTTTTCACTTATGCAGGTAGAAAAAATTAAACAATGTTGTATTAAAAGTTCATATTTAATTTGTTTCAATGCGTCAATTTCACATAATTTATAATTTTTAGTACGGTAGGCCTAGTCTTTGAAACATATTTACACATTAAATGGCATTCTTCTGGCTTTTGCATGAGCAAATGTGGAAAGAATCTCTTTGAAATCAATGTTCTTTGCTTTTTCATTTTCAATTGCTAGCATAGCTAGGGAGTTCAATCTTTCCTGACCCATACTAGATCGCGTGTAGGTTTTAATTAATTTAAGTTTACTGAAACTTCGAGCTGCACTGGCCACTGTTACTGGTATCGTTAAAAGAATTCTCAATGCGAATTGTGATCCAGAAGTTTGGGAACAAATCTGTGCTGGTTTTATTTTTACTGTACAAAGAAACCTCTTTTGGCGTCACACTATCTTTTTTTCTAGTATTGAATGTACATGTACAAGTTCGTGAAACAGTTCATTACCACTGATGTCAGATGTTTTATTCTTGTCGGTCAAATGTTTTTAAAGATCTAAACAAGATTTTTTCTGAATGTAATTTCCTGTGATTTGAGCTATATTATTAAAAAAAAACCATTTTTGTCCATGGTCACTCAACGCAGTAGACCTTCTCTTAAGTGAGTTTGAAACAGTATCCACTAGGGGATAAAACACTTCTCTTTTGAATGTATCTTCGGGAGTCGACTGCACCACTTCAGATGACTCATAAACGAATATTCGTTTAGGTTTACGAATTCGTTTCTGGGTAAACCTTGGTTCAATTTCAAGTTCATCGGCAATTTCTTTTGCAGCAATGACTGTATCCACAAATCCATTTTCTCTAAATCTTTTTAGAAATTCCAAACTCTTTTTAAATTGTTTGGTCGACTCACTTATGTCCATTTCTTTCGCTTATTAAATTTACTTGGAAAAGAATATCATACCACATCATCAGTGCTACAATCAATGAAAAGTCTTCCATTTGGTTACTCAACGACTGGGCCTCAGATGCTGTTTGGGGATCATGCACTTTCTCACGCAAATCCAGCAAAGCATCATGAACTTCGACATACTGATATCTGACGGCTTGAACAGCAGAGATTCGAGCTTCCCAGCGTATGTGTGCCCCTAAAAGGTCACCAGCTGCTGCAAAGTTGCAGTCGGTTGAAATTTCTGACCGGCCCCTTTTCCAGCTAGGGCAGCCGCCACTTCGCGGCGCTCCCCTAGCTTCGGCCCTGTCCACGCTACGGCCCTGCCGGCTCGCAGTGCTATCTGCGCTTGGGCTGCCGAACTATTTTGATTTCGCTGCCTCGAAAAGTGACAAACAATGCCGCAAACCAAATTTCTATTTAATTTGTTTAAATTGTAAGCCTATAATAACAAACAACTTTAAACATGGGCTGGAAAAATATTTTCTGCAAAGGGCTACGACAAGTTGCATATTAATGAAAAGGTTTTTATCACGGTCAATAATGCTGCTAAGTGAGTTGGAAGTACATACAGTAGTTTCTTTTATTTTGCTATTTTTATTCTATTTTGTACAACTGATGATGATTATCATAGTATAATCGGAACGTCTTGTGTACCTAACCACTGTTTTTAGTGTGATTCATCCAAAAGTATCTTTTTAGTTATAATGACAAATCGTATAATTTTGAACCCCAGAACTACTTTTCTTAGGTATGTTTTTATTCTGGAAAAATAACTTTCATTTAAAAGATATCTGTGTCGAGCGAATTTGATATATTTCTAGATGATGAAAACTTATTAACTTCTTTTAACTTTCAAATAATTGGAATTGTCTTCCACAAAACTATTAAAACTAATTTTTCCAGTTTTAAATTAAAAAACTATTGTTTTAATGGGTTTGTGGAAGATAATGCCAAATATTTGGCGGTTAAAATAAATTTGATAGAGTTACGATGTTATTATACGGTATTGATCAATTCAGCACAGTTAAAAGGTTTAGAAGTTCTGAAAGGCGTCCATCATCTCGTATTTAAGTGTTTCTTGAGAATTCTCCGGATAATTAATCAGCTGTTAATTTCTAGCGCCAAAACACTTTTACGTTGGCGCCAACTCATCAAACAAGTCTTTCAAGAAGTGTTTCTGAAGATGGTTTGACAAAAGGTTCATTGACACGATTCAATATTTACGAATCCGTAGACTAATAAAGAAGTATTTGATTTCTGCCAATTTCCTTGTCATAATGTCTTTAGGTGTTTGAAGTTTGAGATGTTTACAAAGTGTGTAAACCTATTCTAAACTATATTCTTAATGTTTTTCCATCCTACTTAGAAATTATTGTAGTTCCTTTTTTAAATACCACTATTGACATTGTTCTATAGAGTATTTTGAGGAAAAGCTTGACATTTAAAAACAATTGGATGTGAAATGTAGAAGTTTAAACCTGAATTAAATTAGTGTAACCAAAAAGTAGTCGAGATAAAAAGTTTTTCTTTACGTCGTAGAATTTGTACTTGTTTAAAGGGGGAGGTTTGTATTAAAAAAAATTAGGGGGGCTTTCCCCGGATTTTTGGTGATGGGTGTTTGACGCAAATAACGTCAAAACAAACTTCAGAATAGTACAATCCAATATTTCCTTTTTCAAAAGTTACAATTAAAACTCACCCAGTATAAATACAAACAATAGCCTAGTTATAGTAATGAATAGCTTATTCTTACAACAGACTTCTTTGTGACTCTGTTTTCATCTTTCGCATCGAAGAAAGTAAAGCTGAAACGCACTTAAAGAAATCCTTTAATCCTAAGCGCTTTGGAAACGCGATACTTTTGCTTCGTTTGCTGAACGCACAGTCGTGCATTCAGACAGTTTATATTTCGTTACTTTTACCATTCTCGTTTATTCACAATTGTTTCAAATTAAATTTGGAAAGTGAGAAATAAAGTATTTAACTTCTGCGTTGTACTCGTACGTTAATATATTTTACAGTACTATAGTTACAATGTCCATGTACATGTATATTCAGTATATATAGGGGTTTGGTAATTTATGTAAACAATTTAACTGGTGGAAATATATAACAAATGCTACAAAACTGTGAAAAAAATAAGTTTTTCCCATGTTCCGTTTCGGAGCAGCAGCAATTTTTCCGTCTCGGCAGTGGAAAAAACAGAAAAAATTACAAAAAACCGTTAAGGTTTTGCTATGGTGCGTTGTATAGAGTTTCAAATCCATCAAAATCTTGCCCAACTAATAAGGTTTCCAACAACACCAAATAACCTTTGTTATGTATTAGGCTTGTGACTTTTATAACGTTTGAAATTTTGAAAACGCGGTTTATCGAAAATATAATGATCCATTTCGTAAAATGTCAATAACATTTTAATAGCCCTCTAAACAACAGCTTTTGCTCTCTCTCTCTTAACAGTTTTGTAGCTTTTGTTGTATTGCTACCAGTTAAAATAGTTTACACTAATTACCCAACACCCTGTATATATATATGTTCATGGAACATACTTTAAGAATTTACAGCCACATATTCTTTTGATGAGAAAGAATTTACAATATGTTCAAAAAATACTGTAAACATACGGTCTATAAAGTATTAGTATTGCAATATCCACCAGCACAAACGGTACTAGAAGTGGAATATTTTATTAAGTTTTATTACTGTTAATATTGGCGGATACTTTATTTTGCTGTCAATTAAATATATATAAGAGTTTTATACCCTCGTATTTCTGTAATAACTGTTACTATTTTGTTAAAACCCCAATGAGTTTTAATTTGATCCCGGAAAACGATACGTTTAGTTGCAATAACCACGAGGGTTAAAAAATCAAACCCAATTCAAATGAGATTTAATTACGTAATAAATGTTAAAAACGTAGCCCCGTTCTTGATTAGATTTCACTCATCAGCTGTCAAGTTGGTTTGAAAAAATTAGTTTCCATGAAAACTCAACTCATTTTATTTTACAGGGCTCCCTTCCTTTAATTGGAAATGGTACAACTTTTAATGAGGGGTTGATTTGGTTGATTGCAAAAACCAAGTCGATTGCAGTATTTATGAACTCCTACATAAAGTATATTTTCATAACTAATGACTTACTTGCACTCTAGTGCCGATCTCAGCAAAGTTACAACGATTAAATAGTATATTTCTTCACTAGGGCCTAAAGTGTCACTTTTCGATCACGTCCGAGGCGCAGCCGAGCAGATTAAACGACCGAGGGGCAAAAAGACACTTTCGGGCCAAGTGATGAACGATACTTTTTGTCATGATGCAAATAATAATAAGAAATGAATGTCAATAAATGTTTTAATATTATAATGAAACAATAAAGTAAATATTGTTTTGAACTCAGCAGTCTGAATTATAATGTTTTGGAGAAACAGCTGTTACACTGATTTACTATAAGTCAGTGTTAGAATTCAAAACAAACTCGTTCAGATTATTAAAATTAGGTTTTCTCCCTAGGGGAAAAACATCATCAAAATAATACTTTATTTATATGGGTGTAAAAGTGACACTTTAGCACTGTCAATGTGTCTAAAGCAGCTCTTTTCAGAACAGAATGACAAAAAAATATTTCCAAATTAGTTTCTAAACAGGTTAAACTTTTGATTTAATTACGATACAGCTGATTCTTACTGTGGCTTTAACTCAGAGTGGTAATAAGACTTGGGTGGCTGGAAATCCATTAATTAGCTAAAGGTAAAGTAGTAAAATTAGGTTTTTTATTACGAGTAGTCTGCTCTGAAGACTTTAGCACGTATATTGACAGTGCTAAAGTGTCACTTTTACGCCCAGGCAAATAAAGTATTGTTTTGATAACATTATGTGTTATGTGTATACACTATTTTCAAGTGAAGTAATTAAAACTAAAATGTGTATACTAATTCACTGTTTTGATAAACAAAAATACTTTTAATCACTCTGTAGATTGTAGTTTGTTAATATCTTCAGTTTTTGTTTTGTATATATCGTATACAGCCTATAGATTAAAAGCTTGTGTAGGCTGAGAAAAATAGTACTAGAAATTTTGGAAGTTTAATCGGAATTTTATCCTGTATAACTTACAGCAGCCTTAGTCTAACTTAACATTTGTTACTCCAGAAAATTACGTTAATTTGTTTCACTTTTATATCAAGGCCCCCACTTTTATATAGTGCATAGAGCCTATATCTAAGTATGTGGCTTTTCATCTCAACAAATGACAGCTGTCGCATGATATTTGATGGCTTTCAAAGCCCACTAGGGATTATCCTTTCGCATTCACTTTGAATACTATGGCACTTTCAGCCCACCCCAGAGAACATACGTGCCTACATAGCTGACTATAAAACCTGCATAAATGTGAAACTTTCAGTCAACTTGTTGATATTCTTCAGCTTCAGTTAAGCCTACTTGGACTTATCCTCAGACACTACGGTTTTGGGTGGTCTAAGCTTCAAACCAAGACAAATGCTCTGTAAATCTATATATACGAATTTTAACTTCCCCATTATGATTATTCAGCTATTTCTGTGAGATTTTTGCCTTAAATTCGGTATAAATTTTATTTGGAACTATTCTAGTAGAATAATTGATCATTTTGAAGTCTGATATTCCTAACTTCTTCAATCAAAATACCTTATATTCAAGTTCACTCAGCTATGCACTGCTCAAACTCTACTAAGGTTATAAATATAATTTTACTTTTTCTTTACGAATTATATACTCTTATTTTACAAGCTTGTGTAGGCTGAGAAAAATAGTACTAGAAATTTTGGAAGTTTAATCGGAATTTTATCCTGTATAACTTACAGCAGCCTTAGTCTAACTTAACATATTTTGTTACTCCAAAAATTACGTTAATTTGTTTTACTTTTATATCGAGGCCCCCTACTTTTATATAGTGTGCATAGAGCCTATATCTAAGTATGTGGCTTTTCATCTCAACAAATGACAGCTGTCGCATGATATTTGATGGCTTTCAAAGCCCACTAGGGATTATCCTTTCATTCTTTGAATACTATGGCACTTTCAGCCCACCCCAGAGAACATACGTGCCTACATAGCTGACTATAAAACCTGCATAAATGTGAAACTTTCAGTCAACTTGTTGATATTCTTCAGCTTCAGTTAAGCCTACTTGGACTTATCCTCAGACACTACGGTTTTGGGTGGTCTAAGCTTCAAACCAAGACAAATGCTCTGTAAATCTATATATACGAATTTTAACTTCCCCATTATGATTATTCAGCTATTTCTGTGAGATTTTTTGCCTTAAATTCGGTATAAATTTTATTTGGAACTATTCTAGTAGAATAATTGATCATTTTGAAGTCTGATATTCCTAACTTCTTCAATCAAAAATACCTTATATTCAAGTTCACTCAGCTATGCACTGCTCAAACTCTACTAAGGTTATAAATATAATTTTACTTTTTTTCTTTACGAATTATATACTCTTATTTTACAAGGTATTTCACAACTATTATTGATGTTTCATTGCATTGTGCTAATACATCAGTTGGTGCCATTCAAGTCGTAATAGTTTCTAAATTGACAAAAACCCCATTATTGAGTCACTCAATACATCTATTTGGAATAAATAGTATAGAACAATTTTAGTTTTAGGAAGGTTTTCGATTTTCTAAACGCACTGTTGAGTTGAGTTTTCATGTAACCTCCTTCTTTAGAAAAACGTAATATAAGGCTCTTCTAGACCTAACATACTCGTAGGTGCGTATGTGTTAGGAGCTATATCTTGGTGTAAGAAAACAGCGTTTGACTGAGTTTCATCGCATCTGACCGTAAGAAACTAGGAAGTTAATTCTTAACTAAGCCATATTAGGAATATATCTTTAAAATCTAGATTTATTTCAGACACAGAGAAATTGTCTCATCACTTTAATAAGGGTACGGATTTGGAATCGAAATTTTGGAGCAGGTCTTGCCAGAACCAACGCAAAAACATTAATAAAGTATAAAAGAATTGGTTTTTACGTAAAAATGCCTAGAGAGAATAATGTCATGACCAGATTAAAACATGTGATACACTAATAGGAGAAAGTAGGTATTATGAATATCATATTCTTGGGGTTTGTTAACCCTAAAGTTGAAACAGAGTATAATCATGTTGTAAAAATCATCTGTACAAAACTTCAACCAACTATTCAATAATACTCGGTAAAATGCAAATATTATTCCAAAGAGAAGTGAAAGTATTGTAAACACGTACTGTGTATGATTTACAGAAGCTATGAAGGCATTGAATGTATCATGCTCAGATTTATGGGGAGTTTGTTGATGTGAATCCCTAGCATAAATCTGACCTATGAACACACTGTCAGTCCTTTGCCTGACTATAGGCTCTCTTTGTGCAAATCCCTTGTGGAATGTATTAAATATTTTGTTCTGAAAACTATTTAATTTAATTTAGTTTCAACTAAACTGTTCAACTATAAACTATTTTAGCGTTAACTTTTGAATCTATATATTAATTTATTGTTTAGCTTAACCTATTGTTAAATTGAACTAAAAATTTTAAAACTGTTAAACTAAACTAAGTTTTATTAAGAAGAAAAGAATTTACATTTTTATTCTAAGGGGTCTCCACGTGGTAGCGGAGTGTAGTTCAGATTCTGTTGTTACCTAAAACAAATATTCAACAACATCTATAAACTTTGTGAACCAAAATGTCTGGACACCTAAAAATTACTTTTCAACATTGTTTTGGACACGTTTGAAATATTGCAATCATCGTGTCACTAGTTTTATATTACGTTCAATTATTGTGTATTTGAAACAAATGGTAGTCAGTTTAATATAACCCTGATGAGTTGCGGTACACCTTTTATAAACTAGGTTCAAGCTAAATGAATGCACAACGTAAACAGCTTGAAACGCTAAAGTTTGTTTCAGTTTTATTAAGAACAAAGCCAGGGTTATCAAATCTAGATACTTTACGCGTTGAACCTTTTCGTTATTTAACGTTTATGAAACAAAATATTGTTGCAGTAATATGTAAAAGAAAATAGACGAAAGTGCGTTCAATGCTTGCAAAGAGTTTGAGAACTTAGATTTATACTGCTTTTATATCAACAAAATGCTCGTAAATTTATACCCAGATTCATTGCCTTCAGCGCCAACTATAAATCATATCGTTGCAAAGTGTCAGCATTTTGTTCTTTTGTCCACTTCTGCATCTTACCAATCGAATGCTGGGCACTTTTAATAATGTTTTGCCTTAAACATACTAAGTCATACTAAACATATTTTACTATGTATACGTTGAATGCGACCTTATTTTTGTTTTTATTCAACTCAGACCAAATTAATTGTTTTTTATTATTTAAATAATAGAACCATACACACTACAGTAGAAAGAGGGTTCAGATTATCTCTTAATAACACAAACGATAAACCTTTTATTTTCAAATGGCTCAACGTAAATGTTGATTGTTTTGGTCAAATAAATATTTGAAATAAGACTGCCCGATTTTATTTGTCATTGAAATAATTGAGATTGCACGAGCTTATTCAAACAAACTTTGGTTTGCTTTGATGGATGTTTAGATCTTCTCTTCTGCTCAATCTTATTGATATAAGAAATATTTATAAACATAATAAAATGGGAGAAATATTATTAAATTTTTAATGTAATATATACAATTTATTGATAATAATATCTGCATCATGACAAAAGGTATCGTTCAAGGTTCGTCACTGTTCCTAAAGTGCCTTTTTGAACCTCACTCAATAAAAACATCAATTTAGGACTTAATGACGAAATGTACAATTTGAATCGGAAGGGTGTAAATTTCACTATTATCGGTCACATGACCCTACAAGATAAGATTCAGCATGTAATAAATTTACGGATATATCAGTGGAGAAAGGTATAATCTAAAAATATCCTAGAAGTAGCTTAGAAGTGGTTTGGCTAGACGAGATGCAGAGGAGAAGCTATTGAATCACTGAGCTGTCATCTCCATGTAGTTTATCATATGAACACCAGAGTGCACTGTGCCACCGGCACGTAGTCCTGGGAGGAATGACCTCGTTTGTAACAGAGGCGACTAGTAAAAATAAAACTTAATAAGACTGTGAACTGTTCAGCTTACGAACAACTTTGAACACCACGTATAAGGAATTTTACATTGCTATTGGGAAGTATTAATTTAATATGAATGAATGAATGAATGAATGAAAATATTTTATTCCATTGATTTCCATTGATTTTGTGCTACAAAATATACAATAAATTATGGAATTCTCCCCAAAAAAAGAAATCTTGTGTTGGGGGGTCACCGTCTCTGAGTCCATGAATACTGATAACTGTTTGGTTGTTTCAAATATTATCCCTTAAACTTAAATTCCTTGATTCTATTTCAGATGTGCTATTTCGTCTCAAATTACATTTTAAATTCTTATTTTAATTAAGGCCTAGAGGCTTTATTTAAAATTCTGAACGATACTAAATCGAAAAACGTATAACAAACCGTAACTCAGCTACAGTAGCTGAGTGGAAAGAGCAATAGCTTAAGACGATTTTTAATGAAAAACGTCTTTATTTGGGTGAAGGTGAGGACTGTAACAGTTCTCTCTCCCACTTAACCTGACAAATCAAAATAAATAATCTATGAAGAATAGTTTTTATTTTTAACACTAAAATTACCTAAATAAAACGTAGTTTAGAAAACGATAAGTGCATAAACATAATATTATCATTTATACTAAATTAGTAAATAAATTATAATTGTTTTCACTATTAATTATTGGTATGATACACGGTGGCTAGGTCCACTGTTTTTCGTCCACGGACAAAATGTCCACTTTTTTACGTCTACAGACAAAGTGTCCACAAATTGACGTCCACAATTTTTTTGTCCACTTACAAGAATGTCCAACACCTGTAATGTCCATAACCTATTATGAAAGTATTAAACAAGTCAAATGCAATACACGAGTATTATACTAGGTTTGGTTTAATACTAATAGAAAAATAACATTGAACTTTATCATGCAACAAGTTCCGAGGTATTTCTTCTGGGTAGAGCTTGAGTCGGTATGCAATCGCCCTTAGATATCTGTCAATGTCCCCTTCTTCTCTATATGTATTGTAGTTTTGAACGATGTGTTCTATATGTCTTAAATTTAAAACGTACGAACGTTTGATGGGGTGATGAACGCCAACATGTCCACTAAGAATCTGGTTGATCAATAAATTGTTATTATGTTGGTCCTTTTGTAAATATTCTATGAACTTCCAAATGTTTGCGTGGTGAGTTACAATAACCTTTTGAAATTTGCTGTGCCAGCCTTCAACAGAATTAGTGGTTCTCTGAACTCCATTAAGAACGGGGTCGTACACGTTCCATGTCTGAGGCGGGAAGCAGGGTTGAACGGCTCTGCGCCTACCTCTTGCTGGACCTCCGGTGACATTTTATGTTCTTTCAATGTATAGAACTAATTCCTCAACACGCTCTGTCACAGTACACAAATTTCTCTCTTGGTAAATCACCAATAAATATTTCTTTGGTTTCTACTCTTTGAGTGATAATGGTAAGAATGGTTTTTGTATACTAATATTTGTTTATGTTTGTGGGAGGTAATCGTGTATGTTTCAGCCATGTTCTTTACAAACTGCAATTTGAAATACAGTAATGAATTATACTATACTCAATAATTTTCTAAAACACGTTCAAAGAACTTCACTACACTGAAATTTCCATGACAACTGGATTAGAATATTTCCTATCCTATATTTTCCAAATTTTAAAAGTGACCATTTTTGTTTGTTTTGGGTTTACGTGTGGACATTTTGTCTTGTGGACATTTTATCCTGTGGACACTTTATGTATGGACATTTTGGCAGTGGACCTAACCACCTGGAACCATTGGTATAGATAGTGTTGTAAAAAACAGTATTGTACATATTATTTTAATATTACTGAAATTGTACTGTACACAAGTGAACAACGTGTTTTGCTCAACTTTGACGGTGCTTATCAATCCATGATTTTGATCGACAAGTTTGCTGTTTTGTTCACTTGCTGAAACCCACTTTCAAGAACTATGGGATTATTTATACGGTTCAAGCAGTCAAACCTGACGGTTTTAAAATGAATAAATCAAAGTGTTGTTGAGATATTTTAAAACATTTTTATTGTAAGAGGAGAATTGAAAATTTAATATAATAATAAAAATATCATAATGCAAAGCACAAAAATAACTTATACAGCAAAGCTATGTCACTCAAATGACCCCTATTTTCTACACTTACGAGTTCTTGAGAAGTCATGACTTTCCAATGTTTGGAGGGATCTCACAAAGTTCTCGCAATTACGGTTTTGAGTGGGGATAGGTAGTGACGTCTGTTCAGGGGATGGTTGCCATTCTGTTCACCTTGAGCGAAATTTCAGTAAAATGGAGCGTTGTTCCGCTGAACGTTCTAACCGTTCGAGGTGATCCCTTCTTTGTTATTCCAAAAGCAGTGTTCTGAAAAGTTTGGAACCCATAGAAAGAATTAAGTAGGTGGATTAAAATTGAGGAGGAACAATAAACCGTATGCGAAAAACCTTGTGTTAGAATCACAGAACCATAATTTCAAAAAGTCTTGACTACATACGCACGGTGTTCAGCGATCCAACGCTCCATCGCTACTAAACTTTGCTCAGTGAACAGAATGGTGACCATCCCCACCTGACCAGACGTCCCCACTAATACTGTTCTATCCCCACTTAAAACTTCATATCGGCGAGAACTTCGTGAGATCCCGCGCCAAACATTGAGAGTCATGACTTTCATACAGTGTAGAGAAATGGGGTTTATCATTTAAGTGACATAACTTGCTACCAAGTTATTTGTACTTTTTATTATGAATATTAAATTTTACCTTTAATAAAAAATAACTTTAAAATATCTCAACAACTTTTTAATTTATTCTATTTTAAAACCGTCAGGTTTAATGCCGACCCTGTAGTATTTGGAACTACTGATAAAGTGGGTTAAATTATTGAATACATACGTTGTTATAAACCTAAACTAAATGCTCAAGTCTGTTCGCAAGCAACTGTAATTTTTCACAGAGTGCAGCCTTAATGCCGTTGGTCCTCCACGTTTATTTTTGAAAGATGGTCATTAAAATATAAGGGTGTTTTTTTAATGCAACCCAATAAATTTCAAACTATATTAAATCGTTCTTTACAAAAAATACTATAAGTTCATAAGTGTGTATCACTGGTGTCTATCAGCTGGTATGTCTTGTTGCAGTAATATTAGAGTTTCGACTTCCTAATTTGATAAATTATGATTTACGGTTTCATGACCTATTTGAAGTTATAGCCTGGAGATCGTGATGAAACTTAGATTGACCGGATTGGCTTGTCATGTTTGAACAAATTATGATTTCCGGTTTCAGGACCTATTTGTAGTTACCTAATATTATGTTATTGTAAAACAAACGCAATAATTTTCTTTGTCTCAAGAGGCGTGTGAGGTCAAATTTGCAGGTGTCAGTAAGATATTTGCTTTTGTTGCTTGAAAAATCGCAAAAATCCTTTTGAAGAATTTCCAAACTGGCTAACATCTTCCAACCTTTTTTTTATTCAGTAGGGTTCGCCTTTTGTTGTGTTTTCTTTTCCATAAAAATTCCGATCCTGTTTCGTTAAATTTTTTAACAAGTCTGTGAATGCTAGATTTGTTTGGAATACTCACACCTGTAAACTTGACCTAAAACGTCTCGAGTCTAGACACACAGAAAATTAGCTTCTTCTTAAACTGTATTCTTCGACAATAAACCTTCTTTGATCTTTGCTAAGACCAGTATTGCGTTTGTTTCACAATAACATCAAATTATGAAATTGAAATCCCAATATTACTGCAACAAGACATACCAGCTGATAGATATTAAAGGGTAAAACCAGTGATACACACTTATGATCTATTGCTGGTAATAACTACTTACTGTAAAGACTGAGCTGCGTTAAAAAAATACCCTGTACAATGTCCTGTGCTTACCGAACCTGCAAACAATTCTATGATTGAAACGTTAGAAAGTGGGCAACATTTTCAATTGAGTTGACTCTCTATGCGTATATTCAATGGTACAGTATATTGAATGGTTTAATGTGTGATTGACAATGGCAACTCGCAGTTCTCGTCATTACCGCGACTGTTGATTAGTTCTGCACGTCTCGTCATCTAGTTGCTAATGAGGTCGGATAGTGCTAATTTCCACTTTACGTTGATTGATAGGTGGAGCACTGTTTTTAGCATCGCCCATGATGGCAGAACTGATTGTTATTAATCCAAAGTTTGGTAAATCGGACATAAACATCCATGATGGTTTATCTACTGTTCCACAACCTGCATGTTCCTACCATTATAACTGGCCAGGTCACAATTCCCTTGATAAAATTCTTGTTGATCGAGTATTTCTCGTTGATCTTCTTGTATTTTTGTGTTCTTGTTGATCGAGTAACATGTATGCAATGGAGGTTTTTTTATGTGTTAAATACTATCATCCTAGGGTATAGCAGGGTAATAACCAAACTATTATATTGATTGGTAATCCCATAAATCCTCTTACTAAGTATTCGTACTAATATTAATTTGGTGTTCTATAATACATTCCAAATTTTAATCATGTAAGAATATTTTTCTAATTTTAAATTTACTAGTGGCTTGTAATATACATGTTGTAATTTGTTATTGTTTTTATAAATATATACGAACACAATGTTAATTTGTATATTGGTATTTATTGTGTTGGTGGTACGAGTAACTGGTGTTATGGTTGTGAAAGCAGGAACGAATAAAGCCGAAAGTAAGTCCTGCACAGGAAGTAAATATGATTTTACTATTTATACAAATGTACTATATCTGGTTTCATGACCTATTGAATCAACAATTACCTTGTTTAGAGTGCCTGAAGATCTAGAGGAAGAGTCTTTTGTGCTGATGCGCATTTCGGCCTCAAAAGGCCATCGTCGGAGCACTTTCACTACACTATAATCTTCACTTAACACTACACTAAAAGCTACTATATAGGTTGTAAAACCAGTGATACACACTTATGAACTTATATTGCTGGTAAAAACTACTTACTGTGAAAATTGGGCTGCGTTAAATAAACTATACTATAAGCTACTATATAGTTGTAAATAGTGTAGTGTTAAGTGAAGTGAACATTTTAGTGTAGTGACAGTGCTCCGACGATGGCCTTTTGAGGCCGAAATGCACGTCAGCACATAAGACTTTTCCTCAGGGGTTTCAGGCATTCCAAACAAGGTAATTATTTATATAACTTATTTACTCGTTACCTACTACGAACTTACTAGACAGTATCTTCTTATTTAAAGTATAAATTATACAATATCTTCAAATCACAGCTTAAGTGATAGTGTGTTTAAAACTAAATATAAAATTAAACAATATAGAGGTTTTTTCCACCGTGACCATGGAATAATTTCCGAAACCGGTCGGCAAAATAAAAATTATAAAAGGGTATTTGGTTTTTTATTTATTTTCTAGTCTATAATACACATAAGATTTAACAAGAACTCTGCTGGTCCCAAGTAATTACAACATCTAAATTTACTAACTATTTTCATTATTTTAGTTATAGTGTAGCACAAAATACGAGATTCTCAGTTACAGCGACATCGTCAAAAGGATAAGACGTGCTCGCAGCTAAATAAACTTACCCAACTAGTAATTGTGTTTAAGGTTTGAGCAAACTAAGCTGTAATTTACTCTTATTAGAAAGCTCTTTTCAAACCTGTTTAACTTTTTAGTTTTAAGAGTACCTTATTCTTTAACTATTGTAAGTTATTAAGCATTTGTTAACTTAACAATGCTGCTAATCATGTTTTAATTAATTACGTTATCATTAATTTTTATTTTTGATTTTATTCTTCATGTTTGTAAACTAATGTACAATAGGTCAGAGGTTTTCATTTATATAACTTCATAAATACATTAACAAAAGACATATCGCACTTGACCAAACTACTATAACAATCCAGTACCGATTCATATTCAAATCGCTTAAAGCCTACACAATATCGGTATTTGAATTACTGTTTGGGTCCATTCTGTTACTGACCCTGTTAATGTTTTGATTTGAAGCTGTATAACGGTTACTTACTGAAGAAATTACTCTACCGACTGTTTGTTATTTTCAAAAGTGTTATACGACGTTAAAAAAGCCAAGGATGAAATCATTTACAGCATACAAAGCATTGACTTGAGCATTGTTTTGAATGTACAGATAATTTACTTTATATATAATCTTCTTGGTTCGTTCATTATGTTTTTTAATGCAACTGTGAATTTAGTCAAAATTTAGTCCTCCACATTATAGGCCACTTGTATAGCTTCCTTTAACAAAGTTCATTTACTTTAACTCGTGTTTATCTATCAAATCGTGAAAGAGACATTACAAAATGTAAATTTAAGTACATTAAATATGTACGTGTGTCGTTAAATAATATTCCTGAACTTCCCATAGACATCAGTTCAATATTGATATTATCTAATACAATGGGACAAATACCATCCATCCAAACATAACCTCGATATCACATGAGCAGATAACAATGAAAACTAGATCAGTAAAATAGGTATGCAAACAAATAACGATATACAGAAGGTAATAAAAATACGTGCCATGAATGTGGTTGGTATGAGATCGATGTGGCATAGTTCAGTGCAATGGGTGAGCTCCGTGACTTTTCCTGTGACTTACGTTCCATGTCACACATCAACGGAATAACAACTTTGCTATTCTGAGTTTCTACACTAATGAATAAAAACCAAATGTACAATATTCATTTTCCACATCCAAACACAGTAGATTTTTAATACGGTTACAAGTGTATTAAGTGTATTATCAAGTGTATTAAGTGGATTGAGTACACTACATGTACTGCGTTATTCTGAAGATGAACTTATGTAAATAATGTCGATAGACCTGTCGATTGAAAAGTTGCCTTCAAAGCTTTAAAGGGGCTCGTAATGTGATTAGACTGTTTTACCTGTTACTCATAAAACATCTGATACATCAAAATAAATGTCAAATTGGACATCAGATATAAGTAGTCACTAAAGTATACTAACCTAATACCGTGATTAAAAGGGTTTACTTCTTTCCTTGATAAAACAATGAATATGAAGTATGAACGGTTAAAAGTTCTTACGTTCTTAAACTTGAATACTTAAAAAAAGTCCAAAACTGCTTTCGATTTGTTCTTGTTCTACACGACGTTTCGTTCTATCCTCTTCAGTCCCAGGCTCAATATACACAGACAAGGTAATGTAACTTGTAGGTGACGTGGGGTCTGAGGAGGTTATATAGATAACAATAAGTAGCTCTCAGGAATTCGCTGATAACATATCTATGGTTTACGAACTGTTACCAAAGAATACTGTCTTGTTGGCAATGAGCAAAGCTCTGATTCTGCGCTGCACATGCGAAAATTCGATGCTTTAAAGCCATTCCAATGAAGCTCTTTAGCATGAATAGTGAAACATTGGACAAAGGCCTCCTGAGTGGATTAAACAAAGAGTAGCACGGGGAACTACTCGTACTTAAGAGGCTTCCAAAGGCTTACTGAGGATGTAAAGTAAATGCATTTCATTATCAAGGCTTTCCTATACCTTGGGTACGATATAGCGAAATCATATCTAGTTGGTTGAGGTAGTGATCGCGTAAATTGCATAAGGCACTGTGATGTGTGTTCAGTTCTATATATTCAAAGTACCCTATCGAAATTATAATAATACACTAATATACAAAATACACTAATATGTTGTTAACAAGAATAGACGTAATAAATTAACTATTAAGACCAGATGTTCTGAGTTACACGTTCTGAAAACTGATTTCTTGGAAATTGGCATAGTTTACAAATGTCGGCCTTTTACCCATTTTTATAACTTAAACATTAAAAGACCCTTGACGTTTTCCTAGTAGGTTTGTACCACTGTATCACGTTGATATTTTGTTTTCGTAACTAAACACAGTCTTTAGCAGTGCCCGAAAAATAACTTGGTAATAAACTTGGTATTGGAGGTAAAATGTGTAACAAAAATTGGCGTATATTATATTTGGTAAACCAAGCGTTGATGGGAAAACAGATTTCATTGTATATCTTTATTTTTACTAAAAGACTTATTTCCGTAGGTACATTTTGAACGTGTACTCACTCTGTATATATGTTTAATATATTTCCTTCTATAGAACCGTTTTGCCATTCCGATAAATCGTATCAAGATTTTAAAGTTCGAAATTGTCGTATAGAAGACAAGTAAGAAAGTAATAAGCTTACAAATCTCACAGACGTCCAGGGCTCAGATATGTTACCAATAACGGATGTTTACTGCCGACATCAAACCTGGAACTGTTCGAGCTGTGCTTTGTCGCTAATGTCGCCATGTCGTCATGTCACTAATGTCGTCATGTCACTACACTACCTTTATATCTCTACTACCTTGCAAATCTGTATCGTTCAAGAGATTAACGGTTGAGTTAACGTTGTTTTGTGAAATTAATGTCATTAATTTCTTCATGAACCTTCAACCAACTCTTGGTGTTCTGTGCTTCAACAATCAAACTACTGTTTACGATTTTAGTGTGATTTGCCATTAAACGTTTTTGCCCTTTTAGTTTAGGTTCAGTATTTGTTTATATTACTCGTATAACTAATGAAAGCATAATACAAAAACTTTAACTCTTTGTCATAAAAGCCCACTACTCGATTTAAAAACTAACAAAATGAATTTTGGAGGTAAAAAACAGTTTGACATGATAAGTGCTGGCATTATATCAAGACGTCGTATCAATTAGCTAATGAATAATACAACGCTTTAAAACTTTTCTCACTTGTATTTTCAGTAAATAAAGATATTGAACATGTTAATTATACAAGGTGAGTTTTAAATTCCCCAGTAAAAAATCCTTTAGAGAATGTTTTTAAAGGATCCTGAAGCTTGTTTTTTACGTACTTTGTCACTCCACCCCCAAGCTGGGGGGACGCTCCCCACTCCAAATAAATGTTTTAAATACAAACCCTTCCTTGTGGCACCTCAAAAGAAAGGAAATGTTTATACGGGCTCAACAACGCAAGGAAAATTTTTATCTCGACTCGATTTTTTGTTTAGAAAATCAGGTTTAAAATACCACATTTTACATTCAAATTATTTTGAATGACAAATCTTTCTTCAAAATACTATATGGGATTATGTTATGAGGTTTGGATGTTCTCCCAGAAAAATTTGTCATTCAAAATAAACTGTATGTGAAATGTGGCATTTTATACTTAATTTCTTGTTATGTTTAAATTGTTATAAGAGTCAAGTCGAGATAAAAGAAAATATTTCTTTGCGTCGTTGAGTTTGGGTTAAAACTCGTATTTTGAGATGCTACAAGGGGGGGAGTTTGTATTTAAAACCCCCGGCTTTTGGGTGGTTGGTGATGCAAAGTACGTCAAAACAAACTTTAGGATCCTATAAAACATTCCCTAAAGGGTTTTTAATATTTCCTTTTTCAAAAGTTAAGTTGTTCCTTTTTTAACAAGTACCATTAACACGTATACAAGCATAGTTCGTATAGCTTTCAACCGCATCGTCACAGTAAAAAAATGGAAAGCCAACTCCCAAGATATCTATGTGAAAAGACGTATAAAACAGTAAGGAATTCTCACTTGAGTCGGCTGCTGTGAAATGCGATGATATTGACATTTAGGATCATATAACCGTCACTTTGCGTCATATTTACAGACGTTCCCCAACAGATCGATAAAATACAAGGTTTCTGTCAGCGGCTCGCCAATACCAAGAGACAAGGCGCTTTCTAATCTTGGTCGGCGCCCAAATTTACATTTACGTCTGTCGCTCGTCTGTGGACTTGTGCACAAGGAGTCAGTCGTCCTTGGGCCCAGGTTCAGGCTAGACGTACAAGACAGCGTGTTTATGTTTAAAATGCTCAATAATTGTAAACGTCGGACGGCAATATTTTTAATCAGTTTGCTTCTAACCATAATTTATGTCAGTTTTAATTTATATCACCTTGTTTTTCAAAAGGGTGTATATAAAACATGTTTAAGTCCTACGACTAAAAGCGTGATTCAAATAAAAAGTGTTATACAGTGTTTTATAAACTGCTCTTATTAGCTAAAGTGAGGTCCCATTATTGGGATATAGTGAACCCATAAAATATATAGGTACAGTACTGTTTTCAAATAAGTCTATTGTCCCGAAAGTTTCACAAAGGCTGCCCACAGTTTCATGATTTGTATAATTCTGTTTAACAATAAAACTGATCGGTTCTTCTATGTTAATCTTTGAGATTCAAGTACATAGCATTTACATTGTGCAGATGAACCTGATAAACTCTAACTTCAAATGTATCCCTTAATTGGCGGGTGCAGTAGTGTAACTACATCCACGCATAGTCTAACAAAACCTCCATTTTGGGACAGTTTGTACAAATTTGTAGGTTTTAAACTCATTTTGAGTACTGATTTCTCGTACCCAGCGAACACTTCAGTCCAACTTCCAAGTTGTTCTACCCAGAAACTTCAAGTAATAATGCCCTTGGAGACATGGCCTAGATCTGTCTCCCTGTCGGCTTGTACTGGAAAAGTGAGTCTTTTACTGACAAAACAGACGTTTTTATATACAACTGACGTGATAAGTTCTTTTCATAGGTCGTTGAAATATAACATTTGATTATTGTAATATTTAAAAAAAATTGCCTCAGATTTGTGTTCTGTTAACATAAACAAGGGGAGTCCTTCTCTGAAGATGTAGCTTCTGCTTTGACGGATAATGCTAACGGCATGAATGTATTTATTTCCCAGGTTGTAATGTGCGTAAAACTAGTTGTAAGCTCAAAACTGTTCATTTCTTAATGAGACCTAATGCAACATTGAATTCAAGAAAGATATAACTCATTTTTCTCTGAAAGATGGACGATTTATACCATAAAAAGTATTATAATAAGTATATAAAGATTATGATACGTGAATTCCATAGTAAGAAGTACCTACTTTTTCTCTTACTTACGTATTTTTATGGCAACACCCTTCAATCAGAACACAGATAATATTCTAATTTTCAAATTATATTTCGAACATTTTCAATATTTATCCTCAGAATATAAACGATATACTTTTCTCTTGGTATAGTTACGGAAGTTGTTGTTAACTCGCGTTGAAAGGTATAATTTTGATTAAAGAGCTACTTCTGCCTTAATTAGTTATATAAGTATAATTATATCCTATGAACCGTCTTAAGGCCCTTCAATTTTACTTACCAAGTAAACAACACAGCTTACATCTCAAGGTATAATTAGCCGTATACGGGTATTACACAGTTCCCACCTGCTGAAACCTTGACACCGCGCTTTCCTCGGGGATAAATCAAGATCAGTTCTTATCAGCTACTACGCGCTACGCATAAATAGATTACGTTTCACACTGAACATTGTAAACAACTGGCAGTAGCGCTAACGCATATTCACGACGCAAGGCGGCTCCGCATTTAGAATAAAACAACCATAAATAAATCCGTAGCAAATTGAATCACAAATCACATAATTGTGTCGGAGTCTTGGAATGATGGATGGTGTATGAAAGGACGCATTGTCACCATTCAGATTTAGCCGTGATTGTAGCTTGTCTGCCATTGTCCACTGGAATGTTCAGTTTCTGTGCCAAGCTACCGAGTCTGTGATTGATCATGTTCCCATTCATAGTGGCTACTCAGATACGGATCTTCTAACTACTGTCTACTGTCAAGGAATGTCTCAGCTCTTGTCTCTGCCGAGGTGTAACTTTCTGCTTCAATCCAGCCCACGCCTTGGTATTCGGTACTCGGTAGTATAGCAGTCACATTTCTAGCCCCGCAATATGCTCTGAGGTAAAGAACAATGTTTTGATATTTGGTCCTTACGGGTACATAGGTTATTTACAAATTACACCGAAATGGAGCTTTCCTCGTACTTCACTGAAAACTTTACATTAATAAATTCGGTTTAAAACAGTTATTTCGTGTCATTTCCTTAAACGTACGGAAAGTGAGAAAGTGTTCGGAAAGTTAAAAACAACTTACCTGAAATGAGAAAAATGTTATTATTTTTCGTGCTGTTAATACGGAGTTTCTCACTGCTAGCGCTAATGTATTTGCTGCATTTGTAACTTTACTTGAAAGGTGTACACATTCACATCCATCAAGTGATTTGACTTATCCATATTTAAAGTACCAAAATTTAGTTGATTGTAACTTTATTTTTTAATACAAAGCTTGAATCTCTCTACACATTAGAATACTAAAAGTAGAAGGCAATTCAAAACTTATGATTGGCTTAGTTGTGTAATTAAATCAATAGATAAAATCTAGATAAATATATTTTCAAGCAATTCTTTTTTCAAGCAAATAAAACACTTTTTAAGGACAAATTAGTTTTTTCGATGAACATCTACTGTTTTACTGCGACTTTTATGGTTAGGTTCTGTACATACACTTCAAAGGTGCTGGTAAGGATAATGGAATACCCGTACAGACTGTAGAAACTGCAGCAAAACCTAGATTTACTCATGGGGATGTAAGCTCATGAGCCCTATACAATACACCTAAATAACAAGGTTTGTGGCTTTTTTAGAAGTACTTTGTCCTGCGTTATGGGAATAAACTTCCCGCTGTACAGTACCAGATTATAAAAGCACCATCCAAAGAGCAAACCACTTAATATCACCAAATGATTTCCAAACGCTGCAAGTATCTTACTTGCAAATGTACTTTACCAATGTGTAGGATATGACAAGATTCTCGACAGGTCATAGTCTAAGTAAGATATTCACAACTGAGAGAGGCCAGCACAACCCACCACACAAAGCCCCAGTATTGTTTCTTTATCATGGAACACTTCTCCTATATCCTATATCTGGTGGAAAGTGCTTGTATATTAGCTGGCCACCTCACCAGTTCACATAAACTGCTCAGATAAAAGCTAACGCCCACAACTGGGCCTACTCAACTGAGACGGGCGGCGGGCAGTACCCGATACTGTCCACCAGTTCTGTCTGAATTACTTCTTTTGTCTCGCCGTGTTTTACAAAGACTTTTATACGTTAAAGGGTGCCGCTAAACGTTGTCACCAGGTGTCGATGCCTTATGTTATAACCGGTTTAATTATGGCAACCCGTCAAAAAAAGTCATCAAAGGTCTTGAGTCTCGGTTTGGTTTATTTGACAACAAATTTCAATATTTTTAGATGTAATGAAATTGAAGTGCAAAAATAATTGATTGTATGTAATTTATTATTGAAATAATATTAGTTTTTCATGTTGAAATAATAGTATGAAACTTATTTTTGCGCTGTGGGTTTCCAAGCAGTTCTATTTTTTGTGCAATGTCCCAAGTAGGAGTCAAATAGGATAGTGAAAAGTCAATTATGTTGCTGACTATTGTTCGGCACTTCGCCTCGGGGCTTTGTTAACGTAGCTGTGTGTATACTTTAAGAAAATTAAAAATTTAAAGTAAACAAAAAAGAAGTATGTATCTCTTTTTAGAATTTATTTGTTAAAATAATAAATTAATAAGAATTAGAAAACTCTCTTTAGGGTTAAAAAAAGAGAGTTTTCCTCGCTTTGTTTTCTGCAATTTATTTTGAGGATTTTATGTGGACTTCAAATATAGCTAAAGACACAATGCGTGATTAGTTTAACCTTCAAACAAAGTTTCCTTGTCATAGTTTCAGCCGATTTTGATTTATAAGTGGTCCAAAATGCCTAAGAACATTTTCAGAGTTCATTTTGATCCCTTGCCATTTATTTTGTTGATGTTGTATTGATACAAAATATAGGTAAAGACACATTTTGTAATAAGCTAAACCCTTTAACGAAGTTTCACCGCTGTAGCTTCAGCCGACTTTGTGTTATAAGCGGTCCAATATGCCTTAACAACATAACAGACAGACAGACAGATAGACGGGAATTTTTCGGGGCCAGTAGTATTTGCGTGATTAGGGAATATACACACCCCATCTCATTTTTATACGGTATACAGTATTAGGATAAGCGACCGATGTTGTTGTGGCACTTCAACACTACGCGTAATCAAAAAGTTCATCCAAAAGTTGAACAGATTCGGGTTTTCCTTGCCTGTTCGAAAACGTATGATTATCTTTTCTTAAATTTGCTTCACTTATAAACTATTTTCTGTACTAAGGCACTTTCCAACACATGTTTATTGGTTCAAAACGTTTGCTTAGATCCAAGGAGAAATATTCCCAAGAATGATCGTCTTCTTTCGGAACACTCTGTATATAGTTTTAATGTTGAGTGGGAATTTGTAACCCACGCGTAATATCATTTACTGTATGACATTTACTGACACTGATACTGTATTATCTTTCTCTAGGATTGAATCAACTTTGACATTACACATGGATTTGAAAGTGCCATGTGCTTAGTACGGCTCAAACTCTGTTTGACGTGATTAGCTAATTGTTGAAATGTCACGAATAGGTATTGTAGACTGAGTGAATATTATAGCATTATGAAACATTTCTATTCAAAGTTCTAAATTTAAGAGCTAGTTTAAACTTGGAGACATCCTGCTAATCTTTAATGACTACATTGGAAACAAACTTCGTTTCAGGGTCATAAAAGTTAGTGTTTATTCAACTTTGCTTTGCAATTTATTTTGAGGATTTTATGTGGACTTCAAATATAGCTAAAGACACAATGCGTGATTAGTTTAACCTTCAAACAAAGTTTCCTTGTCATAGTTTCAGCCGATTTTGATTTATAAGTGGTCCAAAATGCTTAAGAACATTTTCAGAGTTCATTTTGATCCCTTGCCATTTATTTTGTTGATGTTGTATTGATACAAAATATAGGTAAAGACATTTTTTGTAATAAGCTAAACCCTTTAACGAAGTTTCACCGCTTAGCTTCAGCCGACTTTGTGTTATAAGCGGTCCAATATGCCTTACAACATAACAGACAGACAGACAGATAGACGGGGTTTTGGGGCGTAGGCGTTAGGGATCATTTTATACGGTATACAGTATTAGGATAAGCGACCGATGTTGTTGTGGCACTTTACGCGTAATCAAAAGTTCATCCAAAAGTTGAACAGATTCGGGTTTTCCTCGCCTGTTCGAAAACGTATGATTATCTTTTCTTAAATTTACTTCCTTATAAACTATTTTCTGTACTAAGGCACTTTCCAACACATGTTTATTGGTTCAAAACATTTGCTTAGATCCAAGGAGAAATATTCCCAAGAATGATCGTCTTCTTTCGGAACACTCTGTATATAGTTTTAATGTTGAGTGGGAGTTTGTAACCCACGCGTAATATCATTTACTGTATGACATTTACTGACACTGATACTGTATTATTCTCTAGGATTGAATCAACTTTGACATTACACATGGATTTGAAAGTGCCATGTGCTTAGTACAACTCAAACTCTGACGTGATTAGCTAATTGTTGAAATGTCACGAATAGGTATTGTAGACTGAGTGAATATTATAGCATTATGAAACATTTCTATTCAAAGTTCTAAATTTAAGAGCTAGTTTAAACTTGGAGACATCCTGCTAATCTTTAATGACTACATTGGAAACAAACTTCGTTTCAGGGTCATAAAAGTTAGTGTTTATTCAACTTTGCTAATTTCTTGGTTTCGACAACTTCCATTCCAGTTCAAATTTGCTATTATTGCCAGGACAATATATCAATTGTGGCGGTTTTCCGAGCAGTTTTAAAACAAAGACACCGGCAAGAACACTATGTAGGCGTAACTTATATTATCTGTCCACCTTTTGGGTAAAGGAAATTTGTGTATGATTTTGTACAAGTTGAAAGGATCATTTTGGTCTTGCATACCTTGATGCGATTTAGATAACATAATTTAAATGTAACATCACTGTCAAAACTTCATCATAGCTCACAAACAAACTAGGTCAATTTAATTTAAACTCACTCAACAAGGACGAAGCACGACACAAAAGGAAATCTTCGTGCAAAGATACGTTTCACAAGTATATACCTATGTTTTATCTATTAGATCATCGTTTTCAAAGTTTATATCAGTATAAGATTACATTTTATTTATTAGATTCAACCGTATAAAAGTTTTGAACCTTAGTTTTGTCTAAAAAAATTAAGAATATGCGAATCAGGTTATTACTTGTACATTACTTACACTTTTAAGTTAACTAAGCGTTGGAAATTTTTAATATTAGTCATAAATATTTGATGATTTATCGTTGAGAGGATTTAAGAAAACCACGGTCATGGAATCAGTAGGTCATGTTATACGTCATTAGAAATCTCATTTAATTTACAGCATTTTTGTGCTAATAAATTACAGTAGTACTGGTCCGCTACAAATGGCGGCCATGAGCGTGAGAATTTCGTATAATAACGGAACCCCATTTATTATTGTTTATAATTTTTTAAAGCTAATCCTTGTTAGTGATCTTGGTTCAAAACTATCAAAGCATCCCAAAATATATTAACATTAGGACAAATTGTTATTTATATTAATAGTTTTAGAAGTAAAAGGCTGGTTTTGAAATGACGCCTTAAAACTTATCGATTGTTTAAAATTCAATGGTTACATGTTACAATATTTATGGTTTAACTCATCTGGAAATGAGATCAGATCTGCATGGACAAACGTTTATTTCTGTAATGTGTTGTAAACACGATCATTATTTAGTTAAATGACATCGATGAAGCGAGATAGGCTGGCAAGACATCTCGCCGCAAGGGCACAGACGAGTTAGCAATGCAATGCATACAACTAACTGCATTTATAACTGCTATCTAAGTTAAATGTTCTTCCTATCTAAGTGAAATGAGCTTAGTGGAATTATCAAGCTTAGTCATGCCCTATTGGCTACTAATCTAATAATAAAACATAAATCCTTGTCTTTACTGTATATGTACTTGATCTAAAATTATTTAATTTCACTGGTTCGTTAGTTTTCCTTCCACTAGTAAGCTAAAAATTAAAACCTAAATATGTTTTAGAACAATAGTGCAGTAATGGGATATATTCAACTAGTTGCTTGAGGTTGCGTGTTTTAAAAAGGCTTTAGCCAGTTACAAATCCACAGAACTTACAGAACGGTAAGAATATCATGCACTAAGTTGTTTCTAGAATATATTACCTAGGTATGGTTTATGGTGGGACGTTGTTATCAGCTGCATGTCAAATCCCAAGATTCGGCCCGGTTTTAAATCGATCAATAAATCAATAAACTGTCCACGTTTGCTTTTATTTATGTACTAGCTGATATTACCGCGCTTCGCCTCGGGGCTTTCTTATTATAGCTGTGTGTATATTTACTAAAACTGCAAATTTAAAGGAAACAAAAAGATTCCTATATATCCTTAGAAAACCATTTAGTTTGCCTGTTAGTTCACCGTCTTCTCCTTATAAGTGTTGGCTATTTGTTTGCTGGGTGATAGCCCACAATGCCTTAGGTTTAGCGTTCTTACAGTATTCCCCGCAGGGGTGTGCTGTTATTTTTCTCTGTTTTATTTTTCTCTTTCTTTTTTTCCTTCTTTTTTTTCTTATCTTCTTCTTTTTTTTTTCTTGTATTCAATTATGTTTGTTAAAATTGTTCTGTTTTATATTGCTATCTTCACCCTTTTTTTATATATTTTCCTTTATTGTTTAATAGTAGTTTATAAATTTTTGATGTCTGTCGTGGCTTACTGATCCTAGAATAAATGTGCATTCTCTTATCTTTCTCTATATTTATTTGTCTATTTACTTTTTTTGTATTTTATTTTGTTATTAATTTTTTTTGCTTTATTTTTGTTATTATTTATTTTATTATTTATTTATTTATTTATTTTGTACTCAATGTAGTGACAATCTGCGCTTTTTCTTTCTTTTTTTTCTTTAATTAATTTTTTTTGTTATTCGAGTAGTATTATTATCAATTTTTAATTTTTCCATTGTCCCTTCTGTGCCTCTGTCCCAGGCTGTTGGTATGCCATCTCTACCTAGCGCCCTAAGGAACAACCACTGCCTCCGCGAAACCAAACCTCTGATTGTGGGGCCCGCTGGCTGGGGAGAGCCAGCGGGGGGCACCCCCACACCCGCAGTACCAGTAGTACTCATCACAGCACTGGTGGGCCGGAAAGTCCCCGTTGCCCGAAGGCTACCCTAGTCCCACATGGGAGCGGCAAATATAGATCGTCGCCTTTAGTATTCCACTGACGATGGCTATGTGGGCAGGCGTAGTTGAGATACCAAGGATGCTGAGGCCCCTTTCTGTTTCTTTTGGGAAGCCCCCTCTGGAGCCAAACACCAACGGCATGACGACTGCGTCGGCCACGCTGAAGACGCGCTTGACCGAGTTGATGATCCTACTATATTTATCGCTCTTCTCTCTGGAGGCTTCCTGCAGTGATGTACCCTGTTCGAATCGTACGGTGACGTCGATGATCCAAGCCCGATCCGGTGTTACAATGACCAGATCGGGTCTGAGCGGATCGCCACCTACCTCGCC
The DNA here is from genome assembly GCA_018831715.1 of Matsumurasca onukii. Classification (NCBI taxonomy): domain Eukaryota; kingdom Metazoa; phylum Arthropoda; class Insecta; order Hemiptera; family Cicadellidae; genus Matsumurasca; species Matsumurasca onukii. The sequence goes on from CM032062.1 coordinate 38,334,756, forward strand.
TTCTGATGCTTGTTGCGTACGCTCGGAGTCAAAGAGTTGCTCTCTCGCAAAGGGCCATCCTGCTTCTTCTGCTCTCTTTTGTAGGATCTCGACAATGTCCTCATGCCGCTGCCTTATCGCCCCGAGCCGTGCGCACTCGCCAATAACGTGGCCGAGTGTCTCCTCTTTAAGGTTACACCTTCTACATGTGGAGACAAATCCTCCATCGGTCGTCGCTCTCTTGAGGGCTTCCCGTACAGGGAAGGTATTGTTCCTAATTTTCAGTAGGTCGATTTCCTCCCCTGCGTGTAGGCGCTTATGGATCAGCCAGTCGTTCCCTACTTTGTTGCTACGGAACAGCTTGGTGCCCTTCCCCTGGCTTAGCTGGCCCGACCAGGTCTCATGTTCCTTCTTCTTCCTCTGGCTCTTCCAGCCTTCTATTTCATCCACAGTCGCTGGCCAAGTCAGCCCCATTGCCTCGGCGGTCTTAGTGCAGGAGGCGTAGCGGGCCGCCCGATAGACCGCAAGAAACGCTTCGTCCTGCAGTTCCAGCACCTTAGTATAGTTTTTGAGGTGGGCGGCCCTTATGACGTCCTTTAATCGCGGAACCCCCAGACCGCCGTCCACCTTCCTGGAGTAAATCAGGCCGTCGGACGTGGACTCCGGCAGGTGGAAAATCTCTTTGACTACACGTCGGACTATAACATCAGTTTTATCTAGATTGTTATCCGAGGGCAAGTCACTAATCAAAATATGGTAGTATCCGGGGAGCACATAGCGGATCAATAGATCCAACTTCTGTCTTGGTTTGAGAGCTAGGTGTACGATCCTTGACACCGCTGATTCGATGGATCCCGCTATGTTGCTCCCCCCCATTCCCTCGGATATGCTGAAGTCCACGCCCAGGTATTTAACCTTCTCGGCAAAATCCAGATTTCTTATGGGGACATCATTGGCAGCGACTGAGATGTTGTAGTTAACCCAAGTCTTGTTTTGCCTCTTCAGGGCGAACGCCGCGCATTTTTCCGCAGACAACGCCAGCCCCACGTCGGCAAGCCCTCCGATCACTAGGCTTAAGGCCGCTTGGAGGGTTTCTTCGTTGTTAAATAGCAAGACCAGGTCGTCCGCAAAGGCCAGCACCGGGCAAGGGGCCCCGCAAGAAACAAACGCCCCCGGCAGCCGACTGATCTCGGCCAGCAGGGGATCGATAACTAAGTTGAAAAGCAGGGGGAAGAGTGGATCTCCTGTTTGACGCCCCTCCTGAGCCTAATCGTTTCTCCCCCGCAGTTCTTCAATAGAGTACAGCTTCCCTTATACATTTCTTCCAGGAGGGCCACCACCTTCCTTTCCTGGATACTCCCTGGTTCCGAACCGCTGTCAGGATAGCACGGTGGGGGACGGCGTCGAATGCCTTAGAAATATCAAGTATAGCGCCACATAACGAGCTTTTCTTCCCCTCTTTCCAGGCATCATGGAGCATGGTTGTATTGGCAAAACAGCCGTTGCCCTCCATGAACCCTTTCTGCTGTTTGCCAATCACTGTCACCGTTCGGAGTTTACCCTCCATGATACCACTAAACAGCCGCGCTAAAATGTTCCCCACCGTGATTGGTCTCCATCCGCTGGCGGTAGACAGGTCCTTACCTTCCTTCGGTATAACCGTGGTGTGGTTTATTTTCCACGCCGAAGGGTAGTGTCCAGAGACCAAGATAGCGTTGAAGAACCCCGGCAGGTCGGATAATCCAGCACGCCCACAAGGTTTTCCTTTTAAGACCATCGGGGCCGGGGCCCCCGGTTTCATCCTTGATACGAGATCTTACTTCAGCGGGCGTAATAGGGAGAGCTCTCCGAGATAACCCTCTCCTGCGTCACTAGCACCTAGCTCGCTCCACAGGCTGGTATAGTCTCTTAACTCCCGCAAAGGGGTCTCGAGGGCTCCTGGCTGGCCCAGATTGTCCTTCCTGACCAACTCCGCCAGGCGGATTGGCCTTGTAGTTCCTGTGTGTTGGCGTTTCTTTTCTTTTTTGCCAGCTTTATTCCTAGGGCGCCTCCCCCGGCTCTCACGCCTTCCTTCCCCTAAGCCTCCGCCCCCGGTCTCCAGCCCGAGCGTTATGTCTTCGAGGAGATTATCGAGAACCTCTCCTGTCAGGAAGAGTTCCTCTCTCCACAGGCTCGCCAGGGTCCTGGCCAATTCATGTCTTCTCTCTCTGAGCAGCCAGTCCGCTCTTATTTCTTCCTCACATGTGCTGTCCTGCCCATGTTCGTCGACGCGAAGCTCTCTGTCGTTGACTTCCGCTCCTTCTCCTATTTCCTCCTCATCGTCAGAAATGTACACGACGTCATTTAGCGCATCGGCGGGCGGAGCAGGGGGAATCGTTCCGTTAGCAATTAGAACCACCTTCTTGTCTCTTATTTAACAATAACAATAACAATAACAATTTATTAGTCATTTTACAAAAATTAATTGTTGACTATAAAACAAAAAAACAAACAAACTAAATAACTAATTATTAACATAAAACAAATTATAGAAATGTGATAAAACCTATGGTACCGGGAGGCCAATTGAGTGTAATATTCTAAGTTATAGTATTAAATCCAATTACGTTTGATTGTCATGCATAAATTCACCCACACTGTAAAATGATTTATTAATTAAATATGATTTTAATTTTCGTTTGAAAATAGCCAAATTAGGTTCAGTTTTTATGTTTTCAGGCAGTTTGTTGTATAATTTAACTCCAGCTTGACAAGGAAGTTGGTCATAAACCCGAAGCCTGTGATAATTATTTCTAAATACATTAGAATACCTTGTATTATGTACATGAAAGTTAGCTCCAGTTTCTAAATTACATTTAGTCAGACATAGAACAACTGCTTCAAAAATGTACATACAAGGTAGTGTTAATATGTTAAGTGTTTTAAAAATTTCTCTACAAGGTTCTCGAAATCTAGCTTTAGATACGATTCGTACAGCCTTTTTCTGAAGTATAAAAAGGCGCATAAACCTCTGTTTAGAACACGCTCCCCATAAAGCAATTCCATAATTTAAATGAGGATGGATTAAACCGAAATAAGCCGTTCTCAAAATACTAGTTTTACAATAATCGGATAAATTTCGAAGAAGAAAAATTCCAGATGCAATTTTAGTGCACACGCTCTCAACCTGAGAGCTCCAAGATAAATCTTTATCAATATGGATTCCAAGAAATTTAACACTAGTCAACTCTTCAAGAATTCCGTCGTTTATCATTATCAGGGGGCTGTTATTATTGATATTATCAAACCGATGATTCAGTCTATAATGTAGGTAATTTGACTTTAATATACTATTTAAATTTAATTCATCAAAATACTGGACACAAGTATTCAACTGTTCAAAGCATGCTATTTCTAAATCTTTGATATTATTGTTATTCAATGTGAGGGAAGTATCATCAGCATATAAAATAGTACTCTCAGGATTCATAAACTTGTCTACGTCATTTATATAAATTAGAAATAGTATTGGTCCTAGTATTGATCCTTGAGGCACACCAAATCTCAAAGAGACTGAGCTTGAAAGAATACCACTGACTTCAACTTGCTGTGTTCTGTTAGATAAATATGATTTTATCCAATTATAAGGAATCCCACGAATACCATATGAATACAGTTTATCAAGTAATATACCATGATTGACACAATCAAATGCTTTGGTCAAATCAATGAATATACTTGCTGTTTGTCTGCCCTTTTCTAAGCTTTCAATGACAGTTTCAAGAAGTTTATTGACTGCATCAATGGTACTTAATCCTTTTCTAAATCCGTATTGGTTTTTAAAGAATGTATTGTGTTTGGATAAAAAAGAAAGAAGTCTGTTTAAAAATAGTTTTTCAATTATCTTGCCAATAATAGGTAAAAGGGAAATTGGTCGATAATTAGCAACATCGTGACAGGAACCTTTTTTATAAATAGGAACAACTTTGGCAGGTTTCAGTATATTTGGAAAATGACCGGTAGAGAAAGACTTATTGGTTAGATCTGTCAGCACATGAATAATTTCATTAGAACATAATTTGACAAGCCATGACGAGAGTCCATTTATATCTGTTGATAATTTAGATGGAAAACTTTTAATTACCGAATAGATTTCCTTCTGAAGCTGAGTTAAATACATGGAGTTTAAATTGTTTGAATGTGGTTTGTTGAAAATGGTTTAGTTTGACAAGCATTAGGGTACAAACTTGTGACTGCTGTTGTTAAGAATGTATTAAAGTGTTCTGCAACCTCGTGGTTCAAAAATTAGATTTCCATTTGAAATAAGTTCTATTGGTTTTTAATACTTTGAGGTTTATTAAAATTTATAATTTTCAAGCAGTTTTTGATAGGTTAGTGAATTTTGTATTAATTGATTTACTTCGTATGATTTAGCAGCTTTTATTACCTTTCTATAAACAGATTTGTATTTTGTAGTATCGATTAAACTTTCGTTGTTAGAATTTGAGAAAAGCTTTTGGTATTTATGTTTCTGGACACTAAAATTCTTTGTAATCCAAGAAATATTCTTCTTAATACTTGCTTGCACAATTTAAGGACAACTATTTTCAAAATGATAAATGAATGTATTTAAATAGTGAGAAAAGCTTCATCACAGTTTTATTATCATTTAAAACATTGTCCCAGGATTCATTAAGTTAGATTTTAGAAGGTTCACGTTTTCAGGATAAATTTTACGTCTTAGTATACTTTTAGTAGGTAATAATCTCTCTGTTATCATATTTACTGGAAACTAACTGACCATAGTGATCTGATAAAGCAGTTTCCATGATGACAGTTATCTCAATTTGAGATGTTTCAAAGTTTGTTATAACATTGTCCAAGCAGGACGGCCACGGTTTGTAACTCTTGTGGGTGAATTACTGACCAAACTAGGTTAAATGTTTGTTTAGTGTTTTGTTGGCAGAACCTGGGCCAACCCGATGTGTATTCATCAAGCCTCCTTCCCGCGGAGAAATTCTATGAGGACCTGCTCCTCCTCGAACGACCAGATCTTGCGGTCCCACACTCCACGCCCTCTTTGGTAGCTGATTGGCCAAAGCGTCTCTCTCTCTTCCATTCTAACTTCAGTGCTTATGCCTCTTGTGCTGTGACAATCCAGAGTCGGAGAGAACTTCCTTCCACATTCCCCGCAGGCATGGGCGTCCGCTATTGCTGCTTCACCCCGACACTTTGAATGGTGGCAGAGTGCAGCGTGAAAGTTCCTAAAGTTTTTCCGCACATGCTGCACTCGACCAGGATGGTCACGTTGCTGTGCGCCATTCTGGTGTTTGAAGAGTGCACCCGGCTTAGTGAACACCGCCCGACAGCTCTTGCAGGCCTGTGGTTCCCAAGGGACCGCATAAGAAGTCGGCCCCTCCGTTCCAGGTAATCCCTGTAATTCCCTATCCATACGAACCTACGTACGCTGTCCCCCAGCTCTCAAGTAAAGCGGTCTAGACCTGTGTTAAGTTTCTTGCCAACTTGCACAGGCCGGACAGCGTGTTCCGCGTCCTCCTCTTTACAAGTCTGGGTTTCATGACCCTCCTTCCCGCAAGAACCACAGATCGCCTTATTCCTGCAATATTTAGCGACGTGCCCGTAAGATTGGCACTTGTAGCACCTCGAAACGTTGATATAGTCTTTTGTCCGGCACACACTCCAATCAATATAAATCCTTTCCTTCTCTATGAGCCAGGCTCGTGCCGCTCCCGAACACTTGAGGACTAGGTGTCTACCAGTCTTGCCCTTTATCTCCTTTACGACCTCCAGCATTTTGTCTCCTCCCGGCGGAATTCCCTCTTGGTTCTGTTCCAGGATACACGCCACTATGCCTTCGTTGTCCATCATCTCAGGGACGTTGAAGATGATCACATGTGGGGCCCCACTGTTCGGTCTTCCAGCTGAAAGACCCGAAGCCTTCAGGTTAGCGTCACTGATGAGCCTGTCCGCCATCTCCTTGTTCTCGGCCACCAGCAACACTCCTCCCTTGTTAATACCTTTCAAAGTCTTCACGTTGATTCTTTGGGCTCGTGGCTTGACCTTCTCCCAAACCAGATCCCTAACTTCTTCAGAGGTCTTTTTGTGAGAGTCATAGTTACTTCCGCGCCATTCCGGCTGTTTTCAGAGCCCACTTTGATTGTTTGCAATTTATTTTGAAGATGTTATATGTACATCAAATGTTGCTAAAGACACACTGCTTGATTAGTTTTAGCCGATTTGGGCTTATAAGCGGTCCAAAATGCCTTAACACATTTTCAGAGTCCACTTTGGTTCCTTGCCATTTATTTTGTAGATGTTGTATGTATATGAAATATAGTTAAAGTCAAGACAGAGTAATGAGCTAAACCCTTAAACGAAGTTTAACCGCCATAGCTTCAGCCAATTTTGAGTTATAAGCAGTCCCATATGCCTTAAAAACGTTACAGACAGACAGACAAACAGAATTTTTTTCCGTCAGTTACGCCTCGCCAGTCGTGACTCGCCACCGCGACCACGTGAGTGGAAGGGTGGGGGACTAATTTGCCAAACACACCGAGAGTTCCGGTGGGGAAAAACCTTTTCAGAGCCCACTTTGGTCCCTCGCCATTTATTTTATGGACGTTGTATGGATACAAAATATATCTAAAGACATACTGCGTAATGGGTTGAACCCTTAAACGAAGTTTCACTACCATAGCTTCAACCGATTTTGAGTTATAAGCGGTCCAGTATGCCTTAAAAACGTGTTAAGTGCCCATTTGGTCCCTCACCATTTATTTTGTGGACGTTGTATGGATACAAAATATAGCTAAAGTCACACTTCGTAACGGGCTAAACCCTTAAACGAAGTTTCACCCGATTTTGAGTTATAAGCGGTCCAAGATGCCTTGACGTTACAGACAGTTTTGTTGATACCAGAGTTCGGTTCAGAGTTCGTACTCATTGTGCACAAAGAATGCGTTAGACTTGTCGTAAGTTAATCACCCCGCTCAAAAGTTTTCTCAAAATATGCTCTCGTAGTCCCCAGTTTAACACGCTATTTCTTTGTGTAGAGATTAGAAAAGTTGTTTTCCATGTTCTCAAAGGTTGTCCCTAGGTTTGTATGACCTGGTTTAAAAAAGACTTACGCCCATATTAGCAAACAAATGTTAAAGTAGGCTATTTTAAAAGTGTATTATGTTTTTCTCAAGAGGTTTTTTCCTTTTTCGTATATAAGGAAGATATAGGAAGATATTGTGCACTCCTACCCTGGCACAAATATAACCCGCACGTGTGCGATTCGGTTTATAAAAGGCATCGGAAACAGGGGACTACGAAATCATGTTTCGCCACTTTTGAGTGAGCTGAGTAAGTTGGAATATCGCTACTACCATTTCTCTTGGCTTAAAAACTTGGGAGTAAGAACCCTACCAGAGCCGATGTTTTTGAAACAGAAGATACACTTGGATTTCTATTCCTCGTCCACCGAGAGAAATAATCAATACTCCGCGATTTCAGTGATATACATGAGTTCTTGCTTGGTCCGCCGTAGTGCCAGTGAGGTGCCTGATGCAAGGATCTGCGCGCAAGAGGCAACACTACACCGACACCTCTAAAGCTAAAATGTACGCTTATTATACAGTCAAGGAGGTTATCTGCACGTGAAAAGAACACTTTTTCGCAACTGATGCGACCAACTTGTAGGGGCTCTTGGAACTAGAAGATACGTTCAACTCTTGTATAGAGCCCGATTTTCGATGAGTTACATAATAAGCTACAATTTGATTGAGAAAAGTTCAACTTTCTATGTTTTTAACTTCAGATTGTAAGCTCGTTAAGTTCAATTTCAACTAAAGCGCTCCATCCGCATGTACGAGTAGATAGTTTTGTTGGTTTTATGATGAGCGTAAAAACTCAATTTTAACTTTTAACGTGTCAGCGTATTTTGGTTTCTTGCACCGGGCGTCGCCGCGGCACTGAGACGGACCCTTAAGCCAAACATTTTACGACTTCTAGTTAGAGAATCAGCTACTTTTAACAGAAATCCTGTTTTGAAATAATTGTTGACGTGAGGAATATAACGCGAAGTGCTGCAGAGGCAGTGTACAGGCCAGATGGTACGCTCAGGTGACGTTGTTGTACGCTGCCGAGCGTACCGCAGAATTGTGTACGGTAAACAACACGCTGCCTGCGTCTCTCTCTGTCTCTCTAGCTCATGAAAATATCCACACTTTCATAAATGCTCGAATTCAGCTAACAAATGTGTGATTTAAACTTTATAATAGGACTAATTTCTTGTATTTGTTCTGAAACAGCGACCATTTTAATGTATGCTAAAATATCCACAAAAAAGATACACAAACATTATACAGCCTAAGTAGCCGGTATTTTCTTTGTAGTTTTTTCTAATAGTCAATTATTTCAAAAATTTCCAAAATACAACTCCCCTCATCCCCAAAAAAACTGAAATCTTACGCGGAAGGAGGTTTTTTCCTATCGAGGAAAAATTGTAGTCTGACATGTTTGTGATGGTTAAGAGTATGGCATTGCTTTGTCATCAAATGTTGATACCTTTCATGTATTGTTTTATATAACGTAATACTTTTAATACGTCAGCAAAGTTCACGCGTTAATGCCACTTTTTACACTAAATTTTTAACTTTTCACACTTTTTACCTGAAATTGAAAAAGCAACAGTGAAAGATTCTTCGTTGATTCCAAATATTGGTAGAGTTCGTTTGTCTGTGCAAATACGAGTATTATTGTATTAAAGTTTACTTTTGAAAACATTGCTATCAGGAAATACAAATACTTACAATGGGCTCTGACAAGCATGTATGTCGCTGCATAGGGGTCTTGAATACAAACAAATCTGTTTTAAACTTGAAAGAAGCACAAATGATCCAATAAAAATTTTAATAGTTTGTGAGGGTTTTAATAATCATGTTCTTATCTACACAATATAGTCAATATAGTTTTGTAAAAGTAATTCCTACGTTATAAGGCAAGAGTTGACTTTATTATTTGGTTTCTGTTGTACTATGAGAATGGAGTTTTCTAATATTCTGTACTTGAACTAATAATAGGCTAAATGGTGAAAGCATAATTATCATGAACTTGGCTTTCACAGCTAAGTTTAAAACACTGTGCACTTCCACGAAAATATCACATTAAAATTGACAATTGTATGAAACTGTATTTATCAGTATGTTTGGGGAGAGAAAATGTCTAACATTTGCGCCGTCATTTGAAACTCATCACAAAGCCAGCCAATGTCAGTTTCATTGGGAGTTATGAAAAACAACTGCGGACTTTCAATATTAAAAATCCATTGTGCACAATTAACTTCTGCAGAGTGTAGTTGTTTCTGTGTCATTCAATATTGAAACATACGTAGTCACGTGTGTAGTTTCTCCATTCAACAAACAGTATGTGGGGTAAAGGGCAGGACCAAACATATTTGGTCCTGGGTAAAGAGAGTAAGTAGTAAATTGCAATGCACACCCCCGTGAGCTCACAATTTTAGTTTAGTTTTATCATAAATCCAATTACAGTGTTATCAATTGGTTTAAAACTTGAAAGAAGCACAAATGGTCCGATAAAAACTTTTATTAGTTGTTTAGGCCTTTCGAGAACCGTGTTCCCATTTACAGACCACATCAATGAGAGCATAACGGCAAAAGTTACGTTTTTACATGTAAAATATAGGACAGTTTGACCGCTCTTAATTAATTAATTGTTTCTGTTGACGGACCTTCAGCACGCTTATACGAAGGAAGATCACACACATTTGATGTCACACCATTTGTGACTAAAGACCTCAACGTAAAAGTGTTGTCCAGAAATGTGTCATTATTAAAGATTTTCTTCTCAATACTCAAAGTATTTATTTCTTGAATTATTAGTTGTGTACGTTATTATCACTATTATAATTTGTAATATATCTGTCTTAAAGGCCGTGTGAGTTTTTATCACACAGCACAGTTTGAGAAATACCAAAGAGAAAGTTTAACAAATCCTGTAGGTCATACAATTACAATTAGGATACAGAATAATTTAACTCAGGTGAACTCGAAACGTACAATTATTTAGCCCCACTGGTTAGTAAATCCAAGTTCAAAGTGAACATAGCAGCGACAATGTTGTCAGTTTTTCTAGATGACCAGTTCTTGTAACAATTAGTCTTTGACACTCTTTGTAGCGTTGTTGTAACGAACCCAGCTGTACTATCTGCGTGGTTTATAGCATAGCGTGTGTTTGCAATGTTGTCGTACAGATACAAAACAAGCGTCTTTCAGCCATACGGAGCACAGACAATAGAAATCATTTACAGACGTGTATTTCTTCATTATAAAGAAAAGGCTCACCTAATCTCCAAATCCATGACCGGGCGCAGTTGTTATATTATCGTATGCGGTATGCCTTACTTCAGTGCAGAGAGCACGGCAGCACGCTCACACCCCGGACCACGTTATAGTGACCCTCCTCCCTCCAGGTATTTTATCACACCATTGCAGATAATTATATTTCCGGTCTTCAGCCTCAGTATCTCACCCACGATTACTATTTAGTGTTTTACCTTTGGGCTTTAGTATTTCATTACATATTTATTTCCTAGTGTCTTTCCTTCGGCCTCCGGAGTTTCACTACTTTATGACATATTTTTGTATTTTCCCTCTGCCTTCAACCTCGGTATTACATTTCTTAACTACAAGTTGTTTTTGTTCCCCTCGGTCCCCGGCCATGGTATTTCGTTCTATCATTACAGATCATTGTTACATACTTTGGTCGTTTAAACATTACCTTAAGAAAATACGTGCATTGTTCTTATGGGACATGTCCAAGTAGATAGCCAGTACAACTCTTTTTTCAAAACACGTAACCTGGATTCCTGGACTCGGAAAGACATATTTTACCTGGACGTCTGTTAAAAGCCTCCTGCACGGTACGTCTAAGCGTGTGTGAAGGCCTTTACTGTAGAAGTTTCAATTACAATATTTATGAGGAAGATCTCCTGTTTATGAAATGCAGAGATTAGAGGTCGGCTGATTATAGCCTACCTTCCTTATTGATCACACGCGAACATGCATCGCGTGAAGCACTGAGTGGATGTGGTATGATGCGTCAGTACGACACAACCGCTCAGACACCTGATTTGTTCCACGTATATAGGTTATGTTTTAATTTCTTAATAAATTATGTTTAATTTGTTTCAATACCTGGTTACTCGCAAACATGTCAATTTTAATTGAATGAGCTAACGTAATTGAGTGAATCCTACCACTTGACTATGGCAAACACGTTCTTCGTGTTTCTGTTTGTCAAAGACGATAGCGTTTGAACTGCTGGACGTGTCGCGTTCAAATGTAGGTTTGTTTATAAGCTTGAGGGAAAGGTACAGTGGCAGTTTCAGAGGGAGGAGGCCTCGGGGACCATGCCCCTCCTCCGAGCGGTCCCTTAATATATTGTTGTTCGTGTAAAAATTAAGGGGATTAAATCATTTACAAGCCAAATTTACATTCTTGTATTTATATTTATAGCTGTAATTTAAACTAACCAAACATATACCACGTACGAGATCAATTTTGATAAGCAGGCACAGTTTTGTCTAGTTTAAATACCATTATGCCAAAACTCTCAGCTGTTTTGATTGGCTAATCAAATTCCAAAAAGGTAGCAATTTTTAGTGTTTACTTGACACTGATATAGGTTTATTTCATTCATAACATTTGCATACGAAAATAATGCAATGCTTTTTTACTGTCTAAAACCAAACATTTTAACACTCATACCCCCCGTCAATGGGTACTTCCAGTCACACTTAGTCTAAATATTAATGGAAATATTACCAGTGATCCTGCATTGGTGTCTGACGAGTTTAATACATTTTTCCTTTCTATTGTTGATAATTTAAGCATTAAAACTAATAAACCTACAAATTTTGATTTGATGAATTATAGTAATGTTTTCAACCCTAAACATTCATTAAAGTCTTTAGACTTTAAATAAGTAAATATTTAGTCGCCCGCGTTGAAATACCGACTTCCATACCGTTCGCGGCGATCTTTCAAAAATTCAAAATTCTTTATTGTAAACGACAGTAATTGGATGCTATTGTATTACAATCGTCACATCAAAATACTCATTGCAATGTTCACATTCTTGTTTAAAACATAAGCATTTAGTTTTAGCTGAGTTTACATGCAAGTTGTTGCTATTTAAATATTTATAAAGACTAGACAACTGTGAATAGCAGTCAATTTCTAAGCTGCTTAGTACGTTATTTTTAAAAATCAGTGCAATATCATCGGCGTACATTTTCAAGCTTAAATTTGGAAAGGTGTCTGTAAGATTGTTAATATAAAGTATATCTCTTGACTCCCGCTAACGCCCGCGTTGAAATCTATACTTTGATACCGTTCAATGCGATTTTTGGACTCCCACTAGCGTCCGCGTCAAAATCCCCATACCTAAGACAAATTACTCGACCAAATTTCGAGTTTTATCGATCAGGTCGAGACGAGTTTTAGTATTGGTAAACACTCGAACTCGCACTCGATAATCGAGTACTTGCACACTTCTATTAAAGAGGCAAAGTTAGGACTACAAAGTCCTCTCTACCACTCCACCTCGGCCTTTAGCTAGCGTCACCGTATAGTCACATTACAAAAATTAACTGTAAGTAGTGACTACTGGGATCGAACCCCTGCTACCGGAGTGATGAGTTCCAGAGTTGTGCACAATATAATTCCGCTCTGGATCTGCTAAAACTCTCAAAGTTGCAGTTCTAATCATTTGGATGATATTTTGGTTTTCACTATTTTCAAATAAAATGCAGTTTTTTATTATTATCAACAAAACTATCATCAAAATTAGAACTGCTACTGTGAGTTTTCAATAGTTATATAATATTACTAGCCTTTGGCCAGCTGGGGGCTTCGCCCGGTCGCCCCCAGACCCCCGCTTCCGCCTGCGACCTCAGTTCGTTCGCTTCGCTCACGGTTCTGCTACGGCCTCTCGGTTTATGCATTCGCTCGCTAATGACTATACTTTTCAGCTAGGCATTTCCTTTTCAAACTCTATCACCCTCCGCTGCAGTGCAGGCGTAATTATAGCGTTTGGTTTTATACATTTTGTCTTCATGGTTTGTACCAGTTTCACCTATCAGAACAACACGCTCTTCGTCAGGATCTTTAACCTTTCAAAGGATCGCGACGTACAGCGTACGTCCGCCGAGATCGCTTTGAGAATGGAATACGATGCAGTATAAGAGATGGTTGAAACCGTCTCTGATATGCGAGGACTACGCAACACTAACGGCGCCTAGCAGAGAAGAGCGAAACTACCACTCCCTCCCCCCTCCTCGGCAACTCAAGTGTGAGTTTCACCGCTCACGACAAACAGCCCGGTGGTTTAGTGGTTATAGTGTCGGACAGCTGGCCCCTGTCCGTCACAGCGTGGGTTCGAATCCCACCCGGGTGCGCATGCATCTGGTACGGTGCAATGCTAGTTGATCACGCTGCGTGGGGCCAACACCCGCTGAGGATCACTGAAGAGAAAATGGCTCATCAAATCCAGTGAGGCGGAGAGTGCACTTTTGAGTTTAGGGAGGCGCTAAATCCCCGCGCTTAGAGGTGTGGTTCAATGACTGGTAATGCACCGTACCAGAGAGGTGTTTTGCTGAAATTTTGCTTACAGGGGACTGGGGAAGAAATTTTTCTAATTTTTATATAATTTTTCAGCTAGGCATTTCCTTTTCAAACTCTATCACCCTCCGCTGCAGTGCAGGCGTAATTATAGCGTTTGGTTTTATACATTTTGTCTTCATGGTTTGTACCAGTTTCACCTATCAGAACAACACGCTTCGCCAGATCTAATCATGTCACTAAACAGGTAATTTCTGATCTTCCCGTAGAGGCAATTGCAAGGTTCATCTTGACATCTTTGACAGTAATAATAATAATAATATATTTGCTGAAGACAATACAAAATACGTGTAGCAAAAAAACACAAATTACAATACAATGAAATTAAACATTCACACTCACTCACACACGCACTCATTCCACATTCAGAGTTAACAGCAGACCTGGCTTTTGGGAGAGGAGGAATTAAAATATGATTTTTTTAACAGTCATATTTTGCAGGAGAGCAGGGTTGTAAGGCACTACCTACGTATAATTGATGATTATAGATTTGTTTCTATACTTGATTCAAGTGATGTTTGTTGAATCACGCTTGTAATAAACAAATCCATGCTGATCCCCCAAAGTTATATCTGAATTTGAATTCGGGAAATACTTGAAAATTTTTTTTGTTCAGATCAACTTAAGGTGTAGTCGCATTTTCCTCGTTGAAGATAAAAAAGTGTTAAATACAAAAGTTGTAGATAAATTAATTCAACAAGGACGTTTTTTCGTCAAATATAAGATCCGACCACCTGTTTAGGCTCTACGGTCAAAATAGTACACCTCTACATACCCGATTTCGCTATTTTTAAACCCCCCCAAATTTGAAATTAGATTTTGAATTTTCCAGTTGGTTGCAGGCCAAGACCAACCAACATGCCAAATTTCAAGTTTCTATCTCATCTGGAAGTACCCAAACATTTATTATGTCAGTGAGTCAGTGATCACGCTACCGAGCTCGAGCCTTATAGTACAGAGATATAATATAATGCTAAATACAAAGTTGTAGATAATTTAATTTCAAAGAACAATTTTTCGTCAAATTTAAGACCTGACCACTTGTTTAGGCTCCTACGGTCAATAATACACCTCTACATACCCGATTGCTATTTTAAACCCCAAACGGGCCCCCACATTAGAAATTCTGATTTTTTGGAATTTTCCTTGTAGACAATTTAATTTCACAGAACAATTTTTCAAAATTTAAGATCTGACCACTTGTTTAGGCTCTACGGTCAAAACAGTACACCTCTTCATACCTGATTTCGCTATTTTAAACCCCAAAACGGGCCCCCCAATTTGAAATTCTGATTTTTTTGGAATTTTCCAGTAGGTTACAGGCCAATACTAACCTACATGCCAAATTTCAAGTTTCTATCTCATCTAAACATTTATGTCAGTGAGTGAGTGAGTGAGTCAGTCAGTCAGTGATCGCGCCGTTGGAGCTTCGAGATTCGGAGCTTTATAGTATAGAGATAATAGAAGGTTAAAAGTTAATGAACAACACAATTATATTTTAAGAACGACATAATTATTATGTATGTACAGATTTAACTTAAACAGCTAGAATAGTGCTACACAATTTGTATATTTCTTCGAAAGTGGATATAAATGGCAAAGGTAAAAAACTTTTAAACAAATTTAAATAATATTATATATACAGAATAAAAATACATGTTAATATGGCTATGCTATGATAAAGCCCAAGTTAATTTATCTATTTATAAAGACCTAAATTACTATACATATAAGCTTGCTTTTAAAACAAGGCTTACTTAGAACAAGTATATTATTTGTGGTTCATCTGAATCAAACTAGGGTTGACACACTTTCTTCATTAGACCACTAAGGCTTTCAAAATGGTCTTAACCTTTTGACATGTGTGTAATATTAAAGAACCCAATCTCCTTTTGTTTACTAAATTAATTTTTGTTTAAGTTAAGTTGTTAGTGTAATATAACAGTTATAAATATAATTAGTGAGTATTGTTTTACATGTAGGCTAAAGGGGTTTCAAACCTCATATAGATTATTTTAAGGGTTTGTTCCTAGTGTCACCAGAAAATCATATTTTCATAACACTTTTGTTAAGATATCAGCCACTATTTCTCATCGCCATTCAAAAGTTCACCATTTTGCTTTTTTTTCAACAACTCTAGATTATTTTCTTGTTTGTACTTTGCTAGTGAAAAGATTCATGCAAAATTTCAAGTTCCTTTTCAAATAGTCTTTTTCAATGTTTTTCCTAAATCACAGACTTTTGAAAGCAGATATCACAAAAACTACCTATACAAGATATTGGAAAAATGTTAATATAAGACTTGTAGAAAATTTAATCAGCTTTCATTTAGTAAATTATGTTTACCAATACAACGCATAGTTTTCGAGATATAAAAAAACCAAAAAATAGGCCTACGGGCAGGGACTTTTGATATGTTCACCTCCTAACTAGTCTAAACAAAGTCAAAAATTGTGTTCCTTACATTTCCCTCTGTACCTTTCATTGAGCATTTGTTGCCTGGACTATGAGCAACTCTCTGAATGAAATCACCTATCGAACTTTTGCATGTATCTACCTAATCTAGTTGCAACTTGCTTTGTGATGAAAGTGTTTCAGACCTTTACTAACACTAACATTTACTTTTCTGCATTGTTCTTTTGAGGGATTCATTAAGTTTCATAACTGTCAATGAGATTTTTAATACTGCTTGATTATTTATTTCATTTTCTATTTTGTTTGTAGATTAGCCCTCTCCTTTTCCCTGTATAACAAAAATTCCTAATTTTCAAGAATATCTCTATGTTGGACACTTGTTTAATGTCACCCATCAATATAAAAGAAATTAAGAACATCTTTTATAAAATGACGGCCAACAAGTTTTTTTTTCTGCATTTTAAATTGAACGAATAGTCCAAATTTAATGAAGTTTTATTTTACTTTTTCCTTTATGATATAATATTCCTTTAAAACTTGAAAGAAAAGATAAGGGAAAAGATGAGGCCAAAGGCCGAAGCGAGACTGTGAGGGTAGAGAAGACAGGTTGAATTTTATGAATGCTTTATGGGGCTATGTAAATCAGAGGCTAAAGGTTTTTTATAATTAATAATAATAGAACTATTTTTTCTCTACTTCATTATTATTTAAAAAGATAAAATAGTTGCCAAATATAAAAACATCAAACTTTGACTAAAAAAATTACGGTACCTTTTTGATCTGTTCCTTTGTTTTATACAATTTCCACTTCTTTGGCTGGAGTTTCATGAAATTCATCCTGAGTTTTACAATAGGGAAAGTGAGAGTTCTAGGCTTAAGAGTTTGGTAAAATAAAATATAAATGTTGATCATTTTATGATTAGCAAACCCAGTTTCACTTGAATATTTTACTGTTAATGAAATCAAGTACTGTAAGTACAAACCAAAGTAAAATTATGAAAACAAAATATTGTATTGACACAGTGCAAATGTATTGAGTCCAGTAGTGTCAAGCCCAAATGTGACTGGGAGAGGGTTAAAGAATGTGTTATAGAAGCATATTTTTTATCCATATCATAAAAACCGTTGGTACTAGTCACTTAATACTATACATTCTTCAGAAGAAGATTTTTCTGTTGGGGTATTTTTTGAAACAAATGATGTTAAAGTGATAGGTGTGATGCGTTTTTTTACATTATTTTTGTTTGAAACTGTAGAGCTAGATTTAATTATGTCAGGCTGCTTCTCATTATTTACTTTTTTGTTATTTGATACTACTTTATCTTTGGATTGTTTGTTTTTATCATTTGATGAAAGTGCTTTTGCTTCAGTGGGGGTTGATTTTGAGGCTGTTTGCATGAAATTCATTAAGGAAGATCGTTTTTCGGTAGCTGTTGACAAGGAGGTACTGAGACTAGTAGCGGAACTCTCTTTTTTCCTCCTTGAGTAGATTTGTTGCTTGTTTGCTTAAGGGATGAAGAGGATGGTGTCGCAGACGTATTTGTTGGCTTCACACAAGCTTTAGAAGACGTCGATGAAACTGGAGAAGTTTGACCATCGTTAGAAGAAGCTGATGATGACGGCAATTCCCTAAAATATTATTCTAAATATATTATTTGAATAATTGGAAGTTGAAGGGATGTTATACTTATAAATAAAAATGAATACAACACAGAAAAACACAAAATATTTCTATATGCCTATAAACGAAAGTCTACAAATCCTCCACTACTCCCAAAAATCAAGTTTTCTCAACTCCATAGAAGAATTCGAAATATACAAATCCTTTAAAAATAATCATCCACTTTTAAACGAAAAATTACAATACAAATCACACCATCTCTTTAACCACCTTATCAATAGTTCAAGACAACCAGTATCAGCTGATCATCTGTTATCAGTCCAGCCAGGAGGAAGTGGGGAGGAAAGACGAGATGCAAGCCTCAGTGTAGTCTTCGCATGCGTGCGGGGAGTTTGTTCGTGAGCCGCTCAATGTTTTGTATTTATTGTATTTGTTTTAATTTATTTCGTTTATTCGTCGCTCGTGTGTCATGTACTTTGTGTGGAAGTTTTAATGTGAAGACGGCCAACTGGCGGATGAAGAAATGATTATGGCCTAATTAGGTTGAAACGCTGGCCGTCCTTCGACAAAAAGAGGATAGTGACAAAGGTAATACCCATTAATTGTTGAATACTATCCTGGGGCTAATATGAATGATATAAAATATTTCTATTACAAAATATTTTACCAAGGGTGTTTTTTCTGTCTCATATTCATTTTATGTATTCTCAATATAATATTTCTAAACAACAAACTTTGCCAGTAATGATTATTTAGTCTAGACCATTAAAGGTACTTTTCAATTTACATTACACTTTTTTTTACTGTTATATCATTACGCCCCATGTTTAGAAAATATTGTGTTGGGCTGCTGAAGTGAAAAGTGCAATCAGACTTAGTAGTTAACTCGATGAAACATTCAAAATTTACAATTGTTATACGCTGTGCTAAAATAAAGTTAGACTAGCCAAGTGGGTTTAAAAAATTTGATAACTTTCTAATCCAAGCAAGCTTGAATGATAGCTCTGTTAGCATGATAATCAGCTACGACAAATGCAATGCAGATCTGTGAATATTCATGAATCATGGCCGAGGGTAGAATCAGAATATTACCTGAGGAGTTTGAGGCGTTCGTCAGAAGTTAGCACTTTAGTGAACTTGGTGATGTTGGCTTTAGGGGTGGCTGGAGTGGGTGGTTCCACTGTCTTGACCAATAGGTCAGCAAGTCCGTATGCTGCTCTCACTTCGTCTTTCACGTACCTACGAAATAACCCAAACAGGTATACACTTTTATTAAAGAAACACTCAGGAGTACTAATTTAAAAACAGTTTCAACAGAGTTGTTCCTAAATGTTTGGACAAAATGTGCAGACTGATGGTTTAAAATGTCTAGAAACTAAATGTATTGCCGTTCGGTCAATTAACTGCCTATAATATGTATACTTAAGTCTATAAATCAATATTTTTGGAGACAAAACTCAACTATAAAGCAATGCAACTTTTAACACAATTATTTTGATGGACACTTTGCAATTTGCATAAACATATGCGTAATTTTGATGTTTTAACATGTCGATCGCAGTGTAAGTCTTCAATTGTTAGGCAATGTTTTGTTTGGTTATCTAACCAAAAAAACTTACCAGCAATGACGATCAAAGTTTGGAGTTTTCTCCCAAGAAGCCATCTCTCTTATTTTGTCTGCCAAGCACTTTTTAGATGGTCGTTTTATTTTATCCTTTTCTTCATCCAGCAGCTCGTTAAGTAATCGTGACAATTTTTTACGACTGCCATGAATCTTTTTAATTATGTCAGGTATCACTGCAAAATTAGTTTGTCAATCAATACAAGTTTCACATTTATGAAAAAGAAAAAAAAAATCATGCAAGATTGAAATTGTAGTTTTGTTAGTGTAATGACTTGTAAGGAACTCAAGTGTGAATTGAACAGCCATATAACTTTTGTATAATAAAACAAAGTTTAAAATAGTTTGTTTTTCAATCAATTTAAGTATTTAAAAAAGTAAATTTGGTTTGTGAGAAATAAAAGAGTTAGATCAGACGTACACAGTACACACTGACACAATGTGCCTTTTATTAGCCTTGCTCGGACCTGTTTTTCACACTTTAAGCATATTACTAAAGAAATTTGAAGAACAAATATGGGGATCAAACCAGGACTCGAACCCGTGTCTCTCACTAGCCGGGTGATTATGCTGACCACTACACCATCCGGCCCACCTATTTATGCGTTCAAATTTAGGGAAGTACTTAAATCTGAATTTTTATCCGAAACATGTGACTGTCAATAGGGACTTTAAATCAACAATTACAATATTTATTTATAAATAAATAAATTAACAAGCTGGACATATTAATCACAGAATTTAAATATATTGTCAAGTGACTTATTATAGATCTTAATTAGTATAAACGCTAAATAGCTCATTTATTTTACTTAAAGCTTAATAATTTTGATTATTTAAAAAAAACTTCGTTATTGCATTAGGTTAGTTTATTTTTATTACTAAAAAACAATTATTATAATTTTATTCCATTCATTTTAAATACTTTATAACATGGGCTTTGACTAACAAATATATGAGCAAATCTAAAATTAATAGTGTTGTTAGGAAAGACTCACTTGATTCAATGACGAACTTGCGTTTAGCTCCTGCTCTGGAGTCTTTAGTCTCTGAGCCGCCAAGTGTTTGATCAGACGGATCGTTTGTTGTTGATGGGGAAGAAGAGGGAGGGGCCGTTACTGTCACTGGGAGAGAGCCTTCCCAAACAGCTCTTCTGCTCAAGAACAAATCAGCTATGTGACTGCCAACTGAAATTTTAAATGAAACCGTGGTTATTTACGTTTCTTAAGATTAGGCATTTTTATTTTTCCAAAGTAAGATGGATTTGAGAGTGGCTACATTAATAGATAGTGTTCACAATTATCTGGACTTGAAACATAAACAATACAGAGGTTGTTTAATCAGCCTTGCTTAGTCTCCATTTAGGCTGTTCTGTGCAACAGAAAACGATTCCAACTTACTAAATGATGTTTCCATTGAAACATTTCTGTTTTGTAAATAAGCATACACAGTAGACTCCCGTAAGTTCGGCTACCTTGGAACTGGACTCTAGATCGAATTTAAAAGTGGACTAAGTAACCGATGCCTATCTAAGTATATACAGTTATACACTAGTACACAACAGTAAAAAACTCAAGTGAAACAAAAATCACTGACTGTAGGCCTACTGTAAGAATGAGCGCCATTCGACTGCACAGTATGAATGTACGACGTACTTGTGCTTAGAAATCTGTTTATAATCAACTGTTTGATTAATTATGAATTGTTGCTTTTGTTTGTTTATGTTTTTGATTTAGTCATGGAAATGTTTTGGGTTTGTTAAGTTGTGTGTTAATTAAATTAAATTTTTGAAATTAAAGGCTTTTTAACTACAAGCTATTTGGCAGTAACAAAGATGTCAGCTGCAAGATTTTCAGATCTGATAAAGCAGTACAATGGAGTTGGGGATTTTTCCGAGTGGCTGAAAAATTTGGAGTTGGTTTGCAAACTGCAGAAAGTGAAAGATTTGGAGACTGTTCTTCCTTTGGTTTTGTGTGATGGAGCTTTTGCGGTTTACGATGGACTAACCGAGGAAGTCAAAAGGAATTACTCAGCATTTACTCAAGCTCTACTCTAAGCATTTTCTGCAAATAGTTCTGTATGCGTGTGAGCAGTTCATATCAAGGTGTTTGCTACCTGGTGAGTCGGTGGATGTTTATGCTTCTCAACTAAAAGGTTGGCTAAAACTAGTGGATCCGTTTGGTCAAATGAATGGATCAAAATGCAATGGTTCATGGACTGCCCTATGTTCCCATCCAGGCTTATCTCAAAAGTGGTAGAGAGCAAGGAGTTTGGTGTGTGGAAGTGAAATTAACATTGAGCACTGGCAAACCTAAATTGGAAGAGTTAAGATTAAGAAAAGAACCAAAGAAAGTGTTTAATTTGTAAAGGAAGGTCATGTGGCGCCTTCTTGTCCGTATTGAAGGTTGTTTGGACATTACCTGTTTTTGTGGAGAAACAGGTCATTATGCTTCTAAGTGTCCAAAAGCCTCAAAAAACAAATAGGGATGGCCACTGTTTGTTGCTAGGTGGTTATCCGAGCTGGTCAGCGCAATTGACTACGTTGAAGACAAGTGTATTCAAATTCAAATTCTTTTATTCTGTAGATTGACATTTAAAATAATTGTATTACAGATGTCACTTAACCTATAATTTTACATATTTTGTTTGACATTGTGGCTTACAGCTAAATAAAACAGTTTAACTAAAAACAAAATGTAACACACATTTCTTTCTGCCTAAAGTTCTTCTTTTATAAATAATATATTATTGCACGCTATTTACAATGTTTACTTTGTGACAAAACTCATCAACAGAGTATCATGCTCTTTCTAAAAGATATTCTTTAATTAAAATTTTGAATTTGTTTGGCTATTTTCAAATCTAATACTTGGTAATTTATTAAATAATTTTGGTCCTAGGTTTTGGGTAAAGGGCAGTAAGTTGTAATCTAGAGTCTGCCTGTGCTGTTCTCGGCTCTTGTATTATATTCGTGAACTTCATTTCCGGTTTGATAGTCATATTTAAATTTGTAATACATAAGGAGTTCATAAATCAGGAAAACAGTTTGTTGCATTGTTGGACACGGGCTGTACTAGGTCAATTGTATCTCCAAGTTTGGCTAGGCACGGAGGAGAGCTGAGGAATGCAAACCAGAGAATTGTGATGATGAATGTAGAGTCTGTGACAAGTAACTCAGCAAGTACTGTGCAAGTGTCGATCGGTAGGAATCAATTCGAGTTGGATTGTTTGGTTGCAGAGGTTTTGTTGCCTTCATAACATGCTTCTGGGTATGGATGCAGTGTCGGCGATGGGAGGAGTCACCATTGGAGGAAATGGCGACATCATGTTTGGGATTTGTCAGGATACTGGCTTGGGTGCAGTAGCTGAAACTGAACATATTGAAATACAAGATTGTGATTTCAAAGCTAAGTTTGCAGATGAAAAGTGGACGGTTGAATGGAATTGGTTGAGCTCGGATAAAGTACCAATGTTACAGAACCAAGTTTTACTCTACAAAGTACAGGATGATTCTCAGCAAGCTTTTCAAACTGAGGTACAAGAATGGATTACAAATGGATGGCTGAAAGAGTACAACGAAGAATTTGATGGAGTTATACCTTTGATGGCAGTTATCCAACATAACAAAGATAAAGTGCGTCCAGTTTTAGACTATAGAGAGCTAAACCAATATGTTTCAAGTCACACTGCAAATAGTGAGGTTTGTGGAGAAAAATTAAGATTGTGGAGGAAAATGGGAGATCATGAGATCGATCTACGTAAAGCGTATTCCAGATTCATGTCACCCCTCATTTGTGGAAGTTTCAAGTAGTTCGTTTTAAAGAAAAGAACTATTGTTTGACACGCCTTGGTTTTGGATTAAGTGTTGCTCCAAAAATCATGTGTAGTATTGTGAACAAAGTGCTATCAATGGAAGTCTTATTTCTGAATGTGATCTGAGTGTTCAAATTGAGCTTATCAGGTCAAATTACAACAAAGCCGACTGTCTAACGAGAGTCTAAACAATGCAAGTGCACCTTTGGTAGATGAAAATGAAGACATAGCCTTGGTAGTGAGGTTAAAAATGTACTAGATCAGCAAAAGCTAATAACAGAAGTGCACCTTGAACATCATTTTGGAGTGAATCGAACTCTCTTTACAGTAAGTCGACGTTATCCTGGTGAGCAGTTTAGGAAGCAAGATGTGGAAAAAGTTGTTAAATCGTGTAAAGAATGTTTGTCATAGATCCGCCAAATCACCAAATGGGAGGCAGGCCATTTAGACTGTGAAGATACATGGCAGGTTTGTAGTTGACGAATTCATTATGGAACGGGTAAGTACTTGACAATCATAGACTGTGGACCAAGTAGGTTTTGCATATGGCGAAAATTATGAGCAAAACAGGAGAGAATGTCTCAAAGTGTTGCAAGAGATCTGACTTTGCTGAACATCTGACTTTGCTGAACGAGGACCCCAAGAGAATTACTTATGACACAGTACAACATTGCATTGTGAAATAATTCAGCGGCTGTGTAAAGAGGAATGTAAGACGTTATTTAAGTGTATAAATAGACCAAGTGGAAATGGAACAGTAGAGCGAACCATAGAACAGTCAGGAGAGGATGGCAGGAGAGTAAAGAACAATCCAAGAAATAGTGTACTGGTACAACTTGTTCCTCTAACCGAAACTGAAGGTAACAGTTCACCAAATACCCAGTTGTTTTCAAAATGGAGGTGCAAAGGCGAAATGCATCAAAGAGGATGAGTTCAAAGACAATCAATTCAAAACCGGGAAAGTGTGTATGTCAAACCCAACAAACCCTAGGTGCACAAGATGGCAAGAAGGTTGTGACAAAACAGTATCACCAACTAGTGTCAAGTAAATGGAATAAAGCAACACATATAGCTGATAGAAGAGTGCAACCTATGAAAACTATGAATGGTGTTGACACCTCATCGGGCGAGGCTTAGAAATCATTCATAATCAGCTGTTTGATTAATTATGAATTGTTGTTTTCGCTTGTTTATTTTTTGATTCAGTCATGGAAATGTTTTGGGTTTGTTAAGTTGTGTGTTAATTAAATTAAATTTTTAAAATTAAATGCTTTTTAACTACAGTAATAATGAACTAAACAAGAACACTAACAAGCTGAGACTTGCTGTCTGTTTATGCCCCGCTCATGCTCAGAGAGCCGACTGGACCAATTGGAGACCAACTAACAGAGGCTGAACTTACGAAGGTCTACTGTACATCTAACGTTGAGGGTCTACAGTACATCTAATGTTACTTATAAATGTCTTAAAAGGTTTGAACAACACAGCTGAATTTTGTTCATTGGTAATGGTCTGCAACTAGCAAGTCAACCTGTTCCTACCTACATGTTTATTACTGTGACACCACAAACTGTCACAGGTAAGTACGTCTTGTTTATTAAATGTTATTTGGAAACTCTGTATACAAAATTATAATAATAATAACAATATATTTGCTATAGACAATACAAAATATTGCGTAGCAAAACACAAAAACAAATTACAATACAATGAAATTAAACATTCACACTCACTCGCACTTACATTATAGTTGGTAGTTTAAACTGTACATTCTATCAAACCAAATGTGATTTGAAAATTGAGTTCACAAAAGGACTGACTATCGTATTATTAAAATAAACAAAAGAAAGCGGTAACACATCCTGACATTATTTTTATTTGCACACAATCGGGGGGATACCGATAAGTATATCCTGGTGCATTAGGATCGATAAAATAGACTCAAGATGACTAATTTGAGGTCCAGATCGGTTATTGACGTGTTTGGCTGAGCCAAACTCTTTAAAACCACTCACTCTCAGAAAACACATTTAACGCTCAACAATGTATTCATTTCATTCAAAATACTGTATTTTCAAAATTAATGTACAATCATATTTACATTAAAAAAAGGTTTCTAATTTTAATAAAATTCCTCCACGAATGAACACTCTTATGCTTTTGTCCGCCATCGTAATCACATACAGTAACACAAGTTATCACAATACAGATATCATTTCACTAATCAGCTGCAGGTGACTCACTGTTGTTTACATTTGTGACAGCGCTAAGGAAGGGTGATCACTGCGCGCAGTAGATAGCCTGACATTATCGATCCACCCTGCTCCAGTCTGCCGGTGTATCCTGACAACCCCAGCATCGATTCGCAAACTCAGAACTCAGTTTTCGCGCTTCATGTAGTTCCGTATTGTCAATCGGACGTTAGTGCACTATATTGTCATTAATATTGTAATTTATATATACTCAAGTGTGTAATTTTCCTAAAACTGTTTTGTTCATTAATGTCAACACATAATAGAATCGGAATATATAACCTATGAACAATTTTGATTGACCAAACGAAACAAACTTCTCATCTCAGTAAAAATATTGGTTGATCGCTTTATTATTCAAATATACAGACCCGTAGAAGCATCCGACTCAGAATTGCAGAACCAAACACAACCAATCAGGCGGGGCTTTAGTTTCTCCTGTTTTTCATTTCTTTCCGCTTCAAATTCCATTTGTAAAAACTTCAGCTTGGCTTTCATGGCTTCAGGAGACTGAAAACACAATAAAAAAAAGGTCATTGACAACTTATTAGCCAAGACTGATCAAGCCGTCTACGCAGAAAATGTGGATGTTCTTAAAATAACCGGTACAGTAATATTTTCATCACTGGTATCAGGCAAGTTTAGCCTGTAAAGTAAGAGAGAAGGAAACACAATTTTTGATTAAAGAAAACAATTTACGTAGTCTTTGAAAAATTGTTGTTTTTAAGACGGGATAAGCTTAACCTAATCACGTCAAGAAATAAATTATTCCTTTCATAATAAAATTAGGCCAGTTACAAATTTTTTCTGGTTATCGGTTTTCTAGCTGTTTTGATCATCGGTTATTAGTTCCACCGGTTCTCTCAGTTCTTTCTTCTTTGCTTAATAAAACTGATTTATATTCGCTAAGTTATATTTGGTTCAGTTTTCAACCAAAGTGTTCCCAGTCAACAGCAACAGTGTTACCTTATAAGTTATTACAAGGTAAACTCAAAATAAAGATCAAAATCAAGATTTACGTAGGTCTACCAGTATATTAAACTAGTAAGTTGTTAATTAATATTAAGTTTACAATAATTAGTTAACTGTTGATTATTCCTTATTCCGCCCTATCACATGACACAAAAACGCTTGTTCAACATTGTTAAAATTAAAATTGTGTATAATTAAAATCAACAGTTTACACTCACCGTTTTGCTCCAAATGTTTTGTAGTAACTGAAGTACAAAGTGCTTCTGTGGAATTCAGCAGTTAAGAGGCTGCCGAATAGAGCCTGAGCAGCCCCTATCCGGGATAGGGAATTTAACTTAAGAAAATTTGCAAACGATGTTTTAAGTAGTTAATAACGTACCAAAATGTGAAAAGTGTTCCAATAGAAGCATTGCCATTAATGCTGCAGCATATGAAAGCAAAAACGTAAAACTTCCTTGCCAAACAAAATATTAACTACGAATTTTCAAGGTCTATGTTCTTCTGGGAAAATCAAGATTTAATAATTTATTGTTTGACGAAAGTACAAGTTTTAATGTTTATATGCAGTAGCTTCAATAGCTATTTCTAAGTTCTAATGAAACAGATTTTTGATTTAAGTACGTTAACCGGTTAAAAACATCGTTTGTAGTTTTTACTCCGTGTTATAAGCGGTGCCCAGAGTGGGTCCTACGGCTGCTCTATCCAGGGCCTCTATAGGCTGTTGTGAAAGAAACTGAAAAAATCCCCTTAAAAATGTTTATGGTCTTACTTTGCCGAGAGAAAATTCTTTTAATTACTAATCAGTCTCAATTATAGAAGAAGGGTTGATACAATTACTTACAGTATCATCAAAATCATCGTCGTCTCCTTCTCCATCACTGAGGTAACCGTGAGGCACAAACATGTCGTTGTCTTCCTCGTACTGCTCGTCTTGAGACTCCTCGTCCTCCGAACCTCGCAAACTCTCACCATCTTCCGGCTCCTCCCACTCATCATCAGAGTCTATTTCATATTCCAGCATTGTCTGAAACCACACCATAAATGCATTTTCATGTTACACTCTATGAATCCTAAAAATTCACAAAACACCATCCAAATTAGTAAAGTTATAACTATATTTTTTCCTGAACAGCCTATTTGGATTAACCAAATTTTCTGACTACCGGTGTTCAGAATTTTTGTTAATTATGTGTAAATAAATTCTTTTAGAAAAAACCAAAAATAACTTAATACAGTAGAGTTGGTTATCCGACATTCCGAGTTATCCGACCTACTGGGTCAATTTACTATCGGTCATTTATCATGAGTTTTCGCAGAAGGCTGCTACCAAACACACCCGTTTCAATGTTTCATCACACCCGACGCATTTAGCAGATTCCTGCACGATGCAGCCCCTTTCCTACCCAACTGTACATCGCTTGTATTCAAGGCTAGGTGACAGGTGGTGACCGCACTTTCCTATCTGACAGTAACGCATTGTTTTAGCACGCTATATGTATTTTAAAAAAGTTTATGTGTAAATAAAATTACTTTAACACATTTTCAACGCCGTTTTACCGAATTCGTGTTATCCGACCGTTATCCCACTGTCGGTTTAGGTCGGATAATCGAGACTCTACTGTAATAAAATCAAAACTAAAAACTTTTGTAAGTTTTATTTAAGAAAAAGTTTTTACTCTATATTTAATTGTTGACTTGTTGACACACTTTAAATCTTGCCGAAGCTTATACAAAACTTCACCCCCATTTAATAAGGGGTATGTTCAGTCAATGTTAAACTGTAGAATACGTTTACATTGAACATTTGGCTGTAGGTTGATGGTTGGATTTGATATAAGCCACACATTTAAATATGGACAGAGAAGGCACAGGTTAAAAGGTTATATTCTCTAACTGTTTCTTCATAGGCAGCTATTTTGTGTCGAAATGTCACTCATATGTCTTTATGGCTTTGTCTGTGTGTATGTATGTCTGAGTGTCCAGTTCAGTGTTCAGGAAAACAAATTTCCCTTATAATTCCCCGATTTTCCGAAAATTTTGCCAATTTCCAGTTTTGGGGTACACAGGTGGCCAATGAAGTAGCTTGGTAAAATTCACGATATTTCCGTTTTTCCCCGCAATATACACATTTTCCGGTGCACTTCCACTGTTGCAGAGAACCGACACGTTTCCACAGTCTGCACCAATCCTCGCGAAGTCCGAGACCTTTCCAATCAGGGTTTTACGCCTGCGGTATCGCTTTGAGAGCCGTTAGACCGGTTTGTCCCGATCGCTTTTACGCCAGCCGCGTATCGTCCGACGCTTTTAAACCCCACGATACATTCCGAGAGCCGCTTATTACCTGGCACACTTTCCTCGGCCGTTTTTACCGGATACGTTATGGGGATGTCCAAGACTTGGCGGTACGATCCGATCGCTCATTTTCGCCCACGATACGAGCGAATCGCATCGACGCTTTTTACCCCACGGCACGCTCCGACGCCATTTTACCCCCACGGTACGCTTCGACGCCTTTTAAACCCCACTATACTTTCAGAGACCCGTCTATTACCCGCAACACTTTCCGATCGCGCCCTTATAAGCTCGCGATACGTCTCGAGAGATGTTTCAGATCCACAGTACGCTTTAAGAGGCGCTTGATATCTGCATGACGCTATGATCGCTTTTAGGCTCACGATATTTTCCGAGAGGCATGTCAGATCCACAGTATAATGCTACTACCGCATACGCTTTTGACGGTCGTTTATACCAAGGTATGCTGAGGATCTAATTATGCCCCGATACGATATAGGGCCGATTTTTCCCGTTATAGCCAGAATTCACGATATTTCCGGTACTTATTATTCCCCAAGATATTCCCGAATTCCCGGTCTGTGGCCACCCTGGGTACAATAAAATTAGGCTTCAAAAATCCCCACTGTCGCTATTGTCTGCGACAAAATCTTAACTTGTTGGCATCCAAGACCTAATCATGATTTTTGTCATTGTTTCCAACAATCCAGCCTCGGCGACGAAACCACAACCTATACTACCGTTGGCTGCGGTCCCTATGTTTGTTTTTGCGCAAAGTGTCATGATTCCCATAAGTGTCTGTGACAAAATCATGATTTTCAAAAACTGCCTTCTCAACATTTCTCGGTTTAAGGACAAAATACCCAATGTTTCCTCTATACAGAAAATTCCCACATAATTCCAGGTTTTCCTGTATGCTAGACACCCTAATCTTACATCCACAACACTTTTTCTGAACTGTAAAACCTACCTGCACCCAAGGAGTAAATAAAGTTCTTATATGGAAACTATAAACATACACTTACACTTCCTAACACAAAATGGTTTCAAAAAACTATATATTACTTCAATGCCTCTACAGTACCTCCCATCTAAATACTAAACCAAACTCTGTTGAGGTTTTTAAGATCTGTTATGTTTATAAACGTGTTTCAACAAGCCTTAAATACGTATTTGTTCATTTTAGTTTTGGTAAACAATTGAACGAGTCACTATCATGGATAACAAAAATTAAACTCTCTCAAGGTCTGATTGTAAAAGCCTAATATTAAAAGAATTTAATGAGTTGGAAATTTAATGTACCTTGTCTTGGTTGAAGGGTAATCTAGGTCGAATAAACTTGCTCTTTTTTCGCCAGGTCCCCCAGTATGGAGGCCGCCTGTTTTCATGAAACTGCAGAAGTTTTGCTTTATGCCTCTTCTTTTCAGACTTTTTCTCAGGAACAATATCAGTCTCCATGTCTTCATCAGCTTTCTCTGACTCTAAAATTAACAAAAATATAATGTTAGTTAATAGTTACATTAGCCTAAGAAATTGTTGATTAAAAGTTAAAACTTAATTATATTTTTTAATAATTGTTTACGATGTAAAATTATTTTCATTATTGAATAGGTAAAGGGCCTAGACCAAAAGTCTTTGGATTCAGGAGAAAAACTGAGGTTCAAGAAGTATGATAGTAAACAACAGCCTTTCTTTAACGAAAGGTTGTACGTAGCATTCCACAAGACTTTTCTACAAATCCCTTCTCAACTCCTATCACCCTACAATTCATCATACTCAGAAAGAAGGGTTCTGATTGAAAGAACAACAATGTTGTTGGATGTTGTTTAGATGTTGAACTGTCCTTTGAGCCATCTTTGTATGTGACCTAGCTAGTTTGAAAAGTCGGGTTTAGGAGGAGAAATTGGACATTGTCCTTGGCTAGTATTTATAATCACCACACTGTGGCAATCTATATACCCTTTGTGCTGTTTACGGCAATTGTCTGCAGAATATCAATCAGAAAATTTATATTTTACAATTTGGCCATTTTCCCAGCCAAAACTAAAGAAACCCACTATAAAATAAAAGGATAAGCTCTGAAATTTTACCAATAAAGATAACATCCTCTGTATCATCCACTGCAGGCCAAGTCTTAGTGTCAAACTTTTTGTCATAAGAAGGACTGCGGAGTTCTTGCAAGTACAGACATCGTGGCTGCACTGCTTTCTCTACCGCACTCTCCAGGGCTTCCTTGCTCTCCTCTGACAGCTGCCTTCGTACCAATGGTGCCAGCCGCATGTCTGCCTTCACCTACATCACAACATCTGTCACGGTCTGATTTTGAGCTAGAATATCAGATTCTAAACCCTTTTCGTAGCTGGTTCTAGATCTCTCAAAAGACTTGTTTCACATGAAAAGCTGTACTTTTATAATAAAGCCAGTTTGTTTAAACTATAGTTATGTGCAAATAAATGTTTTATTTGTATATAATTTAAACAAACTCCAAGGTAGTGTGAGCTTCATTAAGATAACTTGTTTTGTGACTACAGAATTCTCCCATTTTTCATTCTCTTATACAATTCCAAATAGTACTACTACATCTTGTTTAAAAAACGCTGAATAACCCAAAACTAACTACCTATCTCTTGCTTAAATTTGAGTCATTTGGAACTGGACGGGGTTATTGTTATGATTTCAATGAGATCACCACGAGGTAATGCATACTTAATAAGAAGTTTAAGTATGTTATTACATGGGTAATAAGAATAAATATTAAACTGCAAGAAACAAAGTAGCAACTGACACAAATTGTAAGAATCCTAGTATTTGAATTTAGTCTTTAGTCACTTAAATAACCGTTGATCCAACAAAATTGGTTATAGTGATCACTGCATTAAAACCTAAACTTTTTTAGTTTACTACAATGTAGAGTTTTGTTATATAGTTCTTCTGATCATTTCAAGTAGTACTAGTACAATACTCAGATCAAGGGTTTAATTTTGAGTAGTTCAATTAAACGTTCAAGGTTCTATCAATATTTATGCCATGGGCTTTATCCTTGAATTCATCTTCTTCGGCTCTTATTATTCCTTTAATCTTGCCTAACCAGTAGGATTTGTAGCTTTTTAGATTATAATTAATAGGATTTGTTGATTCTTAATGTTTTTAAGTAAAAGCCAGAAAAGCAAGTAAAATTACCTCAAAGGATTTGAAGTAAGAATCAACTTTGACGTTCTCCTTCTCTTCCTCAACTGGAACTGATCTAGTTTCACTTTTGACGAAGTAACTTGCAAATGCTTGCATTGATTTGCGTGCTTAACTGCTTCTTTCTTTTCTTCGATCAACTTCTTTTCTTCCTTCTTCTTCCTTTCCTCCTCTTCTTTTTTCCGTTTTTCTTCTGCCTTTGTCTGCTTTTCTTCTTCTTTTAGCCGCTTCTCCTCCTCTTTTAATCGTTTTTCTTCATTCTTTTGCCTACAAAATACACATTTTAATACCTATTAGCTTCCAACTTAAAGGTATATTGTATTAAGTACTAAAGAACTATTCATTACCTCAAGTCATTGACTTCTATGTCTAGTATCATGTCTTGTTAGTCCAAACTTCACCTGAATGCAGACAATTTTCATTTAATCATTTTTGCTGATCAAATGCATAAGGAGTAAAGTGCCTTCTTTTTAATTTGGCCATGTGCGTACAGAAGTAAGTATAGGAAGGGCAATGTGAGGGCTCACAGTCTTCGACCTTAGCTTTACATGTGCTATTGCCACAAGCGTTACAAGGCTGTTCGCTAAGCTCACACCATCCCATCAGCTTTTCGTCCTTTATGAATGAATAAATTATTTATTTCTAATAATAATTATTCATAAAATCAGATAAACGTATACAGTTAACTGGACATTTGTTATCACTTATGTTATTCAGCTTCAGATTTGAGTACCCTTTTACTTTGAGTTTTAATACATATCATGAAGGGAGCTTTCATATGAATCTTAATGAATTAAAACCGACTACTCATTTCCCCGCTACATCAAAAACTGGTCTTTTGGTGCCATTTTAAAACAACTTAACATGTTGAAAATTCATTATGCTGGTGTTACATTAACATAGAAATCCATGGAATTTTCTATCAGTTATTGTGTTTACTACTACACAACATTTTGAGAGATATGAAACTTAACTCCTCTCGTTATCAAGTAAATCTTAACCAGAATTATATTCTAATCCTGAAAACCAGTTCACTTTACAATAGAAACAAATACCTATATTTCTAAGCGACATAGAAACTTTACACAACAATACGGTAATATTAATTGTACAACAAATTGGAAATGACTAGCCAAATCTTCACTCTTGTGTACCCAACACATACTGGCACTTACAGTTCTGTCACTTGAACAGGTAGGCTATAGGTGGACTATGTTAATTGTTTCTGTAGTAAAGTGTACTAGTTTTCAGGATTAGAATATGATTTAGGTTAAGTTTCACTTGATTTCAAGATGATTTTTCATACCTCTCGAAATGTTGTGTAGTTTTAAACAACAATAACCTGTAGACAAATCCATCAATTTCTATGTTAACTTTATAGATTTTCATAATTTTGGTATATTGATTAGTACCAAAACACATTACAAAACATATTTATTTCAAATTGCATCAAATTCTGATAGAATTTACTATGTTTAGATTAGTTTTTGATTACTTGAAAAACTCCCAAAAATATGTTTGATATTTTAAAGCACTGCTAAGTTACGGTCATCAGAAAGTAAAGAACATTTTGGCATGGTCAAATAAAAAATAAAGATATCAACACAAAACTTTATTTAAAAATGCATAGAACCTTCTACATTTCTCACGCTAGCGCATGGATTTCAAGACACTGGTTTTAACGTGGGACCAGTTTTTCCATAACCATGTTCTACTCATTTGCCGCCAAAAACATGAGCCAGGATTTCTTAGCTTCTTTGAGTTCCTTATCGTTAGCAAACTGTTTTTACCCAAAACATGGGAATAAGTGATAATCACCGGCACCAAGACAGGGCTGTAGTCTTTTCTATTCTTGGCATAAATTAGACATGGATTAAGCCCTTTCGATCCCAAAAAACAGTTGCGTGACTTTTCGGTGTTTAAATTTCACACTTTACATTTGGCGGGTTTTCAATTGTCGATGCCATTATTAATCACTGTGGACACGAGGCGTAATCACACAGCGAACCTACACTCAAACTGAAGAGGAAGAATGTAGCTAGCAGCTGCGTGGCTTGTAGTGGTGAGGGGTGTGTGCGGCGTGTGATGCGTGTCGTTCTTTACTTTCTGGATGACCCTCATTATTTTTTAAAAACAGTTTTGAACACTATTATTTTCATACTCACTCAATCTCAGCTATTTTTTTCTTTTCTTTTTCTTCTTTTTCTTTGCGTTTTTCTTCTTCTTTCTCTTGTTTTAGTCTTATTCTCTCTTCTTCCTTTGCTTGTTTTTCTTCTGCTTTCTTCTTTTCTCTTTCCTGACCAAACCACAAAAACAACTTTTGGTACAAGGAAAAATTGTATTGTTGATAAGAAAAGCGAGATATAAGAGTGTATGAATCTACAACTAAAAAAAATCTAGAAAAACAGCTCTTCAAATGCGAGTTTGAAGTCAATGAAATAAAACACTGCTTGGCGGCAAGTAGTCAAGAAGTTTGTTTATGTTTGCACTAGTGTTTTTTTCATCTCTGGCTTAAGAGCACCTCGTTAAATGATAGGCTGAATTTTACTGCTTTTTCAGTAGATAATCAAGATTAAAAAGTGGAAAGACAGCTAAAACTACGCATTTATGTCTTGAGCACAAAATTTGTATTTTAAGACAAATCAAAAGAAGACTGTTTTTTCACTATTATTAATGTTTAAAAAGTAAATTGTTAATGTAGGCCTAATTGTTATTGCTAAAAAGTAACACTCACCCGTTACTGTGTTTCAAATGTAACAATTACAATTTTAACTGTTACTCCCAAGCATGAACACAACCGTTGCACTATTAATTTGTTGGTAAAAACTAAAAATTTCTGTATTTTCTTTTATTTGTTTATAAATTGGTTCACATTGCTGATTAAGTCAAGGTGCTGATAGCCAATCAGTAGTATTTTCTGATAAATTATTTAATACTGCTCTAACACCATAATGGCACAGAGTTCTTGTTAGTTTGGCTCATTGGAAAGCTATTTAAAAGTTAAAACATGTGTTAACTATATTTAAAAATGGCCTGATCTACCGGTATTATTGTATTGACCTTCACGAAAAACTCACCTCTTTTAATCGTTCTTTCTCTTTGATTTTTTCTTCCTTTTCTTTCATTCTTTGTAACTGTTTGGGAGTGATTTTTCGGTTGGTAGAGCCCAACACTTTCTTGGAAGACACAGGTGTGACAGGAGAGGGTGCAGGGGAATCACTTGGAACTGAGACTGGCGAGAGGAACTTATCTTCTTTAGCAGTCGGAGGAGTCTGGAGGAGTTCACTTTCTTTAGGGGTGGTTTCCAGATGTTCACTTTGCGAATCATCTGCATTAGACATTTTATTTAGCTCTTCTTTTGTATTACAACTGGAACTTTCCGCTTTAGAAGGCTTATTAGCAATGAGAGTCATAATTGAAGGTTGTTTCAGGGAATCTCTGTTTGGACTAGTTTTTTTAATGGTTGTATTTGATTTCTCATTTGTTTTGCCTGAAGGTTTACATTCATTTAAAACCTTGGGAGATTTAGTTTCATCACTCTTCTTTATTGGAGGTGGTAATTTTTCAACAACCTCTTCTATTGAATTATTTGTATTGGCAGTTTCATTGCCTGTCTCATTCTCTGTTTCATTAGCTCCAGGTTTGCTTTTTAATTTTTCACTAATAGTAGCAGATTTAGCCACACTACTAACAGACTCTAAGCTTCCTTGATCAGATTTTTCTGGTGAATTGGTTAAATCCACCTAAAAAATTACAAACCAATATTCATATAGGGGTTAGTAATACAATAATACTAACCTATACCGGTGTCCACAGAATATTAGTACAACTTTGATGCCTAATAACACAGATTTAATGTAAAACTAAACAACATTTTTTGTAACACCATAAAGGTATAACCCTGAAAGTTTGTTTGAACAGTTTTGCAAGTTTCCACATGACCTCCATTTGTGGCTCAGACAACATCCAACCGGTGATACAGTTCCATCCATCTGTTTTTCAACATTTAATTATTACCTTATTACCAAGCAGCATTCTTTGACCAGAAAGTCTGGATAGAAGTTGTCAACAGTTTAAACAAAAAAACAACACAAATAATATATACACTATTTACATAACAGGCAAGTTCTAGGCAGGTGAGACGTTACAAAAATTAAATATCTTTGACTGGTTCCTCAAAGAACTCCTGCAGCGAGTAGGTCCTCTTCTCCAACCAAGATGATAGCCTAGCTTTTAGCTGGTTGAGGTTAAGATTTCTCACTTCTGTTATAATTTGTGACTAGAGGGAAGGCTGCATATATTCTTTCTCTGAGCTTAGCAAATGAATGCAACTTTGTTATATAATCAAGGTCTTTTATAAACCCGCACAAAAGTATCGGTTCCCCACGTCTTGGCACAGTTTGCAGTTCTTGGACTCTTTCTTGAGGTATGGGTGATCTACCCAGGTATTTACTTTTTTTCGCCACTATTAGTATTGCTAAACCCATTTACCCGTTGAAGAATGTTACTGTATGATGTCTGTTGTACACTGTATACGTAAATTTCACACTTGTGTCAAAGATTTAGTTTCCATAGATCTAAAAGGGAAAACAACTCAAGACAAAATAAACTTACTCACTTTGGGTTAAAAAAAAGTCTATTGCATCTTTCTTTCAATAAAACAGTAGACATATTATTCTCTTTTACCTAATAACAATGTTGAAAAACAATATTGCAACAAACATATGGTTAGACATTTTCAAACACAAACCAACAAAAATTAATACACAATACAAAAATTACTGTATAAAGTCCAGTCCGTAACAGCCGGTATACAGTCAACTCCTGATTAACCGCGATAAAGTCAGGTTGAGGCTTCCCGGATAAGCAAAATCTTGGTTAATCCGCAAAAACTCAAACTTAATGTACAATAAGGTATAATAAAGATGTAAACAACTAAAAATGAGGATAAGATTCCAATGAGCGGTGCATGTGGAATCTAGTCATTAGTTCTCATGTATTTTAGCACACCACGGTCAGACGGCGTCTCAAACCACACATGGTCTGATGCTACCACGTGTACATAGCCTTTTGGTAGCCTAGGTTCCACGGTTTTAGTTAGCTACTGAGCGATCAGGAGCGCAAGCGTCGAACTCTTGACAGGTCATGTGACTTGGTTACCACAGCAACCAGAAAATGGCGACGGAGTATTGTTAGTGTTTATGTTGTTATTGTTATCTTGCTTCCGTGTATCACCATGACACCGTTGTACCACCAATACGCAATGTTGTTGAGTTTTGCTGTATTGTCAATACGACCCGTTTGCGTTTTAGACATTGTTTCGAAATCACCAATAGCCACTCCATTAACAAAACCACACCTGCAACTGCACTTCAGAAAATTATAAGCCCTCTTATACCACTATCAAAACCTTGAATAATTAGTCAGATTTATCGGTAATTCTGGTAGGTGGGAAGAATTGCTATTTTTGGACTATTGTCAGGTGAATCAGAGAGGACGAGTCAAGGTCATGCGGGACACTATTATACCTAGTCTGTTTTGTGAGAGATGGCGGTATTGTATTTTTTCTCCATTCGGTGTCACGGTTAATCCAATTACGGTTAATCGGAGTTGACTGTATATAAAAGAGTGACCTGACTCACTCACTCATAATCAGACCACAACCCAAACTACTTTTGAGACTTGAAACTTTACACACCTATTTCTTGTAGCCCAAAACCACCTACCAAGGAACTGTTTTGAAACATTTTAATTTAAAGAATTGTTTTTAGAGGGGGTAAAATAGGCTATGAACTTGGATCGGTAGCTCCTAAACAAGTAATCCAATTATCCGTTAGTAGAAGAAAAAAATCGTTAGTGTGGCATGACATAATCTTCATTTTTTAATTCAAACATTTTCTCATACCTTCCTTAGTTTTCGAGCAACTGAGCAAAACGTAAAAAAGGTTGGGGAGCGGGGTTTTACCCCTGCACACGCATCACTTGTCACCTTCTTGAAACCGATGCGCCGTGGTGAGGAGTGCTACCTACAGGCTGAGATCGGACTAAACCCTTCCACGCCGCATTATTCAGTTTTGTTAAATGTTACTACTTACAAATCATGCTTTATAGCGTGCAAACCATCAAATTAAAGTATTAAGGGTATTTCATAGATCTTAATTTGTATAAACGCTAAATAGCTAATTTATTACTAATGAAATTTGAAGACAAAAATGTTCGGACCAAACTAGGACTTGAACCCGGGTTTAAATTCTGTTTGTAATATTTCCTGCTTGTTAATTTAAAGTCACTACTTGACAGTCACATGTTTCGGATAAACATTCAGATTTAAATGCTTCTCTAAATTTGAAGGAAAAATAGTTGGGCCGGATGGTGTAGTGGTGAGCATAACCGCCTGGCAAGAGGGAGACCCAGGTTCAAATCCCAGTTCAGTCCGAACAATTGTGTCTTCAAATTTCTTTAGAAATAATATTAGAATTAATAATATGAGAAATTTTTTTAATACAGGTCATTTGATACAATCACCCGAAGATAAGCTCAGCTCAAAACCGGTCGAGAAATGATAAAATGTCCAGAGTGCTCTGTGTTTTGATTTCTACACTTTTGCTTAAACAATATTGAATAATGAATGCCTAATGTTGGTCATTACTCAATAGGAAACTTCCATTATACCTTCTTGTATATTAACCAGTAAAATGTTCTGACTCCGGATATTGTTAGGTAAGAAGCCTATGCTAAAGTTCAAGATATTTTTTATAGGAGGGAGTTTGACTTTACCATTACTACAATATATAAGCTTACCAAGATTTATTTTATTACAATCCTGACTCCGGAGTCTCAGAATACGTTGGTATATTCAACATATTTCGGAGCAAAAGAGGTAAAAATAGGAAAGGTATGCCTACTTTCAAAGTATTCAGTAAGGTCAGGTGTACTATATGTTCAGTTTTGTTTGATGGTAGTGTCCAAGCAACAGCCTGCTTTTTGACAAATACTTAGAATAGGGCAAAAACACTGAAAGGGACATTAAATGTGGAAGCTGTGCACATTTTATAACAATAACAAAGGACTTCATTGACAAACAAAATTTGTACAAGGCTAGGTTAGGGCTTTAGAGCCCTCTCTACCAAGGATTTATGGTTTTCATCTCAAAGAGTACTAAGTAGGATAAAGTAAATTTCACAGTCATGTTACTGTAACTTATTTTATCCTTAGCGAAACACGGGTAAACAGGTAGTCCTTGATAGTTACAGGCAATGTGTTTTTTACTTGTCTCCTAATTAAATTTATACTTACATCAGCATGAGAAGTCAAAGTCTTTGAAACAGCATTTTTACGATCTTTTGTTTTGCTTTTAGAGTTACTGACTTTTCCTTTAGCATTCACTTTTGATTTTGCACTTGGAGGAGTAGAGTTTGGGTTCTTTCTTGATCTTCCTCTTCGTGGTTTTGGAGTATCAACAGTTTTGTTTTTCTCGTTGGAATCTTTTGAAATTTCATCAGAAACAGTAGTTTCTGGAATATCTTCATCAACCTCCATTTTATCCCCAACATTTTCATTGCCTTTGACTTCTGACACTTGATCAGATTCTTTATTAGTAATTTTAGGTTTTTTCTCTAATTGGGAAATTTTATTTTCTTTTACTTCTGTACTCTCAACAATTACAATGTCGTCATCTGATGAGTTTTCACTAGCCTTGCGTTTTCTTTCTATAGGTGAGGATGCGACTGGGTTTTTTACTCCTGGACTGAGTAGTTGAAAAGGTAGTCTTGCTGCAAAATACACATACAAATTGAAATTCAATTATCAATACATACCTACACAAAGTCCCGCTAGTTTAAATTGCAAAATTAGTCCCGCTGTGTTAATTTGAAAATTCAGGTAATCCAAACAGGCTATACAGCAACTTTCAATTTTAATTGGTTTTTGTGTGTAAATTTTGAACAACAAAATTGTGTACAAGGGGGAAAATTAACAACATGAAGTATTGAAATCTATTTTAATTAACCCTTTGGGCGTCATGAAAAAGTTGTCTTTATTCTTCTTAAACTTTACATTACATTTTTTTATCATGCCAAATGTAACGTAACTTTTTTATCTCTTCTTGTACCAAAATAAAACATTTAAGGATAAAATAAAAATGTTATGTAAATACTTTTTTGTTTACAGCATATTTAAATTTTTTGAGATTTGAAAATGTATTCTCGTATTTGATTTTAAGCAGTTCCTTTAGTTTTATATTTTAGTAAAAAAACATATTGTTAACATTAACCATGAACCACTATAATATACGATATAGTATACGCGCGAAACAAAATATGCATATGAGTTGACAACGCAGCGATCAGTGATGAGAGAGGCAGTGACGGGGCGGGGCAATGCCGTTTAGAGAAGGCGTGGCCAGCACACAAAAGACTCCTTTCAGCCAATGAGAAGCCAAGGCGACCGCCATTATTACTATTTTGAGGTAGAGCAGTAGTAATCTATGCCACGGTAACTACTAGAACTACCTAACGTCAAAATAATGTACTAACACAGCAGCTACAAAATAAAGAACATGAAAACACGGGTTCACGCTAAAGATGTTTTGTACTTGTCCTGATCCTCCGCGGACCCACGTCAATGACGCCCAAAAGGTTAAAACACCTAAATAAAACACAAAACATTACGGTACTATAAATTGCAATTGAAAATGTTTGCCGTGGATCAGCATTGCAATGTAGCGTATTATTCAATGCAGCCATTTTCAATGCAGCGTATTATTCAGTAGAAAGAGTTTCTCACATGAAGTCCCCGTGCCCTGCTCTGAAAGCCAAATGTAATTCTTGCTCACAGATGGTCACTTTGCCTGTGGTGTAAAAGGAACAAAGTCTCGGAAAATGAGAAAACTCAACAAAAGGTACAAGAAGTAAGTACACAAGAGTCAGCCGAGGAAGGTGAACACTTTTTGATAACATTTTCAGTGTTAGTTCTAAGTCTTGGGAAGTAGATCTTGTAGTAGAACTACAAGTATAAAATTTTCCCTGGACAGTGGTGCAGATGTTACCGTCATTTGGTATGACATATGACACATTTTTTAGAACATCCCTTTAAATACAAGTCAAATTAAACTGTTTGGACCGGGCAGATTCCCTATTCAAGTTCGAGTCGGTTTTAGGCCAATTTCACGGTATAACAATGAGAGATCATATACTCAAGATATCTATGTTATTGAAGGGGAACAAAAGCCTTTGTTGGGAAGACCAGCAATTGAAGGACTAGGGCTTATAAAATGGAATAATTCCTTGACTAAAGCTGAAGTTGTCAATAAGTACCCTGAACTGTTTGATGGCATTGGAAAAATTAAGTCCGAAGAATATCATATAGAAATCAAGCCAGAAACTAAACCCTATGCAATTGGGTGTCCAAGACAATTCCTTTTAGACTTAGGAATAAAGCCGGGAGGAACTAAACCGATTAGAAGAAAGTGGCATAATTTCCAAGGTTAGTGCACCTACAGATTGGGTAGCTGGAATGGTTATTGTACCAAAACCTAATGGGGATGTTAGGATTTGTGTGGATTATACACAATTGAATAAATCTATTAAACGAGGCGATCAGTTTTACCTTGGTGAATGAAATTTTGGGACAACTTCAAGGAGCAGAGTATTTCTCTAAAATTGACTGTCGATCTGGTTACTTTCAGATACCTCTGTCTGAAGAGTCGAAACAACTTACTACATTTCTTACACACAAGGGGCGTTATTGCTTCAATAGATTGCCCATGGGGATAACAAGTCGCCAGAGGTGTATCATCAAAAGATGAACAGAATCTTACAAGGACTGGAAGGTGTTTTAACTTTGTTAGATGATTCTATTGTTTATGGAAAAACCTTAGAAGAACACAATGAAAGATTGGATTCAGTTTTGAACCGTTTGAAGACTTATGGTGTCACTCTGAATGAATCAAATGTGATTTTCTTACTCAAAGGCTGAAGTTTCTTGGACATGTGATTTCCAACAAGGGAATAAGCCCAGATGATGATAAAATTGAAGCTATACTAAAGCTTGATGCTCAAAGTGTGTCTGAAGTAAGACGTCTGTTAGGGATGACTAATACTATATCAAATTCTTCCCACAGTTATCTTCTGTGACTGAACCTATCAGAGATTTATTGAGGAAAGACAGAGATGGCATTGGGATTCAAATCAAGAAACTAGCTTTCAAGAAATCAAGAAATTTTAACAAAACCGCCAGTTTAGCATTTTTGAGACTAACAGAAAAACAAGAATAGCAGCTGATGCCTCACTCGCTGGTTTAGGAGCGTTCTAGAACAAGAGGTCATCAAAGGGTGTGTGGAAGCCTGTGCGATGCATCTCGCAGTTTAAATGAGACTGAAAAGATACTCAAACATAGAAAGAAGCTCTAGGTATTGTTTGGGCATGTGAAAAAATTTCAAGATTACATTTTGGGAGATGATAGTTCAAACTGATCACAAACCCCTTTTGACTTTATTTGGACTCAAACCTCTCAATGAGTTGACACCTAGAATTCAAAGGCTGAGGATGAGATTAATGAGATTCAAACATCATTGGAATATGTACCAGGAAAAACTTTTCCGC
This sequence comes from Matsumurasca onukii, assembly GCA_018831715.1. Lineage (NCBI taxonomy): Eukaryota > Metazoa > Arthropoda > Insecta > Hemiptera > Cicadellidae > Matsumurasca > Matsumurasca onukii. The sequence continues at coordinate 38,377,193 of CM032062.1, forward strand.
CAGACACTCAAGATGTCCAGTAAGGGTAATAATCGGGATGAAAATGTGTCAGATGATCTAGAACTGTCGATATATATAGTGAGCCAACCTAATGTTTCGGATCAATTTTGGAAAGCGTAAAGAAAGAAAAAATGATGAAGAAATGATAATGGTTAAACAATACATTGTCAGGCTGGCCGACTCAGTTTTCTAATATAGCTTCAAATACAAGCTATGGTAATGACTTATGGATAAATCAAGGTGTACTGATGTGCGAAATCGGTTGTAATTCCATATTTTACAAAAGGAAATGCTTGAAAAAATTCACGAAGGTCATGGTGGACAGAAAAAATTATTGAGAGCCAAGGATACTGTTTGGTGGCGAACATAAATGAACATGTAATTGAAAAAAGTTAATAAGTGTCGGGCCGCATAGAACACCGTCGCAACCACAAGAACCATTAATGGCAACAAAACTGCCTCAAAGACCATGGCAAGTTTTAGGCATGGATTATTTTAAAGCTAACGGAAACTAATTTAGCTGTGGAGATTACTTCTCAAGATACCTGGATATTCAGAACATGACAAACAGTTTGAAAACTTGTGCAGCTATAAAATACTTAAAGAGACTTTTGCTTTTTGAATTCTGAGGTGATCCGATGTGATCAAGGTACTAACTTGAACAGCTTTGAAATGCAAGAGTTTGCAAAGTCGTGGGGTTTTCACATTGTCACAAGTAGTGAAATATCCAGCAAGTAATGGATTTGCAGAAGCAATGGTAAAAATCTCCAAACAAAATTGTGCTCAAAGAAACATCGAATTGGGACTTTTAGCCTACAGATCAACTCCAGAAGTAGGGCATAGTCAGTGAGATGCTGATGGGAAGGAAGCTAAGAGGAACCTTACCAACACGGACGCGATCTGCAACCCAAGTGGCCCGATCTAGCAACCCTGAGACAAAATGATCATCGTCTGACTTGGGCGAACAAAACTACAATGGCGACATCGCAGCTAAGCCTCTTCGAGCTTCGGGGAGATGATGTGGGTCCAAGATCGTAGGAGTATGGACGAGTTACACAAAAGATCAAACAGCTCCGCACAGATACTACATAAAGATGCGAATGAAGGAGTTATTGACAGGAATAGAAAAATGCTAGTGAAAACCTAATGGACCTTTTAGAAGGAGAGATGTGGATTATGTTTCAATTATTTAAAATAACAGCTGTTGTATTTTGTTTGTTTACATTTAGTTAGTTGTTATAAACAGAGTTTTGGAAAGCATCTATTTCTTTATTATAATTCTTTCTTTTAGTAAAATGCCTAATAGGAGTAGGCAAAACATTTGTTTTATTTCGTTGACAAGAAGATTATTTGAGTCCAAACACTGTAGCTTGGGAGCTGTAGCCGACGTACATGTCTATTTCAAGCTGGAATGGATTTTTACTTGACATGCAGAAAAGATGTGTAGATCACGAAAAGACAGAGAATTCCCTTTGGTAACTAGCTGGTTATATCATTTATGAACAATAAAAAGAACTACACATAGGACCAAGAACAGAGCCCATAATGAGAAACCCGTTATTTACACTGTTGTTGTAGGCTGGCCAATTAGACAACATCAAATGCCTTTTTAGGTCCAAGAAGATTCCCATGACATGTTCCACGTTTATCGAGAGAGAGGAGGTAATATGTGAAATAAAATCAAACATTGCATCGAGGGTGGACATATTCTTAGAAACCAAATTGCTTGTCAGTTATGATATTATTTCCTTCCACTACCTAACCGACTTAAGTAGATCTTTTCTAGTAGCTTGGAAAATTTTGATTGGATAGCAATAGGGTAGGTAGTTCTCGAAGCACATAGACAGCCACTTTTAATAATAGCCTTTGACCATAGATGTTTTTAAAGAAGATGGAAACTCCCACTTTGGAAAGACGAATTGACAAAGTGACAAAGACAGGCAAGTTCTTCTCGCACTCTTTAAGCATTTTACTCGAGATAACATCTTTGCCAGCTGAAGAACTAGAAGCACGGTGGCCCGGATGACACCGATGACTTCATCATCCGTAGTTGGAACAGAAACATTGACTTGATTATGCGATGGAAGTTCCCAGGCACTCCAGTCGAGGCCTTCTTTGGAACCTATTCCAACGATGAATTAGCTTGACTCTAAACTTATTGTACTTTGAAATTGCCAATGAATTGTTAAACTGTTAAGTGCCCAGGTAAAAGAGAAATTATATCACAGAGTTCAATACAACTGTAGCCAACATTTTCCCTCAGGCTCAATAACTCAATTTTTCCCAGAAGTTCCATAAATTTTAATAATTTGTTTCAGGTTTTCTCTGATTTGGCAAACCTGTAGTGCGTAAATCCCAGAAACATATCCTTGATACAGGGTGTCCAGTGTTGAAAAAAAAACAAAATTCCAGTATAATTCTTGCATTTTCTTATGTTGCCGATTTACCATTTTTTGGGGTACGGTGTCTTAGGCACCAATTCACATTTAATTTAAGGAAAACTGTTGAAATGCTATCTCTAGAGAATCATAGCTGCTCCCAGCCATGACAAAGAGTGCACTCCTAAACCAGTTTGGAACGTCACCTATTTAAATTTATACAAGATTAGCATTTTCTATATGTACAACGACGCCAAAGGTAAAAGTTAAAGAGTTTTAAATATTTCTACACAAAGCTCGCTTCACGCACACACCATAATGAACTGCACTTTTTTGAGGACGGAATACTGCAAGAAGAGAGATTTCGACACAGATCCCCAGAGCACTATTTTGTACAATAGCCTGGACTCTATAAGTGATGTATACCAGTGCTCGATTTGGAACAAGGAACGTCTCGAACCTCTCTGTAAAAAAAAAAACTAAATTATTTGAAAACAGTTAAAATTCTTTTGTCAGTGAGTTAACTTACGAGCGGATTAAGAACATCATGTATTTATACTAACCCTGACCCTTTGTTAGTATGGAATACCCCAGACCCCGTGTGTCCTTAACAGAGTCTGCACTGCTTTTAGAACGAGCACTGTGTATACTGTCGATCCCTAGGTTCTGTTTATGTTCATGACAAAATTTCCGCTTATTCCCAACTTTGTACCGTATAATTCCCAGAATTCTTGTATGATAGACACACTGTTGGAGTTTTTCGCTACCTTTAATATCGCAAAGTCATGACTTATATGTAAATTATATCAACAGTGTGTGACTACTGTCCTTATAAGTGGAAATTTTCCAGCTTACAATGCCACAGTAAACTGTCAGTAAGAGCTGCAGTGTTTACCAACTCTTTCCCTCTCCCTTGAGAACCATATGGGATAGGAGTTCTAATTGTTTTGGTTGACGGGTGAAAGCGTTATTCTTGCCTCACCTATTATAAAAACTATTCTGTTATACATGGCTACTCCATTTCAAATTGGCTTTAAATTTACTAACCTTGTTTCAACTTTTTCTTCTGTGGTTCTAGAGTACATTTTCCAGCTGGATCTGACGCACTGTCTTTCATGTTAGCTGCAATAAAACCAGATTGTTAAGCTGAAATATGAAGGATTTAGGATTACATATACACTATCACGAGTACATACTTGTTACCACGTATACCTTTACTGTACTATGTGTACCTATAGTATTCTTATCTGTGTATTTTCACTGACCCCTTTTACACCATTGGATAAGATAAAAATAACTTAATTGCCAGACAGTAAAATTGCATAAGGCATTGGAACCAACAGGGGGGAAGTAGATGCATTGAGGTAGATACATGACATTTCCTCACCTTTCTCTATAGAGCCAAAACTCAATATAGAGCAACAAAAAATTAATAACATTAATTAATGTTTGCGTCCGTGGCTCAGTGGAATTCGATTGGCGGCACAGGCACATGGATTTGGACCGCTTTCCCAAAAAGCGTTTGGTAATGCCCACAAAATCTTAGGTTAAGTCTCAAAATAAAAATGCCATTGGCGTAGGCAGTAAAAAGAAAATTGTGGATAATAACACAACTTAACCTGTATTCCGGTCACATCTGAGCCTACATCTACGAGTAATCAAATTTTAAATGTGCATACTTTTTGTTTAGGTTTGTGGGCAAGTGATCGTGTTTATTTATATTTTGACAAAATGTTGAAAACCCTATCAAGATGGATTATGTGTCAAAAAAAGGATTAACAATCATACGAGATAAATTAATTAGGAGATAGGAGGCAGCTTAATGATGGATTGTAATTGATCCAAAACCGGTCAGGCCAAAATACAAATTCAATTTGACACTTACAAGATAGTAAGTATTTCACAGTACTATTCCCTTAATTTTATTTAATTTGTTTTTGAGTCTTGAATCCAGATATTTATTTAATTAGGATCACAAGTATGCTGTGCCAATATTCGAACCTATGACCCCTCCACGCAGTAGACAGCAACTCTAGTCACTGAACTTAGGACGCAGACACCTGATTTGGCTACCTTAATAATCATGGGAGCTCCCCGACGCTATTATTTGGTTTGTGCTAGGTCCTGTCAGACTGCTCTATAGCAATGATTCTGACAGTGATGATTTTATAGTTGATTCTGTGTGAAACTAGGAAGACAGCAAGTACAAAATATAATAACCAAATCCATATCACATAGAAAACTGACACATTTTTAACTTTGGATTTATTAAACATAATCAATCTAAACCAAGGTTAAAATACTGTCCGGGTTTACTACTATTTGCTAAATTTAGTGGCTAGATCAGTACAATGGAAGTCTAAGATAAAACCCAACATCCACTCCAAAACCTTTGATATTGCAGATTTTACTTTATTTTCCATTCCAACGGCAAAACCCATAATACATTGAGTTTACTCATAATTACTAAACAATTATACAATTTAACTATGAAATTATACAAAAGTATAGATTATATAAAAAGGTATAACGATAAGTAAGTGTTTTCAACTCTTGTGGGCACAAAAAAACAATATCACTGGAATGCCCTGGAGTGTTAAGCTCCCGTCTTTTGACAGTTGATGCAAAGACATAAATAAATATACAACAAATTTACCTGAGACCATCAATCCCAGAATGTAGAACGTTAATTTATGTCTGTGCTCTTGTTTCATAAATACTAAGGGTTAACTTTCAAAACAATTCCTCTTTTCTTAGGCCGGTTCGACTATCGGTGGTAAACCTAATAGGCCACCTAAGAATGATAAGTGTTTGCTTATTCCTAGCATAGGCCTGGGCTGATTATACGAACAACAAAGCAAATGAAAGAGACCTGAGCTTAATTGAAAATCCTGAAACCGTCAAAAGCTCCCTTCAATGACATGGGTTGAAAGGCAACAACAGCACAATGTCCGATTTGATGGTGTTAAAACTAGCTGTATCAATATATTTAAATACTAGAGAACAAGTAACACACAACACCTCTACACGCAATCAAAAATACTACGAATTAAACTAATAAAGGACTATATTAATAAATAAACATCAAACAGGCACACGATTAGCCGAGGAATCAAGCAATCAAATTACCAAAACCAGAAATCCCTGTCACCACTCACCAAAAGTGTTGGGAAAAAGCAGACAAAAACTTCCTAGCGCGGGAAAGAAACAAAATCAGAAAGTCAAAGGTGGTAGCAAAAAGCTTTACTTCCAACTATCACTGTATAAAAATACATCGTTTTAATACACGCTAAACGACCAGACCAGCATTGTAAGTGAATAAAATGTGTTAAATAAGAATATAAATGCTAGCTTTCGGCAAAGATTTGCTCAAACCTAATCAAATATGCTATACAGAGTGAGAAAAAATGTGGACCGCCGTATCTTAAGCGGTGCAAAAGAGACGGCAAGTTTGCTACAAAATTATTATAGCATATCCAAATGACATACTGTGATACTATTCTGTATAATACAATAAATACTCAGTGCTCCTTGGTAGTTTCAATGTAAAGGAAATTCAAACCAGATTTCAGAAAGGTTGAATCATTCAAATCGCCGCTGATGATTGACGCCATTGGTGGATTTTCATTGACAAAGTTTGCATCTGTAATCGAAGCAATGGATAAATGTATAGGTTTTCAGTACTTGATAGTACTGTACATAAAAATACGTATAATGCGGTTAATGCCGCAAAGAGGATCTCAGTAGGATGCCATCCTTAACTTAAAATATATCGAAACCGGGTATCTTCAGAAAGAGTGATAGGAGTCGGAAGAAAAACTTTAAACAAAGCATAAACTAATAATGTCAAAAATAAGGAAATATTAAAATGTATAATTCCACATACCAGATCTCAATTAGGACCAGGCCGACACGTAGCTAAGCTATAAGCGCTGCTGGCATGAGTGAATCGCATTTGGCTATTCAAAATGACTTATCATTAATTGTTCAGATGTCCATGCGAATTCAACAAACTCCAAAATCAAAATAATGTTGTCAGTTGCATTGTTGTTGCGTTAGCTGGCTGGGGGAGCGCATAGCGCCAGCGGACATAGGCCCGGAAGTCATAAATAAGTTACAATAACTTTGTTATTTCTCATTTGGTTTTCAAGATTTATACGTTCTTGGAAAAGAAAATCATTAAATAGCCTACACTAACAATAATTTGTTGTAAAAGTACTAATTTTTAAGTTATTCAATTTTGAACATTTTAAATGGCTGCCATTTTGAAGGTCGATAGCCAAACTATTTAATTATTTTTTCCTAATGAGAAAATAGTATTTTAGTTTTTTTACCAATGTTTGGTAAAAATCAGTGGATTAATTTTTTGTCATAACTATTCACATCCACACAGACAGACGGACAACGAAGTTCCGGAGACCTATGTTTATATGGTAAAATATTATTGTTTAGACCCAAGGAACATGTCTACAAAGTATGTCCGGAGAGTTCACCGACACCCTGTATAGTAAGTCGAGGAGGGGGGGAAGGAGGAAGTGTTGAGTACATTGACTTTTAATAGGTGAGACGCGCACTGTGGTTGCATTCCTGGGCACGATAGCGTCACGAGATTCCAGAAGTAACGGCCCACACAAGACGTTAGAATAAGAATAAGTTAAACTGTAAGGATCCTACGGACCCAACTACATGTGTTCGCAAGAACTAGAGGCATGATATAATCAGTACCGAGTGTATTAAATTTTTTTATTTAGAGTCACTATGGTCTCTACGACGGCCGGTTTCCCAAATCTCGTTATCCTACTTTGTACCGATCAAAATGTATACCTCGGTTTAAACTCCGAGGCGTTTCCCAACTTTTGACTGGCACAGCATAGATTAAACCTCGCATGTCTGTTTTCTGTTTGATTTCGGTAGAAACAGAAAAAAAGTGTGTTCGATCAGAGTTGAGGTTATGTTTACTGACCCCAATGTAAAGAAGATAGGCCTATTTTGTTTGATCGTATTTTATCTTATTCCCTGCTTACTTTTCTCCATTATGAAAGGAAACGCGACACAAACGGGCTAGAGCATCAGACCCTTGCTAATGATGGTAATGGAGGACTTGTGCATTCTGCCCAACTCCCCACGTCGATAAAAAAAAGGACTGGAGGCATAGAAACTCAATGCGCACTAAAATGTATCCGCAGGTGACAATCGATTTTTGTTACTTGTGGATCTCAAAGAATCACTAATAAAATTTAGCAGTAATATTGCAGTTTCCTTCATCATTCGAAATCTTTCAAAAACTTTTCCTTCTTCCCATCTTCCGAAATTATTAACTATCAGTCTTTCCCTGATTCTCGTAATTCTTCCTCAACTTCTAATATTTTCAACAGTTCATCCATTTGACTAAAGAATTATGTATTGTACTTAAAACTAAACAAGAATACATATTAAAAAGTAGGCTACTGGCTAAATATTTGTAAACTTAATATTATGGCTGTGATTTTGACCAAATTTGAGGAGTTATTCATTCCAATATTATTAATTTCCATAATATTTCCAACAGTTGAATGAATTATTCCATTTAACTGCTTGTGCATTTAAAATAATAAAATATAGATACGACGATTTATAAAAGTAATAGGTTAAGAATTAGTGAACTTAATATTATGGTGCGAAGGCTTTTTTGATTTACAGGTTTGAGGTTAGGTTTTTGTTTACTTCGACAGTATAACCTTGGATCAGCTGTTTAAACCACCTGACAGTTAGTTTGTTCCGCCCGACGGTACAAATTTTGAGAAACACCTCGAGATAAACGCGGTTTAAACGGCCGATCTCAGTTAACTGATTGGGGAAACCGGCCCAAGAGAATATACAGGACAGGCAACCACAGTACGTAACAGCCGGGAGTTTCTGAGCAACTAGTAGGTGACGCCACGCCGAGGATGGCGTTAACAGTTAACTACGTAACGGTGGGATTGGAAAAGCGTTTAGCGAGTTACGGTGGAGCGTCCGCGGGCCCCACTTTAGGCACCGCTGATAACGTGGAGTAATAAGTGTAAACGATGTTTTAAACTTGCTGACGTACTTAATTTATGAAATATTTTCTGGCTTTTGAACTCGAAGCGTAAAAACTCTAAAATTTGTGTATTTGTAAACACATAAACTTGTCGTATACAAATTTAAAGCCACTTTTAGCTCTTTCCGGCTGGTTTCCTACGTCGGTTTTTGTTGTCACAGATAATATGTGGTTTTTATCTAGTGGCACTACTAAAATTCCCTTAGTGAAACCATTGACTTTAAATAAAATCAATGGAGAAACTCAGGCTTTATACAAATTATGATCATGTCCGTTGAATATACAAACGGAATGAAAATATTATTAGATACAATAAAATGTACAAAGTACCATCCCTTTTTTCCTGTTGCGTCTCTAAAGGTTTTAGTTTATAGTGCTTAAAGTGTAAAAGGGCTTTTGGCTGTAAAACTTACCAGAGGCTAAATATTGGGTTGACAGTTTCCTGTTGTTTCTCATGTTCTTTTTCTTCACTCCTCCAATTTTATTTTCTGTCTTTCCGGTGTGGCTCCTTCGTGTGTAAGTTGTGAAATTTTCATCAACTATCCTAGCCGACTGAGTCCAAAATGAAGGTAAGTTCAATTACTATAGTGGTATTAATTTTAATTATCTAAAGGTCTCTTTTACTAGGCATTTATTTCGTTTGTAAGTTGTGTCTATATATTTACTACGATCGGATCTAGTGGGATAACCTCAAGCCGTAGTACTTGACCATAGAGATTTTTATGTAGACCGAGGCTGAAACTGCGATACATTTCTAAATTATAATTAATTTTCAGCGACGTTCATGGCTATTGTTCTACGTTCAATTCTCACAATCTCGTGCCTAGGTTTAGCCTAGTTTTAGCTTAGACAGGCCATAGCCCTACAGAACTAGGCCTTCATATTCCGTTGGATGAAACAAGCCAGACCAGACTTGCTTGAAGTTGGAATAAATAGTTATCCGTTGCATGCTTCCAGTTTGAATGTCGGGTTATAATCAAACTTAGGTTGAAGCATTCAGCCCCAACTTGGTAAGCTTGGTGTTGGACACACTTAACTCAGGTGCACTGTCCAAACCCGCTATCAGTCCATAACCGTTCCAATCTTCGGTAAAATTCCAGTACAGTGACTTATGACTTTTTAGCACTTTTCTAAGTTCATACCTTCCAAAAAGGCCAAAAAACAATGTTTCGATTCCGAGAAACTTGCAGAAACTATTCACACACTAAAAATAACTAACTTGACCTAACCTAACTTCACGATTATGCCTTATTCAGCCTTTATGTTAATTTGAAGTGGGTGACAGTGACTGTCGCTCGTCATTAAGAGTACCGCCAAGAGCACTTTGTCCAGCTTCCTCTTATAAAATAGTTCCAACTTTAAAGGCACTTTTAAATATGTTCAACATAAAAAATTAACTAACCTAACCTCACAATTGTAACTTATTCACCTTTAAGTTAATTTAAAGTGGGTGACAGAGACTGTCGTCTGCCACAGAGTGTCACAGCCTCCGATTGTTAATTAGTCCTAACTTTAAAGCCACTTTTAATTAAGTTCCGCGCCCCAAAACCAATTTTTATATGTTTAGGAGCCTCCTCCACATTGTGTTAAATCAGTTTTAGCTTATGAGATAAAAGTCACTGTTCTGGAATAATACCCAATCTTTATGTGTAAATATAACAAAATTCACTATGAGTGATTTGCTGTAGAAAATGAACGTCAAAAGGTTGCTACAAAATGTTTTCAACCTTAACTTACCTAGTCTAACTTGAACTTAATCTTAATATTACCAACCCAATTATGAAAGGATTTTATGTTCTGACTAGTTGAGGTCGGTCCAGCAGGCAACAGAGGGAGATGTTTGTAAGTTACATTAAGGGGAGTAAAGAGATTCCCCCACATTTATTAACATAAGTTATTATGTTGTTGGCTGTCTATTTCCCCTTTGTATTATATTAGTTAAATACATATCCGTTAAATACAGTTTGGTAAAGAGTACTAAAAATGCACCTTGAAAGTAAAATTTATCTCAAAGTGTTATTAAACCACTGAACTTGGCCAAACAATCATAGAGTAAAGCTAGTAAATAGAAACAAACTTATTTTTAAAATATTCGCCTTTTGATAACACAAGCTGTGATTTTGTGTTTTAGCTAAACGTGTCTTATCCCCCTGGGGGTACTCAGAAACTGTTCGAAATCACTGACGAACACAAGCTCCGCATGTTCTATGAAAAACGAATGGGAGCTGAAGTGGAAGCTGATGCCCTAGGAGATGAGTGGAAGGGCTACGTTGTTAGAGTTTCTGGTGGAAATGACAAACAAGGTTTTCCCATGAAGCAGGGTGTTCTTACAAACAGTAAGTTGGTTAATTACTATTCTAGTTCTTATTTATGTAGGCCTATAATTTTTTAAATTGTTTCTTTCAATGAATGTTTTAAAGACCCCTTTCTTGAGAAGTTATAGCTTATATATAACATTAAGATTAACATGAATGCCTACCTCCAACTCTACTGTCGCTCAGCCCTAAATAATCTATTAAGTAACAAATAAATAACATAACCTAAAGTCAGTTATACTGTCTTTAACCACAGTGTTATTAGAAAAGCATGCATTATATTTGTGAGGATGTGTAAGAATAACAAGACTTGGAGTATGCTCTAATGGTGCCGATGTGGAAGATAAAGCCATAATGTATTAAAATACTAACTTATTAAAATTAAGTACCTTACAAAAGGTAAGTTGGTTTACCGTAACAGCTGTCCGTGAGCCAAGACAACTGTCATCTATGCCATTAACTAGTAACTATTAATGCAATCAATCCACCAAAGCTGGTTAAAGATGAAAGAGGTAATTATCAGGTAGAAAATACGACTCTGGCCTTTTCCAGCCACAGAAAACTATTCCCTAATAGGGTAGTAGGCTGACTCCACCCGTTGTCAAAGGCTTAAACTAACCTTAACTACGTCATAGAAAACACATAACCTAATATTACCTAGTCAAAGAAACATAATAAATATTAAATGGGACAACAACATGTAATATGGTAGAATTTTTTTTGAATGGGTGGATTTGTTTTTTTTTTAGTTAAAAGGCTTAAGACTAAAAGAGGTGTTGCTGTATTTACTGCAAACCCTTCCTTTGAAATAGATTTATATGTAAATATCTCTGCTAACAAGTAAGTTATTTCTTTTTCTTGCAGGCCGAGTGCGTCTGTTGCTATCCAAGGGACATTCTTGCTACCGACCCAGGCGAGACGGAGAGAGGAAGCGCAAATCTGTGCGAGGCTGCATTGTTGACTCTAATCTAAGCGTACTCGCCTTAGTCATTGTGAGGAAAGGAGAAAATGTAAGTCACAATAGTAATCAAAGTTTAATTTAATTTACTGTTTAAGTTAATCCTGACAATGGTATAATAATGGTAAACTATAGACCTACATTGATCTTAATCAGACTACAATAACTAACTTAAAGAAATTTTCCTAATATGGTTAGTCAGTGTTATAATAAATTTAGTTTTTTTAGCCCAACATAAATAAAATATGTTGTTTTAAAAGTTAATATGTCTAAAGGATTTGACTCAGGACTGCAACAGAATTGATGAAGTTTATTGTTGACAATGGGAGGATTTCAGAAGTTGAACTATTATTCCAGCTTGGATTGATAATATTTTTGCTATTCAAACAAGATGAAGGGCAGTTTGCCAAAATCCAAATTGCAGAACTTATGGGTGCACTGTTCAGTGATGGTCATAGTTGGACAGAAGAATCATTAAGAACCTGCCATATTATTCATGTCTGAATTTGAATTTCTCCAGTCTAAAGAGCCACCATAAAGGACACCATGCAAATCTTATACTGTCTAACTTTCTGCCAAAACAAGTGCAACTCAAATATACGCTGGTACTTTTCTTACGTTTCAATGTAATTTTAAATAAACTAGCTTCAACGTAAAGTAACAGTGTCTCGGAACAGCCATAAGGGATGCTGAAATATCAACCTAGATTTTCGTTATTACCTACCATAATTGTTGTGATTACAACACTATTCTTATGCTTTTGTGGCATTCATGTGTCAGTACCATGTCCGGCCATCTAGCATTAAAGGTCTTTAACAAGCCAACAAAACCTCTTGAGAAACTCACTTGAAATAGTTCTCTAATAGAAATTGTATAACTAAACTTTATACGATAGGGTAGGAGTGGTTCTATGTTCCTCATAGACTAAAAGGGCAAAAACTGCTTGTGAAAACAGTATAATACACAATAACCTTTTTATGGCCAACTTTAACATTTTTTTGCTAATGTTGGTGTAAGATTTGAAAAAAAATTAAGCTATACAAACCTAGGGACAATCTTTGAGAATATGGAAAGCAACTTTTCTCATCTCGACACTGAAAAATAGCGTTCTAAACAGGGAACTACGAGAGCATGTTTTGAGTAACTTTTTCAGCGGTGATCAATAACTTTCAGGAATGATCAATTCTCTTAACGTCAAAAGACAATGTTTTCATCTGTTTGAAAATAAAGTAGTATTAACAAAAAAGTTTACATTTTATACTTAATACAAGTTTATTTAAAAAATATTGGGTAGGTTGTTGTATACCTACATGAATTCTTAGAATAAATACAGAATATTTAAAAGACTTGAATAATTTCTTAAGTTATACATTTTGTAAATGTGTACAAACAAGCTGACTTAAAGGATGCCTGAAGGTTTGTCCTTTTAACTGTAAGTTATTTATGTAGAAGCTAAATTTTGAGAAAAGTTCTGTATGTGCCTGAACTTACAGGTGAGCATGCTCTTATTTCTACAACTCCTTTCTTTTTTAAAGTATATCCCGGCCTAGAGACCTTGTTCCTAAATCTAACTTAACACTAGTGTAAATACTAAGTTCTTACTAGTGTGCATACTATGGCTGTTTTCTGACCTTACTATCGGCTGTCGCCGCAACAATAGGGCAGATCTTTAACAGTACAACTTTACCACCTTAGAAAGAGAATTTGTTTGGTTTAATTCTAACAAAGTACTTAAAGGTGGAACAGTAAAGAGCCATTTGTGGATTTAAGTGAAAGATTTTTCTTTTGCTTAGTAAACATCTGGTACACACCAAATACATTTTTAAATATTACAGCTACTACTTTTACAAATTTATCTAAAAACGTTGTATATATTTGTAAAGATAACCTTAGCTTTATAACTAATGTACATAGTCTTAGGGCCGGTTTCCCAAATTCTCGTTACCCGGTTTACTTAAACCGATCAAATGTATACTCTCGGTTTAAACCCGGTATGCTTCCAACTTTTGACTGGGCAGCATAGATTAAACTCTGCATGTCTGTTTTCTGTTTGATTTCGGTAGAAACAGACAAAAAAAAAGTGTGTCGATCAGAGTTGAGGTTATGTTTACTGACCTGTAAAGAAGATAGGCCTATTTTGTTTGATCTAATTTCTATCTTATTCCCGTTTACTTTTCCATTGGTATGAAAGTATGAAACGCGGACACAAACGGGCTAGAGCATCAGACACTTGCTTAATGGTTTTGTAATGGAGGACTTGTGCATTCTGCCCAACTCCCCTCGCCGATAAAAAAAAGGACTGAGGCATAGAAACTCAATGCGACTAAAATGTATCCGCAGGTGACAAGGCTCTCGATTTTTGTTACTTGTGGATCTCAAAGAATCATTAATAAAATTAAGCAGTATTGCAGTTTCCTTCCTCATTCAAATCTTTCAAAACTTTTCCTTCTTCCCATCTCCAAATTATTAACTATCAGTCTTTCCCTGATTCTCGTAATTCTCTTCCTCAACTTCTAATATTTCTAAATAGTTCATCCATTTGACTAAAGAATTATGTACTGTACTTAAAACTAAACAAAGAATACTAAAAAGTAGGCTACTGGCTAAGTATTTGTAAACTTAATATTATGGCTGGCTTTGATTTCCATTTGAGTTATTCATTCCAATATTAATTTCCATAATATTTCAAACAGTTGAATGAATTATTCCATTAACTGCTTGTGCATTTAAAAATAATAAAATATAGATACTAATGATTTATATAAGTAATAGGCTAAGAATTAGTGAACTTAATATTAAGTGGTGCTAAGGCTAGTTTTTGATTTACAGGTTTGAGGTTAGGTTTTTGTTTACTCGACTAGTATAACTTTGGATCAGCCGTTAAAACCACCTGCCTAGGCCAGTTAGTTTGTTCCGCCAAATCGACGGTACAAATTTTGGAAAAACACCTCCTCGAGATAAAACGCGTTTAAACGGCCGATCTCAGTTAACTGACGCTAGAAACCGCCCTTAGAGATGACAAAATTTTTAACATACAATCCGAGTCCAAGTAATCAAACTAGCAGTTAGGAAAACATTTGAATTTTCTAGACATTTTTAAAGAAATTTTTTGTTGTCACAAGGAAGAAACGAAACAATCGTATTGTGACAACTACGATAATGCATAGCGCAGTGCCGTGTACTGTAATACCTGACCTTGAACCGGCACCCCGCGACAGTGACATGCGGTGTCGCTGTGCATGCAGCTAACCTCACACAAAAGTATTGCAACCCTTCACGATGCAATGACCTAACTGAACATTTATACAGTACTGATAAATAAAGTATAATGTATGTTGTTCTTGTTTAATTAGACGTTATTTTGCATAAAAAATGTTAATTTTTGTTGAAACTTATCATTTAATAGCGTCTTTTTTCGGTTAATCCATGTTGGTTCGTCCAATTAGTTCGGATCAACGGGACTGTGGTGTATTGATATACAGTTTGTTTCAAAAGTCTCCCTCCCTTAACTTTTGAATGTCTGAAAATGTTAAAATACCACATGTTATAAGGGTGTAATTTTACTAAATTACTTTGTGATGGGTTTTGCTCTCCCTCCCCCTTAGAAATGGTGGAAGGGGGGTTTAGAGGGTAGGTCCAAGATGTTTAAGAGAACTCCTAGCTTGCGGCCCCTCGGTTAATAGGTCATTAAAATACAAAACCAATGAAAAGTTATGGACTTACTTTAGAGCTCTCCAAACTAATAGTACCAATCTACCACCTTTGAAAGATAATTTGTTTGGTTCAGTTCTAACAAAGTTCAGAAAGGTGGAACAGTAAAGTGTCATTTGTGGATTTAAGTGAAAGATGTTTCTTTTGCTTAGTAAACATATGGTACATAATAATTATTGCACGTTTGAATACTTCTAGAATAAGTAAGTTTATTTATTGCTAAGCCAATATAAAGCACACAGGGTGGCCACAGACCGGAATTATAAGCACCGGAAATGTGCATGAGTTCTGGGTGTCATCGGAAAAATCGCCCTCATATCGTAGCGGGTATAAATAGGTCCTCTGAGCCGCACGCAAGTATGTCAAACACACAACGTACTGCGCCTGCAAAATGGTGATCGGAACATACAGCGAGTCAGTAAATTATCTCTTATGTATTGCAAACATCGATCATAACCTGATTCATCGACCGTAGGTCTTAAATGGTTCACAAAAAGTATCGCTGGCGTAAAATGGTGGTTGGAACTCGTCTTAGGATTTAGATGATTCGTTATAAAACCCAAATGTAAACGTCCGACGTAACGTACTGTGAAAAATACCACTCTCAGAAAATAGGTTGAGCCTAAAGAGGTGATCAAAACGTCATGAGAGAGATATCAAAAATGACTGGGGACGTATCGGCCTTAAAATTGCAAACGTAACGTACTGCTGGAGTAAAATATGAACGTACCGCGAGACTGAAACATCTCTCTGAACAAATCACGGGCATTTGAAAAGTGTCGTGGGTAATAAACAGCTCTCGGAATGTATGGTGGGGTTTAAAGGTGATCGGAACTTATCGCGGGCATAAACTGGCGATCGGGAAGTGTCGCAGACTTTAAACAAGGATTGGTACATGATGCGGGCATAAAAAGGTCCTCTGCTACAGGGGAAGTGAACCGAGAAATATGTGTGAATTTTACCAATCTATCCGTGGCCACTCTTAGCACAGGATGTACTTTCATAACTCAGTCTTAGGTTTAGTTTGTCTTTTAGACTTTACTTGTATACCTTACAAAATTATGCTTAAACCGTATCAATACTTCATATATATTTTGGTAACCTTTTATACACCCACAGTTTTGTGTTAAGCAAAGGTGCTCATTTGACCGACAAGTTATCAGTAGTTCCATTTGATTAAGACACGTTTAAAACTAACCTACTGGCCATTTTAAAGGAAATCCCTGGTCTGACCGACACCACCATCCCTAGACGCCTGGGACCTAAGAGAGCATCCAAGATCCGCAAGTTGTTCAACTTGACCAAGCAGGATGATGTGCGACAGTTTGTAATTAAGCGTCCTCTGCCCCTGAAGGAAGGCAAGACCAAGCAGCGCTTCCGTGCCCCCAAGATTCAGCGTCTCATCACTCCTGTCACTCTTCAGGTATGTGACTGTTACTGTACTATTTAGTTTCATCTAGTTTCTCTAAATTCATGGAAGAGAAAATTTAATAAGTATGTAGCTCTTTCCATACCATGTAGATAAAAGTTTTAATTGACTCCAAAATTCTATGAAAGTCTTGATTTCATCGTAGGCCCTTACGCGAGTCTAAAATGATATAGCTGCATATAATAACAAAAGTTGTGGTTTCTTAAACGCCAATGAGAGGCTACAAGTTGCCATTCTCCACAAATAATTTTTGGTTTTTAAATTGGTTGAGGAGTACACGACTCTTAAAATAGTATTTAACAGATATTGTGAATTTAGTCTAAATGGGGAAATGAACTAAGATTGTTTGGGAAAAATTATAATTTTGTTGTTCTTGTACACTGGACAAGTTTACAGTTTTCTGTTAATTTCAAGTTTGTCTTTGTATGTTCAAATGATGATCAATCAAGGTTTGCATGTATTACCTGAACTATTGTGTTGAAATAAATACTGAGAACGTACAAAGCATTTCCATCCCTATTCATTCATTTACCTAACATTAAGTTATTTTTCTTGAATAATTTATGCTTTTGGGTAAATTAAGTGGCCAAGTTTCTACTGGTGGTTCCTACTGTTCTTCAGTGATGATACCGGTGGTTCCTACCGGTCTTAGTGGCATATTCTAGACACTTGCTTTTACTAAGGACGATTTCCTCAATGATATTTGATTTGGGGGCAATTGTTCAGCTTCAGTTATCATTAACTGTTCAACTGTCAGTTTTAGATTTTCGCAAGCGGTTATGAAAATTGGTATTTTAACAGGAGTCTAAAGAGATTGTCTTGAACGCCGATGAAAGTATAGCGGGTCTAGAGATCATAGCTGTTTTCTACAAATGACTTTGTCTGCACCAAACCTCGGTGATAGCATTTCGCAGGTTTTGTAATTTTAAATGTGTATGGAAGCTTTGTAGAACCGGGAAGTAAATTGGAATGTTTCTTAACTACTATTAACATGGGTGGTGATTTTTCAGCTTCAGTTTGGTGGTAACTTCCGTTATTACTATTTCTGTTACAACCATTTCTCAAAATTACTGTCTGATTTAACAGTAATAAGGTTAATTCCAATTCATTTGTTAAATAAAAATCATTAAAAAAATTTCAAGTTATCACTTATTAATACCTAATTACTTTTTCAACTTCACTCAGTGCTATGTTCAAATGATGATGATAAAGGTTTGCATGTATTACCTGAAACATTGTGTTGATAATTCTTTCTGAGAACATACACTGTATGAAAAACACTTCAAGTGGTGGGAGAAACAATGACCTCAAAAGTCCCAATTAGGTATTCAACTTTGAAAATTAGCTTTTCAGACCGTGAAAAATCTTGACTTAAATTTTTAGGGGTCAGTGGACACTCTCAGAGTATTCAAAAACTTGAATTATCAATGTTCTAGTAAGTTAAAGTTTGCAAATTACCCTTTTGAGTGTTAAACGAGGAGATTTGAAAAATTGAGTTATTGAAGAATTTGGGGTTTTCAAGGTTAGGGTTATCAAAGATCTACTGTAATGTATTGCTGTATACTAACCAAATAGTATTCAAGCACTAACAGTGTTGTGTGTACAGCGCAAGAGGCATCGTCTGGCCCTGAAGAAGCAGCGTTGCTTGAAGCGCAAGGAGCAGACTGCCGAGTACGCCAAACTGTTGGCTCAAAGGCAGAAGGAGGCTAAAGTGAGGCGTCAAGAAGAGATCAAGAGAAGGCGCTCAGCTTCCATGAGGGACTCAAAATCATCAGCGGCTAGTGCACCTCAAAAATAAACTATCAACCAATTTGTTTCCTTGTTTTAATAAAAAAAAGTGAAAATTGGTTGATTGGGTTAGTTTTGATTTTACCCTACTTTCGTTCGTCAGAGTTCACAAATATCCAAACTTTATTGATGCATTGCAATTAGTGTTGGGTGGATTCCTAATTTTTTGATTCTCAATACCGATTCTAAACACCCACATGTGTTCGTGGTACTGTCGGGACAATTCCTTTTTTTCGATTTTTGGTTCCAATATTGATTTTTGATTCCGGGTTGATTCCCGTCCGGTCTTCAAAATCCGATACCTGGGACCTCCGGAAGGAATTGGAATCGTCTCTACCAGCCTATTAGCAATTGGAGGAAATTGCCTGTAGCTTACTACTCGTGCATATTTCTACCTTCGTTTGTTTTGAAAATTTAAAATTGTACCGTGTTACAAGACTGATCTTAACAGGGATCTAAGCGGGATTTGGGAGAGTAGCGAGGAATGGGTAGAAGTGGTAGTGGAAGGGGGCCACATGCGCGCCCTTGGTTGGGGCAGAGCCCCAAGGAGTCCCTAAAGATGCATGGCAGGCGTGGCCTCTCAGCTCTCGTGCTTCTCCATATCGCGTGCATAGTAGCTCCGCTAGCAAACTTGCATCGTTCTACATCACGCTCACCGTCAAGTCTGACCTGGCTGTAGCGTTGTACAAACGCTTGGATGAACAAATGTATTCATTTATTTTATTAATAGAGGATTTAATACAAAATTTAGATACATTAACGACTTGGGAGGGCCCAAGAGCCCATTAGGGAAAACTGCGCCAAGCTACCTACTTAGTCACTGACTCTCGATAGTACATAGCACACCGTGTGACAATCCTCAAACAAGCGGTTTCGCTTTTGATTCGGATAGATATTCGATTCTTGATGCTTAAAATAGTGATAGGTTTTAAAACCAATCCTTTCTTAGGTATCGATCCCCATCCTCAATTTTATGATATCGAATTGACTTTACTGACCGATTCTTTACCGTGGGATCGGAATCGACCCAACACTAATTGCAATATTGTAGCTTTTGCTGAAGAAAAAGCTGTATTACTATAAATCAAGGCATTAAAAGTCCAACAAAAGCTATGATACAGCGTTGCATTAATGAAGTTAGGGATATTAGGCTATTAGCCCTCAGTTTATAGATTAGTGTGTCTTGCCACAAGGTTTTGCTTAGATGTTAATGTATTGAGAAATTATACGTAGGCTCCAACTTCCATCAAGGTAGAAATAAATCTTGAAATACAGTAGACGCTCGCTTCGACCGGATTTGGGATGGTCCGGACCACCCCTCGGTAAAAAAGAATTTAAATACACATTGCTGAACGTTAAATGTGTTTTTATTTCGTGAGACCTTCAGTGTGAGTACTGCTATGAGAGTAGTGATTTTTTTTAATTGGTGTGTGTCTCAGCCAAACCGTCAGTAACGATCTGGACCTCAAATTACGTCATCTTGAGTCTATTTTTTATCGATCTAATACCAGGATATACTATCGGTATTCCCAGAGAGGGTCTACTGTATAAAGTTCTTGGAAATGGCATAACTCAAGATCGCCTTCACAGATATAACTTGCTCTTTGGGCTCCATTCCTCATATTTTGGGTGCATGACATTTTATATCTCTCGGTGGTTGATAAGTACCGTAACAAAGAGCCCAAACACAGCAAAAAGTTAAATTTTAATAATATAATGTTTTGCTGCTGTGATGCAAAATATCGGCTAAGTACAAGGGCAGATTTTCAGATGCCAACTTGGCAGAGCTTTAAATAAAGAATTGTTCCTGAAGATTTCACACCAAGCACTTCTAAAAGAACCACTTTTGTTATACAGAGAGATTCAACTTTTTGAAATTTTGTATTTGAAGCTTGTGGTTAATGTTATAGTTTCAAGATCAACAGGAGAGTGTCACGTTAAATTAATTACATTTAAGATCAAATGCTTTTTGAAAACAAATTGAAAATTGGTTGATTAATGAACAGTTTTACAACTTGCAAGTTTTAGGCAAATCTATAACTTTTGTTATGAGTTTTGTCAGTGTTTATGTTCCGTACTGTAAATGTAAGGTTTTTTTAACAACAAATAAATTAACCCCATTTTTAAGCTAGTTCTACAAAATTACGATAGGCAATGTATTCTTCTTTTTTATCTTTACTCCTTCTTTTGTAATACCCATTTAAAGAATACAAAATAAGGTTTAAAATGCTAAATATCACATAATTAAAACTGTTTTAAGGCAAATGTTTCTTCAAAATACCGTATGGGATTATGTTATAGGGTTGTAATGTTTCCCTCAAAAGAATTTTGGAAAAAAATTACTTGAAATGTGACATTTTAAAGATAATTTCTTGCAATCTTTAAATAAATATTACAAAACGAGTCACAATAAAAATATGTTTGCGTTGTTAAATTTGTATTCAAATTCCCTTTCCTCATAGGTGGCATAAAAGGGGGGTTGTCTTTTAAAAATTGGGGGGTGAGTGAAGCAAAGTACGTCAAAACAAACTTCAGAATCCATATTCATTCCTCAAAGGGTTTCAAAGTTTTTTTCTTTTCAAAAGTTACGTTGGGGGGTTGCATTTAAAACACCCTGTATGATGTAGATATACTTTTATTCAAAAGAATAACAACTTACCCAACAATTCGGGTTTGCTAAAAACCAAGTCATAAAAACAAACAATAACAACATAAATAACTGTAAATTTAGATTTGATTTGTGTTATAAAGATGATTTCTGAGAATATATACTGAATATTGTAATGCTGTTTTTACAATTTCTTCTGTTATAGACTTTGGAATTTTGTAAATTTAGGTATTGTTTCTCTTGCGCCAATCATTAGACCAAAGATTTCAACTTGTTTAAGAAAATGTAAGCCTAGTGTGAGCCATGAATAGAAAGGAAGAAATTTACGCACGTAAATTTACTTCAAGAACTCCAGTGCGGCAGTGCCAGTCAAGATACTGGAACAATTGTTTAAGAATAGACGAAGCAAGTCATCTAGAGCTGTTTTAAATGATTACGTCTATGATTACTAAACAAAATACCGTTATGAGGAAACCTTAAACACCTCATGAAAAGTTATCGGCAACATTACGGTACTTAGCTACAGGGAGAACATTGGAAGATCTGAAGTTTGGCCGGCCGGTTCCCCACACACGCTCAGTTCTGCCAAAGACAATACATACACAAAATGTGTATGTATTTTCACGCCGAGCCGCCTTGAGGCAAAACTGATGATCCGGCCTCCAGTCTGCCTGAAGGCGGGCCTTGAGGCCGAACTGAACGTGTGTGGTAGCCTTAGCTCCCCTTGGAAGATACCCTATGAGCGCCCTTGTCCAAAGTGGTCGGTGTCTCAAAAATAAGACAGAAAAATGAAGAAACCCACACAAAAGATTGGAAAACTACAAAAACATTGATTATTTAATTTTGCACATTTCTCCACATGCCTATTTAGTGAACAAAGAATACGTTTTCTAATTAACTAACATCTTTAATAAAACATACTGTATGTTATTAGTGGCTGTATCATCTGTCGGCTCAGCTGATGCAAAAATAATTTAGATTTAGAAGAAAAATAAAGAAAATCACAGGTAAATTTACAGATTGAACAGATTGGATGATTTTACTGTACACATTTGCTTGCTTTTTTTAGTAAACAAACGATACAGCTGATAAATATTAATTAACTTTAGTAAACATTTTCTGTGTGTACAGGAAAAAGGTCTGTCGGATCAATTAGTTACATAATGGGCCGTATGAATAAAGCTGAGCAAAAGCTTTGCTAAACGTTTTAAAGCAAATGCTCCATATTGTATGAATAACAATTAGCATAAGCTTTTGCTCATACTCTTAATTTTAAAATTAGATGTTTCTGGCAAAAGCATTTGGTTACAGAAATTTATATAGAATAAAACAGAGGTTTGCTTAATAACATAAGTTACTCAGAAAATCAGGTCTAGTTATAAGTAGACTCAAGAGCATGATGTAAACTTGCCGTTTGATATACGATCGTCCAAAGTGTTGTAAAACAGCAGAAATCCTGTTTACACAGCCCTGAAAATTACAGAGTCTTTATCGCTTTTCAGAAGAAAACGTTGAGTGGATGAGTCATCATTTTCTAGGATTAAGTGAAGAAACAAGAGGTGGAGCTCTAACCTCAAAGAAAAAAAAGTAAATCTTTTCAGATATTTGGCTAATCCAGGATATCAAACTGGTGTTGCAGAAGAATCGTTTACCGACCAAACAATTGTCTGTAAGACTATCAAGTATGTTGCAAATTTCATCATGGAAAAAGCTTACCTCTGGATTAGGTTCCCATTAACACTGCAGATGTGAACAGGGCCAAGGATGAGTGGCAACAACGGTTTAAGTTTCCGACTTGCATTGGTGTTATAGACTGTACCCACGTAAAAATTCAAAAACCAAAGAATCATGGGGATGAATATATAAATAAATGTAATTCAAGAGAACATTTCACAAGTATAGACATAAACTGGCCAGGTTCTATTCTACCGTGTTACAAGACTGATCTTAACAGGGATCTAAGCTTTAATAATATTGAGGCAGTTCTTCTTTCTTTTATATTTATAATGTTGCAATTATTAATATAATGTAACACTAAGAACACAAATAAGACACATAGGCTAACATTTGCAGTTTACTCAACAAAACAAATCCACTAGAATAATTTAAATAGCATAACTACCGTACAGTAGCGGCTCGTGTGTATAGTCAGCGGGAGGGCTCAACTGGGGGGTTTGGGAGGTACAGGAAATTTAGTAAATTTAGTGATAAAATAACGCATTTTGAAGCATTTTGACCTGAATTTTCAACTGCAATATTTATAGACAACTATCAGAATTAAACACTACAATTAAGCATTAAAATAAAACTAAGGCAGAACAAATAAAGGTGCGTAATGGTGCTATCAATGTATCGACAACCGGCCTTTGGACTGAAAACTGTTCTTATGATTTCAAGTTAGAAATAATCAGTTGTACAAACAGAAGGTGCCTGTAGCGTTTATTCAATTTTAATTTTCTATTGGAACAATCATTGTTGTTTTGTCCATCATGTTGCCATCACTGACTGATTATCAGCGGTCTGACGCGACGGGAGCGGAGCGGTAGAAGTGGTAGTGGAAGGGGCCACGCATGCGCACTTGGTTGGGGCAGAGCCCCAAGGAGTCCGTATGAATGCATTGGAATGACGTCACGGCACCCTCTCAGCTCTCGGCTGCTTCTCCCATATGCGTGCATAGTAGCTCCGGCTTGCGCCCAAGCATCGTTCTATACGCTCACCACGTCAAGTCTGACCTGGCTGCGCGTTGTACAAACGCTTGGATGAACAAATGTATTCATTTATTTTATTAATAGAGGATTTAATACAAAATTTAGATACATTAACGGACTTGGGAGGGCTGCGCCCAAGAGCCCAGTAGGGAAAGCCGCCACTGCGCCAAGCTACCTACTTACTAGTCACTGACTCTCGATAGTACATAGCACACACGTGTGACAATCCCTCAAACAAGCGGTTTCGTTTTGATTCCGGGATAGATATTCGATTCTTGATGCTTAAAATAGTGATAGGTTTTAAAAACCAATCCTTTCTTAGGTATCGATCCCCGATCCTCAATTTTATGATATCGGAATTGACTTCTGACCGATTCTTTACCCGTGGGATCGGAATCGACCCAACACTAATTACAATATTGTAGCTTTTGAAGAAAAGCTGTATTACTATAAATCAAGGCATTAAAGTCCAACAAAAGCTATGATACAGCGTTGCATTGTGAAGTTAGGGATATTAGGCTATTAGCCCTCAGTTTATAGATTAGTGTGTCTTGCCACAAGGTTTTGCTTAGATGTTAATGTATTGAGAAATTATAATGAAGCTCCAACTTCCATCAAGGTAGAAATAAATCTTGAAATACAGTAGACGCTCGCTCGACCGATTTGGGATGGTCGGACCACCCCTCGGTAAAAGCGGTTAATGTGTTTTTTTATTTCGTGAGACCTTCAGTGTGGTACTGCCTATGAGGTGAGTGGTTTTAATTGGTGTGTGTCTCAGCCAAACACGTCAGTAACCGATCTGGACCTCAAATTACGTCATCTTGAGTCTATTTTTATCGATCCTAATGCACCAGGATATACTTATCGGTATTCCCCAGAGAGGGTCTACTGTATAAAGTTCTTGAAATGGCATAACAAGATCGCTTCACAGATTCAAATTGTCTTTGTCGTAATTAGCCGGCCACGTGGCATGTGTGCGGTAAGGCTAGGCAGGTATTACTACCAGCATAGCCAACGTCAGAACAGTGGTTGCTAGCCGCACTACATTGAGCCGCCAACCTACGTTACGTTTAGTGACAATTGTTTTAATAATCGTTTTAATGTCAATATTTATATGTCAGAGGACGCTTATTTTAAAGTTATTTTTAAAAGTGGTTTTTCTTTTTTTTATGCCCATAGTATTCCCGGTTTATTGTGCAAATTCAAGGTTTGCACCTATGGTAGCGCGGTCTTAAAGCTAAATCTTTTCATGGGTGAATCCAGAATTATAATCCTTTTGGCCTGTCCAGAACATTTGTATCATATTTCATTTTTGGGGATCAGCTGGTGAACTCAAAACAAGCAAGTTTGTTTACTTTATCCTGCTAATTATTTCAGTTTTTAATAGTTTTTCTAACGTTATTGGCTATTTTAAGTTCATATTTTCAAGTTTCATCATCAAATTTCATTAATTGCATAACAGTTTCACTGTATACAGTTTTATGAGTCAATTAAATCAACCTATACTTCAACCACCAAAACTAACCTATCACAACTACACAAAGATTAACTCAAATGTAAACAACATAGATTCAACCAATGTCAATACATCTACTTCAGAAGACTTTTCAGGTTCTAAAAGAGTTTGTAAAGAATTAGACAAAGACTTAGAAATCATGGATAGTGAGACAAACGAAATTGTTAATTTAGAAGATAATTATACATCTACAAACAATGATAATTTTACTACTGTTGAGAATCGCAAAAGGAAAGTACCCAATCCTCGTGAACAACAAACCACATCAGAAAACAGGTACAAGACTATTTTATCCAATCGATTTGAGCCTTTAGCAAACAATGATGGCTGTGACGAAGACGCTCCTTCAAAATCGGTGCGTGTTCCTCCTATCTTTTTACATGATGCAAACAATTACCAAGCTTTAATTAACGACCTAAATTCTGTCCTCAAAAGTGAATACTTTACTGAAAACAAAGGAAAGGCTATAAAAATAAATGTTTCAACTTCAGATGACTTCCGAGCACTCACTTCTCACTTCGATAAAGTAAATGTACAGTACCTTTTGCCCACCTGATAGCAAACAACTCTCTGTTGTCATGAGAAACGTCCCTCTTTCAATTACAGATGAGGAAATATTGTCCGAGCTGCAGAGCCAAAATTATCCGGTTACTAAAGTCACACGCTTATACAACAAAGATAAATACCCCATTCCTATTTGCATGCTTGACTTAGAAAATTCAGATCTAGGTACAGAAATATATGGTCTTGAATTTTTGTTTCATTCAAAAATAGCAATTGAGCCCAAAAGAAAACCAAAATCCATACCTCAGTGTACTCGCTGCCAACGCTTTGGACACACTAAAAACTACTGTAAGCTAAACCCTCGCTGTGTGAAATGCACAGGTAACCATCACTTTTCTGAATGCCCAGTCAAAAAGGGGGTAGATCCTGTCTCGTGCGTAAACTGTGGTGAAGGCCATACGGCCAACTTCAGAGGCTGTTCTTACTTTCTAAAGATCAAATCTAGAATCAACCAAACCAAACCTAATCATTCAGCTGAAAATCTGAAAACTTCAATTTATCCTCAGAAGCATCGAACTTTCCTGTACTAAAACCAAAAGCCAACCGACTGAAGATCCATCAAAACAAAACAATCCAACTGCTACTCTCCTTCCACCTACGCTAATGCTATGCGTAGTAACAGACTATCCAACCAAAATGATCGAAGAGCTGACAGTACACCTGAGTCTTCTGATCATGGTATCTTCCATTCAATACTTGACTCATTGTTATCATCCATCAAACAATACATTCCCCAAATTAAAACATTCATTTCAAATTTATTCACATCCGTCTTCACCAATGGATTCTAGACAAAACAATAGTTGTAACTTAAAAGTTTTAAATTGGAATGCAAACGGACTGAAAGCAAAAAGGTCATTATTTATTGTCTTCTTGGCTCAACACAAAGTAGACATAGCTTGTATAACTGAAACCCACTTAGTGTCTTCAGAAAAGTTAACCATTCCAGGTTATACAATTTATAGATTCGACAGAGATGCTCCAAAAGCGTCAGGTGGCGTGGCTATTATAATAAGAAAACATATCGCCCATCATTCTATATTTCTACCTTTTATGAATAACCTTGAGGTTGTAGGAATTAAATTTCAACTCAGTAATGTTCAGTGCACTTTATACTCAGCCTACCATGCTCCAAGATATAAATTTACGCGTACACTGAAAATCTATTCAATCCAAACTGCCCAACCATTCTGTTAGGTGATCTTAATTGCAAACACGAAGCCTGGGGCTGCCACAAAACTAACCCAAATGGTCGTAGATTATTGGCAGCTGCTATGGACCAAAATTTGAGTATCTTAGCACCAGATGAGGCCACACATTTTTCATCAAATCCTTCAGTTAGACCGGATATTTTGGACATTGGAATATCTCAAAGCATCCCATGTAATATATACATGAAAACCATAGTAGAACTAGATTCTGACCACCTACCTGTTTTAATAACATTTGACAAACCCACTAGTTATTCATCACATGTCCCTCAAAATTTAATAAATGGTATTATTGACTGGGAACAGTTTCAAGTAAATTTTGATGAAGAGTTTAATCCGTCTCCTCCTATGTCAAATGAAAAACAAATAGATGACGCTATACAAGTGTTTACAAATAAAATTGCAACAGCTATCTCAGCATCTACAGTCCGTCCTTTTAAGTCAAAACATAATTTTAACAAACCACCTCAACGTATCCTTGCCTTAATAAAACTAAAAACAAAAGCAGGAGACTATGGCAAGAGCACAGACTACCATATCTCCGTAGAAAGTATAACCAACTAAATCGACGTGTAAAGTGGGAGCTTGACAAACTCAGATTTGATTCATATAACAAACACTTGGAAACGCTATCACCTGACGACAACTCTCTATGGTTTGCAACAAAGCGCATTCTCAAGGAAGTGACACCATTACCAAGTTTATTACAAAATGGACAATCTTATGAAAGCAGAGAAGAAAAAGCCAACATATTAGCTGACTATTTCCAATCTGCGTTTCAGCCGAACCAAAACCATCCTGACACTCAGCAGTTTACTTCTGAGGTGGAAAGTTCTGTTTTACCCCTCTCCACTGTTGAAATGCCCATTCAGTATACCTCTCCTTCTCAAATTTTACACTTCATCAAAGAACTAAAACTGAAGAAATCACCTGGACATGACAAAATTCCGAACATTGTTCTCCGTAATCTCACGAAAAAGGGACTATCCTTCCTCGCTTCCATCTTCAATGCTTGTCTAACCGTCTCATATTTTCCCAAATCCTGGAAACATTCCCTAATCATTGTCATTCACAAACCTGGAAAACCCTCATCCCTTGTTTCCAGCTACCGACCAATTAGCCTCTTACCAACACTTTCAAAGCTATTTGAAAAAATAGTCAAAACCCGTTTGGAAACCTACATAGACCGTATAACTTTACTTCCTCACCACCAATTTGGATTTCGATCACACCACTCCACCTGCCATCAACTTTTAAGAGTGTCCGAAGACATAATCAAAGGGTTCGAAACAAAGCAACACACAGCAGCCGTATTCTTGGATGTTGGGCAAGCATTTGACCGAGTATGGCACGCAGGTTTAATATTCAAACTAAGAACCTTTGGGACTCCCCTCTACTTGCAAAATATTGTGAAAAGTTTCTTATCTGACCGGACATTTGCTGTGAAAATTGACTCTACACTATCCTCTACTCGACCAATTAGAGCAGGAGTCCCTCAAGGCAATTTTATCTCCACTCTTGTACAACATCTTTGCTGCAGATATGCCTTTCCCCCAAACCTGTAAAACTGCTGTATATGCAGATGACACATTACTATACAGCTCACATTCTGACATAAATATTGCCGCTACAAATCTTCAAGAATCTTTAAACGAGTTATTAAATTGGTTTAAGAAATGGAAAATTGCCATAAATACAACAAAGAGTGAGTCCAAAATTTTTACCCTTCGAAGACCTATTAACCCTCCAAATTTATCAATTATAAATGAAGAAATTCCATGGAATCCCCCTGATCAGGCCATAAAGTACCTTGGTGTATACCTTGATAGAAAACTTAATTGGAAAATTCATATCAACAAAAAACTTAACTTGGCTCACGGAAGACTGTTAAAACTCTATCCCTTAATAAACAAAAAATCACCTCTATCAATAAAAAACGGACTTCTTTTGTACAAATCTATTCTTCGGCCACTTCTACTTTATGGCTCCCAAATATGGGGAACAGCTTCAACATCTGCTATAACTAAATTACAAATATTTCAAAACAAAGTATTAAGAAAAATTCTTCATTGCCCCTGGTATGTTAGAAACGACCAAGTCCACAAAGAGTTAGGAGTATTGACTATAAAAGAATTCATCCACAAGATCGCTACAAAATTTTTTCCAAAACTACCTTTGACTTCAAGTATTCAACATTTTAACATCGGACAACCTTCAGTACTTGAAAACCTAAGATTAAAGCCCAAATTGCCTCAAGACATCATAATTTAATTTTCTGTGACTCAAAATTGTGTGTGTTTTAAATTCAAAATTGCTTTTTTACTGTAATGCACCATTTACTTTAGCATCAACATGATTTAAAACATTGTAAATTATGAGTTTATGTTGTTTTATTTATTTATGTATTATTGTTCAGAGTTATGTTATTTGTTACTTTGTTATTACATTTTATGTTATGAGTTTATTTATTTCCAGAGGCTCAAAGCTGTCCTCACACTGTCTGTATATTTTGTTAATTATAAGTTACAAGTAGCCTGCATAGCAGTTGTAATTTGCTGAACAAATAAATGTATTAAAAAAAAAAAAAAAAAAAAAATTTTCATTTTTGTATTAGGTTAGGCTACTCTTATTTTTAAGGTTTTTTTTTCAGACATCACAATAATTATTTAGATTGTAAAGTAACGAATAAAATTTATTTTGATACTAGATATATATTATAATAACAATTTACAAAGATGTAAAAGAAATAGAGTAGTCTGTTATCGTAAGCGAGAGACTGCAGCCAGTCTCATGGGCACCATCTCGCAAGACTCAGTGTTACATATAACGATGCGTCCCATTCAATTCTACTTTTCTCTACACTCCGCCGAGTTCACCTCCTTCTGCCAGTAAATATACGGATATGTATGGCTCCCTTGAGCACTTCTCTAAGAACAATCAACGAAAAGTTCCCTAGAAGAGGTTTGCAATTGTGTGTTCACTTTTCTATTAGACCTTACGCCTAACGGAGAAGTTCTAAATTCATCCAAACTGAACTCATGGAATTTTCGTTCGTTACCATTTCTGCAAAAAAAACAAACACTCACTAGAAATCATTGCCTTTTTTATGTGTGTATAATTTTGAAAATAATGTTTTTAAGTAGGTCCAAACCATGTATTATTAAC
This sequence comes from Matsumurasca onukii, assembly GCA_018831715.1. NCBI lineage: Eukaryota > Metazoa > Arthropoda > Insecta > Hemiptera > Cicadellidae > Matsumurasca > Matsumurasca onukii. The sequence continues at coordinate 38,407,605 of CM032062.1, forward strand.
CTACTCATTTTACTGTTATAGTGAAAAATAAATATGTTCACTACCATTTTAAAACAACCTAATGGATGTTAATATTTTAATATTGGTGGGCCACTTTAAAATTCATATTTATCTCAAATTTAATTTAAACAGGATGATATTTACAATTTTTGGATGAATAGAACTGTTTTTGGTTGTGATATTTCTCAAAACATGACTTTGGTTGGCTAACGAACTTTACCAAGATAATTACAAAATTAGTTATACAAAATTTCATGAAAATAGAACAAAAATACATATGTATTGTTTTGATATAGTAAAAAGAACAAGTCAGTAATTTTATATTGCACTAGAAGGCTTATTATACGTATAATTGTAACGTAGTGATAATAAGGACTAATTAAGGCATACAAATTTTGAAATTCAAAATATATTTTATTTTATAAGAAGGTAGTATTTTAGTTAGTACACATTTTAATTAAAATGTAGAAATGCGTACAGTAATTCAAAACAGAAAGCAAAGGCAATCCGAATAGAAAATTCTGGAAATAATATCTAATTGAGAACATGTACGCACAGTATCAACGATATTGCTAGAAGCTTCTTTGAAGGCGCTCAGCTGATTGGTCGGAACTTTCCAGAAGTGATCTGTGGTTGGTTGTAGGCGTGGCCTTGCAAACATATATAAGTACAGAGCGCAATTACAGCACTGTCTTTTTAAATCAAATGTATTAAGTTTAAAGAAGATACGGAAAAGACCTATGGAAGATGAGCCTGTGTACCTACATTAATGTAGTCAGTAAAATGTATCTATTTATTTCAAATGTTCAAACCAAAATGTTCATAAATTCAATGTTTTAGATATTTTAACGAGTACGTTGTTTAATATCATAAAGCTTCCAAAATGTAAGGCAGATGTTTTACAGAGTATGTCAACTGATAGAATTTAGTATTATGTATAGCTTTAATTAACTGATTTGTATGAAGTAGGACCTTTTCAATCTGTTTCAGGGTTCAAGTTTTTACGCCATAATTTCATTTGATTTCCTCTCCCCCACTTAACATGTAAATAGTTAAACTGAGTGAATATAAATAAATCAATTGAACAGTCAGCTTATAGTTTTTCAACCTGGGTACTGAATTTTGGCAGATTCTAAATTAATATTATGTAGGTTACATAATGAGTTATGTATGTAGGTTACCAAATGAGAACACAGAAGAACCAGAAATTCAAAATAGATTAAACCTAAATAATAGATGTTTGTACTCCTGCAACAAAGTAATGACTTCAAAATAGTTACCCAATAAAAAACTAAAAAATTATTAGGCTATGGCTAAGACCATAATTTGCCCAGTTCTTTTCATATGGGTCAGAAACATGGAAACCAAGCAGTTGAAGAGAAGAAATTTGTTGTTTTGAAAATAAAAGTACTTAGAAAAAGGCATGGACCTACATACAGGCAAGGCTACATAATAAAAGGAAATTTGAAAGCGGGACTCGAACCCGGATCCCACTCTTACTTGGTGGGCCGGATGGCTTAGCATATCCCGCTCGTGGTGGAGCGTGGCAAACGGTAAAGTACATTTTTGTACAAAAAATTCTCAAAAGCCATGCTCTAATATTTTGGAACAAAAGTGTTATAGGCACAGCCAGTGCTTATGTTTTTAGCGAATTCCCTTAGGAAAAATGAGCCATTCATCTGTCAAAATAATAGGACCTACAACCGGGACCATGAAATGGGCACCAATATCAATGAGTACATGATACAGATTATGAAACTTGGCGTAAAACTAAGGTCGTAGTGAGGTTGTGACCGTAGAGAACAGGTTTGTAACGTCCGTGGAAATATAACAAGAACAGTTAAGACCGTAGGCCAATAACCGTGATGATAAAACATATAAACATAAAAAAGAAGTCCCACGTCGAATTGTGTAACCTCCTTCGTGCGTAGGAAGTCGGTTAAAAAATAGCTAACTCTAAATCCGAAGACGCCTGTGATAATCAAGTTGGGAAGGCTGAGGCCGAAGGGTGCAGTGAATTAGAGTAACAAATTGTAAAGGAAATTCGCTTCATTCTCGTCAGCGTTGCCGAACTTCATAACGGCCTGGTTCTGTTCAATTCATATTGCTTTCAAAGCAGCTGGCGCTGATTTGTACTAAATTTCCATTCCAGCGGAAAAACAAATTCCGGGTTTAAACGATACTAAAATTCTGTCATGGTTTTAAAGTGAAAAAATACAGTTTTACTAAGGAGGAAAGTTTTCCGTGTTGATAAAGTTTTGGTAGCCCAGTGTGTGAGGTGGTGGTGGTGGTGGTGGGGAGGGGAAGTGTTATTGGCTCACGTCCTGTGAACGATGACTCCAAACTTGTCATGGGATTTCGTTTTATTTGTACATAAACTTCTTTCGTGACAAGACTAGCTCAGTATGTCGTAGAAGTTACATGTCTGTATTTTATAGCCTAAGAGAAATAATTGTAGATAAAGCTTTTATCAACCTCGATTATACGTGCAGAGTAATTGACAAAGTGTTAGCAAGGCCTCTTTCTAACAAAGGCACTATCTGGTTTGGTGCTGATTTTTTAACGTAATTCTGGGAACACTTTGATTGATATTTTTAAATTGGACTAACGCTACGCTGTTAACGGTTTAAGCTATATTCCGAAGAGGGAATCAGTATACAGTATACCAGTAACAATCTAAGGGAATTACTGGTGGTAATAGGGTGTCTATATTGCTTGCTCTCAGAAGGCCTGGAGGTCCTACTCTGAGAAGGCTGGCTGCGTTGCGTAGAGTTATCTGTACAGGTACACCTGCCATCCCTGTTTGGACGGCGAATAATGCACTTGTGCACCTTTGCGCGGTAGTGCATAACGCCCAGGAGACTCATTGTAATAAAAAAATAATACTAGTTTTGCGTGAAACATAATATACTTGCTATACAGCCGTCAATCCATCATTGTACTGTATTTAGTCTCTAAAATGTGTTTATTGTATTCACCACGTCGGATATATCCCATCCAAACATACAGTATTCAAACTAACACGATTCTTATTCATTCGAATTGGTCCTAGTCTAGCCCTGCGGGAAATGAACAGTTCCCGAGTGAAAAATAATTTATCAATTGTTCCAATGGTCGCAGCAAGTGCTCTGAGCTGCACTTTAGGAGCCAAGTTGATACCAAATTTGAATTAGAAAGATAGAAAGCAAGATTTAATCCATGGCATACAAGATGCATAGGAATACAAACAAAAAGATATAAAAGAACAAATCAACAAAAAACAACCAAAAGACCCAGGAAAACAACGCTATTCTTCACATATTATTTTTCCATCATGTAGTCGTGTACGGAGTAGAAGGCCTTCTTCAACAGATACTTTTTAATTTTGATGGTTTATTTTTTAATTGAAGATATTTTATCACACTGGTGGTTTCCTCCTCGGTGTCTGAAGCCAGAGTCATGGAGGCTTTGGGGCTTGGGATGGCTAGAGGGCCAATGATGAACTTTAGTTAGCTCCCAATAATTTTAAGAGTCGTGCATCACCTGACCAGTCTTCTCCTCCCCGCTGACTACGCCCCAGGTGCCAACTAGCTCTTTTTATCTATTTGTATCTATCTATTTGTAATAATTGATTTCGTCAACTTTTTTCAAGGAAGGTATTGTGTGGGCAACACGCTCTTAGTTGAAATGAATAACCCAAAAGCCTGTTCTCGTCAACAATCAAACATTCTGAAACTCTTGATTTACAGCTCATATGAAAGGCAACCTCCTATTGACGGCAAATTAATCATCACCATGACCTGGAACTCGTGCGGTAATTTTGTGCTGATGATTCTGAGAGGTTCCCTCTCAAAATACCTGTAAACAAAGGATTTCAACATAATTGATTATTGAAAAGAAAAGACGGTTCAACTTATTTATCCTTTCAAAAAATAATCGGAGGCTTCACTTATAAACTACTCAAATAAAGGCAGTAGAGTGATTGAATGGAGTGCAAGGGCATGGGCAGACATATTGTACCACATGTAGAGTGCAGTAGTAGAGAGGATAAATGTGGCTAAGGACGACAACAAATCCGGGAGCCACGGACCAATAAATAGGATTTACAAATTGTCGGGGGCTGTAGATTGAATCCTCGGATTATTGGTGCTTACCCGCCAAACTCCGACAATAATAGCGTACTTACACCCCTCCCCACCGCCCATTCCACCCCTACAACTCGCCCTCCCCCCACGGAATCTGTAACAAGCCACGCTGCTTGCTGTGGAAAAGACGTGCCGTTACTCCTTGGAAACCGGAGACAAGTAAAGCAATGTAGAACAGTTGTTGCTGAGAACGTGTTAGGAGTGGTAGGCTAAAAGCTATATTATCTTGGAACATAGCTTTAGTTGGAGCATACTTCATGTAAAGATACGGAGAGTGCAACATTTTAATTCTTAACCAGTAAAAACTTGTATAGAATCGGTTTAAGGTATGGTTTTCTAGGAAAGCGTCGATCGCTATGTTACGGCAGTAACAGTGATGGTTGACGTAACACAATATTAAAATAGATGTTAACAAAAACAACTTTTGACATGTTGTTTGTTTTTTAAAAGTTTATTTACGTAGGTATGTATTAATAAATGGACGAGCTTGACTTTTATTTACAAAACAATATATGTCACCTGGCGAGAAAAATCTTAACTACGAGTAGCTTTCACAGCTATTTTAACAACCACCGTTCTCTAGGAAAACACTCGCATATGATAGCATTGAAAACAAAACTCGCCGTCATATTACGGCCGTAATGTAGCGTCCACACTTCCTAGGAAACCATAGCTTGAGTTGCTCTTGAATGTGCCAAAGCCAATTTATAGTTATAACAATTAATTTTAAAAAACAGTTTCCTAGGTTAGATCTAAAACTTAGCCAACGTTGTTTAGTTTTTGTAAGGTTTATGGCACCCGTTGTTTAACTTCTTAAAACGTGTCATCTTTGTATCAAACGCACTACTTGAAAAACCGGAAGCCTTAGATTTTATTCACTACTTGATGTTGTTTGGGGCTTTGGTTGTGCTTTAAGTTCTTACGTATATTCTTAACATCTAGGTTGGGTTAGGACAAATAATTGTAAGCATATTTTGACCTGATTAAAATACTTCTCACGGTCCAACCTCCACACGAGCTATAAACGTGTGCTCTAAACGCGACAAATTTCGTTATTTCAGCGGATTTGGAAGACTTTTGTAAAAAATCAACCCACTGACAAAAAACCCAAAATATACTTGAAACGTCAATTAGTCAAAACATGATTTAGAACCATTAACAGGAATCAGAATTTTTCAATTTAAAAATAAAGATTACAATATATTTTGAGGAAACAAATTCTAACGTATGAGTTTGTGCTATGATCAGCTGCCAGTACCAGCTGATGTTTATGTCAGTACGACAGTTTCAGTATAATAAATACTCTGTGGTTTCAGTACTCTAGTGGGAGTGAAGTGCACCACGCTGTGTGAGCCGCTAGCATATATGCATTGTAGGCTTATACCTCAATACTTTTTCAACACTAACATAGAAATTAATTGGTTTTGATTTTTGACATGCATTTAAATGTTGACAACTCTATGGTGGTTATTATCATGTAAACTAAAGTTTTACAACATGCATACTTTTCAATAAATTCAAGTGTTACAAAACTATTAATAAATTAAAAAATATTTTGCCTTACAAACTTAAAATGTACCGTAGTATTTTTGTTCCCAATGAGTTAAAGAGGTTTTGTTGCACAAGAAATACATTTCTATACCATTATTTACACGCACTTGAATAAGTTATTTTCAATAATGTATGCCATACATTCTTGTGTTTTAATGCTAAGCAAAAGATAATGCACCAGTTGCAGTTGCAAACTGCAAACACTCGTGGATCCCTTTAACGTTTTTGCAAGAATTTAGTGCAAAACTCAGTGCCATATTTAGTGCACATTAAAGTGAAGTCTTACAACAAAAAACCAATAAAGACTGAAATACAATTTGCTTTCTAAAGTGTATATTAAGTACAACAGGAGAAACAAAAAGTATCTTTAAAATAGCAGAGCTCATCATTCAAGCGTACGTGATTCAATATACCCCTCCCTGGAGCCGAATTTGAGATTCACCTCCAGACAACAAGCCCATCTCTATTTGTATTACATCTAAACCCATCTCCAGTTAACCGTCCCTTCTCTTGAATCTGTTCAGTATAGATTTGTTCTTGAATCAAACGCTTCATTTCAGTAATCCATATTGTTTCCCAACTGCATTTATATAAGCTTCTTACTGTGGAACTAAGTTTCGATACCAGAAGCATGTTAAAAGGAAACTTGGAAGTCCTTAGAGCCGCATGGATTATTTGCTCATTGAGTCGCTATAGTTAAAGAACAATTTCTTAGACTCTCTGATAGATCATCAACAGTTTTGTTTTGCCTATACAATTTTACTTTTACCATATATGAATACAAAACCCACCCTGTATAGTAAAATTTTATTTTTTCAGTGGATCAAAACAACTCTGATTTCTGAAGAACTTACCGTTGTCAAGTTATTTCATTAAATTATTTAGTCGAAATTTCTCCACTTTGACATTTAGAGCACTGGGCAAAAACTAGTTTTAAATAATTTCTAAACTAGTTAAATAAATTTAGAATTTTCTACTGGCCTAGGTTGCCTACGATATCGAAAGTAAAGAACTTTTATATATAAATACCTCATTGCCTGTAGGTCCTAAAGATGTGTTGAAACTTTTACACGATGCATTTCGGGCATAAGTTGCCCATTTTCAAGTGTCTTCTTCCTTTCTTCTTCCTTTTTATCACTAAATAGTCTATATCATATTTACACTTCCCGGTTTATCACACGCGTGAAATAATTTATTTCATTTATTGAATTTATTTAAAGAAAATAAATTCTTTAAAGAACTTTCTCATGTCAAAACAAATACAACTTAATTAACAGCTGCTGTTTGTTTACTATACAAAACCATAAAGCAAATACATAAATACATAAGGCAAATCTTAAAAAATGAATTGTAAACATTACTAATAGTGTATACAAGAAATTTGTCTAATTTAAAATAGATAAATAAAAACTGTCCTGTTTTATTAGAAATTCGCTAAGATTCACAATAGCACTTGTGGCTACGTGTCGGCTATGTTTTATGTATGCATTTGTACACGGCAAATCAATTTCATGATTAATAGATAACAAAATATAACATTCAGCAAATAACACAACCCGTGTGCGATGTCTCTCGGTGTAAAAGGTACAATTTAAGTACAGCCAAAGGATAGCTAAATGAATTGTCAAATCGCTCTTTAGTAAATCGTGCAAGAACAACGTTGATTTGAAAGGATTGTTTGTAGATAAAGTAAACACTCGACGCGATGTTTAGTTGATTAATTTCACTCTCCAGCTAGACATTGAATATTCTCTACACAAGAGGCAGTTGTTAAACGCTCTTGGTTAATTAAGTAGCTCTTCATTCAAGCCTCTCTTTTGTTGAGTGCTTTTCAACTCGTACTTTTAATCTGATATTTAAATAAGTGATTCGTTGTATATACGATTAAACAATGAGTAAACTATGAAGTGAAAGTTTGCATACACAATTCATTTGAATCCTGATCTGAAACTGCACAAATTCTTGAGCTATTCGTAAACACTGATAATGGTTTACTGTTTAAGACTGTTCGCTAAACTTCGTCCTCGCTTTGCCTGATTTATGATCACGAGTGCAGTTCGCTACGCTCACAGCCTCGCTTGGGCCTGTGGCCTCAGGCTTACGTGACCTTTCACTGCACGTTTTACAACGTATCATGATTGGAAAATTAGTTTAAAATACTTATACAACGAAGTTAGAGCGAAATATCACTCTTTTAGCCGCCATTTTGAAACAATGGTTTTTTAATCGATGGATTTTTATAATTTGCTGTATATTAATAAATATTGTCTAAATACATGTTTATTTTAAAATTTATTAAAATTGGATGAAATTTACTGTTTTTAGTTAATTAGCCCCGTTAGTTAACGAACTTGTCCGATATATTTACTAAAGGAACATTTGTACCAAATTTATCGAAAACTGGACAAAATATGCGATTTGTAGAGAGTACACACATATATACATATGCATATAACGTGTTGAAAAAAATGCTCAAAGCGTGTTCTGGGGGTCAGAATTGGTGCACATTTCATGGTCCGGGTCTGGGTCTTACCATAAATATCTCGGGGTGGCATGAATTTCTCATTTTCCAAAAAAAAATCGCTAATATGCTAGTTAAATGAGGCAATACATGTAAAAAAATGTAATTATGGTATTCACATTATAATGTTCAGTGGCGGTAGATTTGTGTGTTATAGCCGCGTTTAGGCTAGCATTTGAGTTTAAATCTGTGCCTCTCTACAAACTGCTACAGCATTGGGTACAAACATAAAGTAGTTCTACGATCTGACGAACCGTTGTTTGAATTAAAAACCCCTCCCTAAATCATTATTTTAGAACTTCACCTGTATTGTTCTCTAACAAGTGGTTTTGCAGAGCACCGCTGCTTAAACTCCCAATCGAGCGTCACCAATTAACTAATGCGGACTCCTGGCCTGCCCAGCTGTTGGGGATTATACTAGCATTGATTGATATAGCCGTGGCCCTAGGCTGATACACTACTTATAGCATCATACTGTGATGCATACTAATCAGTGTAACAGGCTCTTATCCACTCGTAAGCTGTCTGATCCACATGGTAATTAGACAGATTGAACTAATTAATTTAATCCTTACTGATTTGGCTAAACAGGTTACCGTGTAATAGACAACAGTTTCACTTACTGCAGATGTAACCCGGTTGAAATACATACGGTAAATAAATGCCTGAATTGTTTTACTCAAAAGTCATTTTGCTTTAAACTGCATGGTAAAAGAAAAAGTTTGTACCGAGGTGAAGTTAGAACTGCAAAGTCCTCTCTACCACTCAACCTTGACCTTTACCTAGCGTTACTGCATAGTCTTACCAAGCTGTAAAAATTACGTGATGAAAAGGATTAAAGGATTTTGTGTTGCACGAGATAGCAAAGTGACGAGCTCCAGAGTCGCGTACGATTTCATCCGTCACGCGTCCATTAATATATTACAACAACAACAATACGTTTAATGTTACAATACGTATTAGATGTGTAGGACGAAAGTTATGTAAACATGTTTTGACAAAAACGCGTGTTACATTTAAACATCCGTCTATAACTTTGAACAACAGAAGAAAGAAAGAAAAAATTATTTTAGGAAATAGCCTACCTAGACAATATTTTTTAGTCCTTTGAATATACTTTATTAGTGGCCTTAGTCCATTACACATTCTTACATTGTAATTCCTTCATTGCACTAATTCTGTATCATCTCCATTTCTATAAAAAGTCAACACAAAAGACCTTATTAAAATACATTATTTATATTATTTAAACAGTTTAGACACTTACATTATAAACGGGTTGGATCTTGTCCAGGTAAATTTAGAGAGAAGTATGTATATCGTCTGGAAATGCGCAGACGCCTGTTCTCCTCAGCACCATTGACGTCATCATAAGGATGATTACATTGCTCATCTTAATGTATTTAGATCAATGAAACACATGTTTGTTTCTTGTATTGTTCAGTGTATTAGCCGGAAAAGTGATTTAGCAAAACGGATAAGTGAAACCAATTTCTCTTTCTATTTACCTTTACTTTATTAACACCTAGATATAAGTAGATTTAGATATACTGTATAAGTAGTCAGAGATCGGAATATCTTGTGATGTAAGGATCTGAACTTGTCTGCGAACTATTTTGCAGTCAGATGAACTAGCAAACTTAGATTCTGATTCAGAATATGACTTTTCTAACTCCCTTGCAAGATCCGGGAGGGTTCATTTATTACTTTCAATCTCTATTAATCCATTAATGAAAACACTTCTGATGTTAGAAACTATTTTAGTATGTAAACACTACTTGTACTACTTTGAGATACAAGAAAAACTCCTCTATCCACAGGTAGGTTACAACAGTTTGCTAGAATAGAGCTTATTCGATTCATCCGCTGAACCGATTGATTTCACGGCCAAAAAGCCCCTATCAGTGGACTGAGACCTTGTAATCCTCCCATCATAATGTAGCCGGGAGCTGGGCACGCGGCACAACAGTATTTCTGCAAGACAATACAGGTAGCAATTAATGTAAAGGCTGATGATAGCAGGATTAAATAGCCAAGCGCAGCTGAATGAGAGGGTTGAATAAAACAGTGCCCCTGGCGGCGAAACTGTGCATTATTCAAGCTGTGTCATCTCTGTAAGTAGCCCGCCGCTCTGGGTTCATCACATTAATAACAATATCACAGTGTGCTTCAGCAGACAATCACTGCTACAGCTTCTACAGACGTTTGTTTTTCGGAGGAATGACAACTTATAACTTAGAATTATTTGTTGTTAGTACAGAATACATTGCCGACACGTAGCCACAAGCACTACGGCGAATCTTGCCAAATTCCAATTCAACAGAAAACAGAAACAATAAATTAGACTAAAATATTTTATACACTATTAGTAATGTTTTTAAGATTTGCCTTATTTACTCTATGGTTTTGCATAGTAAACAAACAACAGCTGTTAATAGCTGTATATGTTTTGAAATAAGAAAGTTGTTTACTTACGATCACAGAGTATTTATTATATACCTTACGATGTTTCGGTCTATTTGGCGAGAGAAATGAATAGCTCTATTTTCAAAGAAAATTAACTAATACGATGTAAGTGCTCTTATTTATGTTGTATTCTTAAAATTTAAAGGGGTTTTCCGGTAAGGTCCTATTTATTGACTTTTAATCAAGTCTGAAATTTAATTTATATCGCTAAATAAAAGTAGAGTTTGGAACAGGAATCTAACACTATCACAGAAGTTAAACATCTACAGTACGAGAACTATTTTATAACAGCCTCAACGAAATCAACATTTACGAAGGACTGAAACGGTACAGCCTACTTTGCAAATCAATTTTAAGATATGACGGGATATTAATTTCTTGATTGCGTTGGGATTTACTGAATGGAAAGATTCGAATGAATGGGACGAAAGAATGAACGGATTGGATTTTTGATCGGGACTTCGACGCCAGAACGCATGGAAAAGTGCAGAGCCTCCATGGCCATAAATTTTCGCAATAAACTATTTGTTTATTTATTCACATATACCTTACGAAGTTGCTATACTAACGTGTCAATGTTAGTACATTTTCTTTCTGGTACAGTTTTACAACCTACCTACTCTCTTATGTTAAACTGTCAACAAGTCCACATTTATTTTATTGTGAATGTGCTCTTCGTGTGCTATTTTAAAGTAATAAATTTAATATTTAGCGTTCAATCGTTCATACAAATAAGATCTGTGCCATTTTAAAATCAGACTACGCAGAATTATTCAGCCAACGTCAATGGGACCAACGTATTCTGCTCCAAATAAGACGACTTTGAAGTCGAAATGTTTCATAATATATCTCGTTTTATAAGTTTTTTTTCTTCGAGAGGGGACTCTTTCTAAACATGCAAATCAATTTTCCATTCAGACTATTGATTGGCTGTTCTACAATGAGCTAGCTCCACTGAAGCCACCAGCGCCAAGCTGAGGTTAGTAAGGGGGGGAGTGGAGGGGATGTAAGCGCATTAAAACATTAATTACTCGCCCAGAGTGGTGAGTGGATAAACTGTGTTGCAGCAATTAAAAGGTGTTAACGAACGAGCAGATAAGAGGATGGAATTGTATAGATTGGTTTTGGCACCGCAAAGCTGCACTGGTTTCATGAGTACGCTATGTGATATTGTGTTTTATGTGGTTCACTGTCAGACAGTGCTGAAGTTGATTTAAACAGACTTCAGGGAAACGAGGAGGTTATACAAGTTGACTGCTGCAATTTTTTGTTATTTGAACAATAGTATATTTCATCACTAGGTCCTAAAGTGACACCTTTTGACACTAGGTCAAGTTAAATGACCGATGGACAAAATAGATACTTACTGTGAAGAAACAATTAAGTAAACATTGTTTTGAAGAAACCGCTGTTACACTAATGGCATTGTTAACATACGAAACAATCAAAACAATCTCGTTGAGCCAGCTGATGCCCATGCCACAAAAAACATCATCAAAACAATACTTTATTTACCTGCGGGTGTAAAAGTGGCACTTCACCAATACATGTGTCAAAACAGCTGTTTATTGAGGCGAATGACAGAAAAGTTTTTTCTAGTGATAGAGAACACAAGAGCTAGACTACAAAAAGTAACCAATTGTGATGTCATCGCTATAAAACAATCCTGTCGCTCAATACATTGTGTACATATTTTGGTTTATTTAACCTACTGTAGGAATACATAAATGAAATTGTTGCTCCCAATATCAGCACGTTGATTGATATCAGCTCTTATTCGATGTTTTTTTACTGTTCAAAGTATCCATAATTTCATAGAAAATTTGAAAAATGTATCAAGATAATATCTGAAATATGTCTGTGGAAGCAATGCACGAGTACGTGAAAATCAGCGTGCTTTCTTTGCACTTATACAGTATGCGCCAAAATAAACAATACTGAAATTTTAAGATTGTGTTTACAGTGCTGTAACAAGATATACCCTCAAGAGGAACTAAAGTATATTTAAATAAGTTCATTACATGTTCAAAATGACTTCCGTTCAGTTTGGGGCAAGACTCATACCTTGATTGGACATTTCGAATCATTCAATTGAAGATGGGTTGTTTCATCCCTCTTACGTACCTGGTTATTTTTTACTTGAGTAAAAAAACCGTTAGGACTCCATGGTGGATTCTGACTGTACATTTTCGAATCTTCCGATATTTTAAAAATTGTTAACGACGTGTTGCTTATTAATTTCATTATTCATTATCAAAGACGTCCGCCTCAGGCTACTATTCAGTGACTGTAACACTTGCTGCAACATTCTCCACTGATTTTCATTTGTCCAGTTTTTGGGCAACCTGAATACTGTTTGGGCGACCCTTCCTTTGGGTCAAAACCCTACACTTTCTTTGAAACTTTTGAAAAACACTGATCTTTCAACATTATTAGGGGGGGTTTTGTGGAAATGCTCTGGAAAGGTTTAATGCAGTGTGTGACAAACCTGGCCCACTCGCACGTCCTACTCCGTATGAGCAAAACAAATGCTTAAAGATAAAAGCTTTCTCTGCATAGTTAGCACTATGTCAGCAAAATCGCCTCAAACATGGTATAATAATCATAAAGACGTTACAACAAGCAAAAAGTTGTGGCTGATATACAAACAACAACAGCCGATTAGGTTTCAGTACTGTTTATTTTGGTGCATACTGCAGCACCCCAAAATAAGTTGTCTACCCATACCTAATTTGGGCTGGAAAATACCAAGTATGAACTCTTTTGTACAAATAGGTACAATTTTGTCTATATGACTTTACATTTTTCAAATAACCATAAATATCAAAAGAAATACTATCGAAATTGTATCGAATGTTATACCTAGAAATTGTACACTGGCACTTAGTCGAGAATGAATTGGTCTTACTCTTTGGTCCCCTTTTAGACTTTAAAATACATTAGTCCTGAGTCTTGAGGTAGTTGAGAAAAAATATGCATCTGCTCTAAGCCGTAGTAGCAAAATCGGTCTGCACGTTTAATACAAGATTATGATAATCACACTTGGTCAATAAAATAAAAAATGTCAAACTCCTACATAAACATAATTTTATCCAACATAAGGGTTTAGGACAGAACCGTTTACTTTCGTTCTCATTTCTTTAGAATTCCCTCGCAGCGCATTCTGTGTGTGGGCTACCTCAACTATGGCGAGTTTCCTGCTTCAGCCGTGAGACATCTACTTACCATAGGCCTACACTGTCTTTTGTTTCAGATAAATTTGCTAACTAATTAAAAGATACCTTTTCTATACTGATTTGTTATGGCGAAGAGTGCTATAAGACCAAATTGTTTGTGAAGTTCTATATGATGGACACTCTAACGAAACGGATAGATTTTACTTAGTTTAAAATTGGAAAGTATTATTAATTTGTCTTTTAGTACCGAAATTCAAACTTTGATGTTTGAGCTAAGAAGCCGCCGTATGTTTTAATTCATTTGCAAGTTAAACCCTTAATAAAATTTGACCAACACGGTTGGCTACTTAGATAGTCTCAGTGATCATCTGATGATACCCGCATCAATTCCCACCATCGTTTAGACATATCAGACCATCACCTGCGTGGTTCGGAAGACACGTTAAGCCGTTGGGCCTTGTATTTCCATTGGTCATTGGGCTATTAACTAATGACCCATTGTAAGGAAGAGTCGGCCTGAGTTTGTAACAAGACTGCACCTCATAACTCATTACTACCACTCATCACACTCATCCTTCACCACATATTTGCCTTAAAATACCCTCATGAGAGTGGTAGCATCTCAAATAGTGATATAGTGATACTCGTATTTGGATATTTTTCTTTGTGCTATTTGAGTGTAGTGAAACAGGGTTAATAAAACGCCACAGTAAGTTTACTTTACAGCATGTAATCAATATTAAAGCATTTATTAATTACCAACACTGAAATAACAAATATTTACATTTAAAATTTACATCAACAACGAATTTCCTAATACTAAGCAGTTAACTTACACATAAATCAATAGCATCACATATTTTTAAAATATCAAAGTTTTTTAGTGACTAGAATTACACAGAAATTGCACTAAGTAACTATACATATTGCGCTTATAGTTTAGTTCACATAAAAAGTTTTTTCGACAAACATTTGTAACATAGGGTTTTCCTCCTGGCTTAAATAAGGTTATGTAGCAATATTTAGGTATCTGAACAAAAATAGTTAAGCAAATAAGGACAACACTTAAAACTATATTTTGGGAATCGAATAAACCTTTTTACTTCGGTAACTTAATCCAATTACATAACAAATTTAATATAATCAAAGTTGGTTAATCGGTCAGTGTCCAAGAGATAACGCTAAAGCGCCGCTTGCGTGAGTGAATCGAATTACCTTTGCAATTTGTTACTCTTATTAGTTGCGTTCACAGCCGTAACTTTGGCATTGGGCCGTTCTGTTACCACGGGCGTTAAGTAAATTGAAACCGGTTGTCTAATATGGATTAATTTTGGTGCCGTTTGACGAAGGTAATTATGAAACAATTACATGAAATACAATCAGCAGATTCACAAGTAAAAAGTTAGTTGGTAGAATATGTACAGATGTTATAATTAGCTATACCATGGCAATACATATGTTTAAACTTGGCTGTTTTACGTTGGTAAGAATAAAAACAAAATTAATAAGCACTGGGATAACGGTTTATGGTACTTAAAGAGATATTAGTACATTAACCCCACAATAACAATTTCATTAGACATCGTAATTATGGTTTTCTATTTTACGAACATTGGAAATTAAAAACATAATTTGGGAGCTTTATTAGAGTACCTTATGTAGAGCTTTATAAATTTGCAACGAAATGTTCTAACCTCGCTCTTATATTTAATGAGTATGGGGAGCTATTTCGTAAACCAGGGACATGTTATATAGGGCTATGTTAAACAAGAACCCTAAAGTATGAAGTTTTCAAATAGTCGATTTCGTTTTATATGTCCATAGTAAACTAACTTCCAAAAAACCACTACTAGTACACATTTAGCTGCATTATGTACAGAGGTATAGGATCTCACTAATCGCGCACATATACCTGATCGATTGTGATGGTGCGTTAAGTTAAAATTGGGACAAAATACACGTTTCAATGCGAGCAATGATAATGTTTATGGTAGGTAGAGAGCGCATATGTCACATGGCCGAGGCAGAAAAATCAACGTAGTTAGGCAGCCCATGCACAGAATGCGCTGCGAACGGCACCGTCGCTCGCCGTATTTCTCCCCCTTCGGTCGGCTCCACAATCTCGAGTTTGTCCGATGTCAATGACTTAAATGTGACCGAATTGTTTGATTTGCGAACGAACTAACTTGTTGTGCGTCAGTGGCTCTACTTGAGACTCTTTTGAGCTTGGGCTGCCACAGCCAATCGGCATCTACCTACTGTAACACAATCTTTGATGCGAGTAGTGTAACTGCATGAACCAGAAATCTACACAGCAAAGTAACTGATTTGTCAGCATCTCCAAAGTGGTGGACAAGCCGTATTACAGAGATCTGTTTCCATTATCCTTTAGGACTGAAGAGAAGTTCTTTGCGTAATCAAACGGGTTGTATTAATTGTTGTTGTTGTTGTGGTTCTGCACCAGGCTGAGGGGCAGGGAGAGGGTGTGCGAGGGAGGGTATGAGCCCACAATCTGGTGACAAGTGCTGCAATCTACTTTCGCGCTGCTGCACTCTTTTTCTGAAACACAATCATATGGGAGTTGAAATTATTTTAGTTGTACTCTTATTAACTGCAGAAAGGTTCAAAGTGGTTGGTTTTAGATAACATTACGTTAAATATTGAAAATAAAAGGGTTTGTTACATTACCAAGAGTAATAATTATTGCAATGCACTCATTACCAGACTCAGCAACTTTCTCATTCTTAGAAGTATCTGGAATTCTTAACAAAATATAACGTTTCAGAAGACTTCCAATTATGACTAGAGAAATTAGGACTAGAGAACGCGCTTGTGAAAAGTCGTAAGTTCATTCATCTAAAACTAAATCCTTCAAAATATAAGCCTTAGTTTTGATCTATACTTTACCCAAAGATAAAGCTTATGATTTGAAATATCGTACAGATACCGTTAAGTACTGTAAAGATATACTATATAACAAATGTATCTGCTAATAAGAAATGACTATAGCAAAACACTGAGATTGTACTAAAGGAAAAATTAATGTTCACACAACTAAACACTTAAAATACAACGGTTTCGTCTGCAATCAAGTATGAATAACTTACACTTAAACTAGGGACCAAATCGTTGTTATTGATAAGCATGACAGAGGTGCATTTTCTCTATGATATAGGCCTACCTTTGAACTTGCGTTGGGGTTCGCTGCCAGGGCTAGAGAATTGCAGAGGCAAGAACTGAGTCACCGTGCTCTGGCTCTCAGAGTGGAACGAGCCGGGCGCTACCAACTCTAGACAAATATAACATAGGTTAGACCAATTATATAAACACACTGGACAAATGTAACATTTCGTTCTACTTTTTTCAGAGTTTTCACACAGCTTCATAAAGACTAATAATCTAAGAACATTAAAGAAAAAACAACAACAACAAACTATAAATAAAAATGAATAAATGCGTATAGGCTAAGCTATAAATAAAATAAATCTCCCAGCTTCTCTTCTGTGGGCAAGGACGAGAGAATACTGTCGGGATTTCCTTTTTGAATCGCCATACTGGTCCTTTGAACCAGGAAGGACGTTGGCTTTGATTCGCCTGTTTTTCATCAGTTTCCTTCCGATGTTCTGGATCCATCACTCTCTGCTAAAGTTAATATTAAACTAGTTTTTGTCATTCTGCTCTGAAAACAGCTGCATCAGACACATGTTTCGACAGTGCTAAATTGTCACTTTTACACCCAGGCAAATAAAGTATTGTTTTATGATCTTTTTTGTGGCATGGACATCAGCTGGTTCAACGAGTTTGTTTTGATTGTTTTGTAATTTAGCACCGTCCTACGTATAGTAAATCAGTGTAACAGCTGTGTCTTTAAAACATTATAATTCAGACTGATGAGCTCAAAACAATGTTTCCTAATTAATTGTTTATAATATTAAAACATTTATTGACATTTATTTCTCATTTTTATTTGCATCATGACAAAAAATATCGTCATCACTCGGCCCGAAAGCGTCTTTTTGACCCTTTCAAAAAGACTTTGCTCGTGTCAAAAAGTGTCACTTTAGGACCTAGTGATGAAATATACTAGGTATCTGTAGTTCAGATGTCTCATTAACCATTTATTTACTGAAAAGAATGTGTACAAATAAACAAATCTTTACAACAAAAGAAAAACATCTGTTAGTGAAAATTTCACAGAGGTAAACTGCACTACACACTCGCCCCCCTAGAATCAAACTCCGGAGGAACTTGTATAAACGCTCTGCTATGACCTTCGCCAAGGAAGAGCTTTCACTAGGCGTCCAGAACTTGTGTGC
This sequence comes from Matsumurasca onukii, assembly GCA_018831715.1. NCBI lineage: Eukaryota > Metazoa > Arthropoda > Insecta > Hemiptera > Cicadellidae > Matsumurasca > Matsumurasca onukii. The sequence goes on from CM032062.1 coordinate 38,425,759, forward strand.
CATCCAGGTTTAACAGAAACGAGAAATCCAAGTTAACGTCCAAAGCGCAGCAGAAATTACAAAACCCTTTTAGAACGAGCTTGTGAAAAGTCGTTAGTTCATTCATCTAAAAAGAAATCCTTCAAAATATAAGCTATAGTTTTGATCTATATTTTACCCAAAGATAAAGCTTATGATTTGAAATATCGTAAAGATATTGTTAAGTACTGTAAAGATATATACTATGTAACAAATGTATCTGCTAATAAGGAATGACTATGACAAAACACTGAGATTGTACTAAAGGAAAAATTAATGTTCACACAACTAAACACTTAAAATACATCAACGGTTTCGTCTGCAATCAAGTATGAATAACTTACACTTAAACTAGGGACCAAATCGTTGTTATTGATAAGCATGACAGAGGTGCATTTTCTCTATGATATAGGCCTACCTTTGAACTTGCGCTGGGGTTCGCTGCCAGGGCTAGAGAATTGCAGAGGCAAGAACTGAGTCACCGTGCTCTGGCTCTCAGAGTGGAACGAGCCGGGCGCTACCAACTCTAGACAAATATAACATAGGTTAGACCAATTATATAAACACACTGGACAAATGTAACATTTCGTTCTACTTTTTCAGAGTTTTCACACAGCTTCATAAAGACTAATAATCTAAGAACATTAAAGAAAAACAACAACAACAACAAACTATAAATAAAAATGAATAAATGCGTATAGGCTAAGCTATAAATAAAATAAATCTCCCAGCTTCTCTTCTGTGGGCAAGGACGAGAGAATACTGTCGGGATTTCCTTTTGAATCGCCATACTGGTCCTTTGAACCAGGAAGGACGTTGGCTTTGATTCGCCTGTTTTTTCATCAGTTTCCTTCCGATGTTCTGGATCCATCACTCTCTGCTAAAGTTAATATTAAACTAGTTTTTGTCATTCTGCTCTGAAAACAGCTGCATCAGACACATGTTTCGACAGTGCTAAATTGTCACTTTTACACCCAGGCAAATAAAGTATTGTTTTTATGATCTTTTTGTGGCATGGACATCAGCTGGTTCAACGAGTTTGTTTTGATTGTTTTGTAATTTAGCACCGTCCTACGTATAGTAAATCAGTGTAACAGCTGTGTCTTTAAAACATTATAATTCAGACTGATGAGCTCAAAACAATGTTTCCCTAATTAATTGTTTATAATATTAAAACATTTATTGACATTTATTTCTCATTTTTATTTGCATCATGACAAAAAATATCGTCATCACTCGGCCCGAAAGCGTCTTTTTGACCCTTTCAAAAAGACTTTGCTCGTGTCAAAAAGTGTCACTTTAGGACCTAGTGATGAAATATACTAGGTATCTGTAGTTCAGATGTCTCATTAACCATTTATTAACTGAACTTCTTTGAGAAACTGCAGTGGTATTTTTGACATTTTTTATAGGAAGGCACATATTAACTCCCCACAGAAATAACTCAAAAAATCTTTCAAATTGGAGATTGGCAGACTTAAAACAGTAAACTGGTAGCCAGCTAATATTATTCAAACATTTGACAAGCTCAGAAAAATTTTGCTCACTTAAGGAACGCACCAACTTGCTACTTTTATCCGGTTTAATCTCAGAGATCACATCTAAACTTACACTTAAGCTAAGAGAAAGGTGGTCAGAGCAGCCTAAATCAGTGACTTTGGTATGAGTCTTTGAGGGATGAATAGATGTAAATATATTATCAATACAAGATCCTTCTTTTTTTATACCAGGCCGAGTTATTACATTGGTAAACATAATGTGTAGGCCATAACTATGAAATAGGCTACAAAGGTCTGAGACTACTTCATTTTCGGAGTTAAAATTAATGTTAAAATCACCAGAAATTATTATGTCAGTCTTCATTGAGAAAGCAATGGATAGTAGGCTATTAAGTTGTTCAAAAAACTTTGGTCTGTTACTTATATTAGGCACTCTATAAAAACATATAATTAAAACATTTAATTCAACAACACGGCAGCATGATACTTCAAAAACTTCTTCTACAGCTAAGGCGTTTATAGATGGCACCTCTTCACAGTTATATTTATCTTTAATAAAAATTGCAGACCCACCATGCTGTTTTATTTTCCTACAAAAATGAGAAGCTAGCTTAAAACCTGGGAAAGATACTAAGCCAATTTCATTTGATCTTAACCAGTGTTCAGAAAAACACATAATATCTATTTGATTTTGGTTATTTACAACATCTAAAATTTCTATTTTGTTTAATATACCTTGAATATTTACATAAAACAAATTTATATTGCAACTATTATTACTATGAACTAACTCACAATTTTTGGACCAAGTACCAGGCTTGCTTAGGCTAGTCTTGGCCACTCCAACACGTTTCCCTGCTCTTTAATTTCAGTGGAAGCTTTTTGTAACTTAGGCCTACTTCTAACTATGTGAGAAATTGTTTTGGCAAGGGTCTGTTTACCATTGAAATGAAATGTAAAGTAAATAGACAAATATAACATAGGTTAGACCAATTATATAAACACACTGGACAAATGTAACATTTCGTTCTACTTTTTTCAGAGTTTTCACACAGCTTCATAAAGACTAATAACCTAAGAACATTAAAGAAAAACAACAACAACAACAAACTATAAATAAAAATGAATAAATGCGTATAGGCTAAGCTATAAATAAAATAAATCTCCCAGCTTCTCTTCTGTGGGCAAGGACGAGAGAATACTGTCGGGATTTCCTTTTGAATCGCCATACTGGTCCTTTGAACCAGGAAGGACGTTGGCTTTGATTCGCCTGTTTTTCATCAGTTTCCTTCCGATGTTCTGGATCCATCACTCTCTGCTAAAGTTAATATTAAACTAGTTTTGTCATTCTGCTCTGAAAACAGCTGCATCAGACACATGTTTCGACAGTGCTAAATTGTCACTTTTACACAGGCAAATAAAGTATTGTATGATCTTTTTTGTGGCATGGACATCAGCTGGTTCAACGAGTTTGTTTTGATTGTTTAGCAAGCTTATTTTGTTGATGGGAGGTAAGCTAGTCTTTGTTGTAAATATCGAGTATTGTGATCTTTAAAATTCTTGGATTAAACTTTTACTTCACACCTTTTTTGAGTAATCCTTCAAGTTTCAAACACGATGCTTTCCTTATTCATTTATCAGGTTTTTTAAAACTAGTTCCCAAAAACAGCAATATAGTCGTAGTCGAAAAATGATACTTTTCTCAACGCTTATGAAAACCTGAACTAAAAATCGGCGGACCCGGGCGATTTGGAATCGTGCGCGGCTCCGGAGCTCATCATTCTGCTAGTGCGGGTTCCATCCCCGCAGTCACCACTTACATTTGTAAAGTGACTATGTGGTAACGCTAGGTTAAGGTCCAGGTTGTATGGTAGGGAGTACTTTGAAGTCCTTACTTCACTCGTTAAACAAGACAAAAAAAGAAACTTATTTTAACATTGACATGACCCCTTTTGGTTAGGTTTTGGTAATCATTTGAAACGCACTCGTCTCCCTCGCCTTTAAACCTCCGCTAAAGTCCTCTGAAAACGCTTCAGGTTGGGAAACAAATTTCCATTAACATATCTTTGAAGAGGGTTTACAACTAGCATTGATTGTAAAATTCCCATACGTTTTATGTAAATTTGTCTTTTAAGTACGTTTAAAATTCATGAATTTACCGATAAATTCGCCGCATTATAAATTTATAAACTTGTATCCAAAAATGGAAAAGAATTATTAAATGAGCTTTTAAAAACTAACGAGTAGAGCTTCAAATCATGATTACTACGGGTGTGCCTGAAGTGCACGGTTGATGCAGTCGGGAGTTTGATGAAGAAATTGTATTCCCTGATATAAGCTATAAGATTCATCAAAGGGAAATGTGGAAAAAGAGGGTTAGGAAAAAGGTAAATACCTGCTGAATGGGTTCTTTGCTGAGTGATGAAAAAGTAAACATATCGGGAGGGAATATCGTCGTAGTTACAGATGAATCGAAATAACTTGAAGAATTATCAATACGAATTTCTGGTTCTCATTTTTCTCTTGAAAAGCAACGCTAAACAATGTTATTGACAACGTGCAATCAATTAATACTTGCTGGTAGGTTTGAGCGGTTCACTTTTATGTTTACACGGTTCTATCTATGAGTTAAAGCCGTCTTTAAATTTCACCGTTGAATCAAGTAAAGTAGTAAAACAGTACAATAAAACAATAGAATACAACAATAGAATACAACTTGTTGTCTTGTTGCAGTAGAGTGTTTTTGAAAAATACAATACATGTTATTCTTCGCCCTTCGGATAGGCTATAAGTGAAAATACCTGCACTATTCGAGTAGTGAATGTACGAGTATGAAGTTAAAATTTAGAACAACTTACGAGGCGGATCAAACGTTTGCAATTGGCGCAATCGAAATTCCTGTTTAAACATAAGGTGGCTCTAGTGGGGAGTGTCAGTATCGCCATAGCAAGAACTGATGTATTGACAGGTTAGAGAGGGTCTCGACAAAGGGAACTACCCTCAAGAGATTCTATATTAGTCACTACATGGAATAATATTTTCTAAGTCTGTTGTGGTGTCTTGTCGTGTGTGTTTTATACGTATCACATGTATGGAATCAAATACTACAGAACATTTATATAATCAGTGACTTGTTGGTGTTATTGTCCGTTATTAATACTTAATAAGAGTAATAGCCGTAAACAACTTTTCTAATGATAGACATTGATTGACAGATTGTCTCATCGATACAGTCTTTTGTGTGAAAATAAAAACAAATGTATTAATGGGACATGTTGACATGAAAATAGGTTAGTGAAAAATAACTTAAAACATATATTAAAAGAAAATATGATTTCAAAACTTAAGTAAATATTAATTTATAACGTAGATTTTATTGTTTTGACTATTATTCATTCCGGTATTTTTGATGGTATACAGAACTTAAATGATGAAATAAACTCAGTGGAAGCGAGTTTCAATAAAATAATAAATAGTTATACCTACCGTCTCAAAGTATTAATTTTATCATTAATGTAAATCAAGTGATTTATTATTGTAAATAAATTAATTCGGTAAAAAAAATACAGTAAAATGAGAAGTGTTTTAATAACTGCGATTTTCGTTTGCGTTTTATTTTGTTATTTTCATAAATTTTTAAGAAGCCAAATTACAATATAAAATTGTGTTGACTGATATGAAATGATATGAATATGGTACATTAGTGTGAAGTGGATGGAAAAATAACAAGCGAATGCTCGATTTAAAATTAATAATATTGGCGGAGATCAATTTAATTAGAAAACGGACTTTTCCGGCCATTTCAGGAAGAAAACTCTCCTGCAGGGAAAAGTCCGTTTTTCTAATTAAAAAGGTGAATGTGACCAATGAAGCCACTGGCAAGAACAATATTAATATTTAAGAACTAATAAAAATATTCAATTTATTTTATATTGATAAAAAGTCGTTGTTAATGTAATGACATCTGTTAGGGTGGATGGCAAAATGTTAAAGCTAGACTACAAAATTAATAAATAGGATTTACAAGAAGGGCGGCTTCTGAATAGCATGTTATCTAAGACGACCTGTTCGTGTAGTTGTGACAGGAATGGTGAGGGATAAAGGAACGTGTAAGTAACACAAGTCCGTGTAGGGGTTGATTACTCGCTTTGGCTCTCTTCTCTCTCAACCTCATTCACTCATTGCTCATTAGATGAGTTGAATGGAGTCCCTCTTTGAACCTCAAGTTCTTTCAGTGCTGTTAAATACATCGTGCGCTCAGAACCTGTTATTGATTCGTGTTCTACTGTATTCGTTTTAATAGTTGTTTGTCATACTCGTATGTTAGTGTTTATTCAATCGAACTTTACTAATTGCTGATGAACTGTTTGTGCTTTTCAAAAAATACTTTTATTGCTTGCTCTGACCGATGTTTACAAGTCGCTTAGTAAAGAAATCTAAAAGTCCTAACGACCAAGCCTCTGGTACATATTGAAAGATTTCATAAACCTTATAAAGATTTACAATGTTTCCCTTTTCAACTCGCACCATGGCAAAACGTAATAGGAAATTAAAAAACAAATTAATTCAAAATCGAATGGTAATATACTCTTACATTCGTTAAAATGTAGTAAACCCAAATCTTCTAGGATATAAAGGAGGCATGCCTGATCGGTACGTTATATTTTGGTGTACCAGCCCATACTTGGTTGAAAACCCAACATTTCTCTAAAAAAGAAAAAACAATGATCTTATTGGAATTAGCCATGCTACATAACAATATATTATACATAAATACAGGTCGATGGCTTGTCCTGTCTCATTAGTGGTTAAAGTCCTTGATTTTAGCGCCACCGTTGGAGTCAAACTATCCAATCTTTTGAAGTTAAGTTAGGGGCTGAAATCATCAGTGCGTGACACCAACCTCTCATGAGATGCAGTTGGCGTGCCACCTCGTGCCTGTACACAGATCTCTCAGACCACTCCCTGTGCAGCCAGAGAGCTGTGCCGGGTCTGCAGAAGACTCTCTCATCTTCACAGCTTCAGGGGCGGCAGTCTCACTCACTACTGGAACTGCTGAAACGCATCAATAACTAAATATAAACAAAATAAACAGTGTATACTGGGGGATTGAGAGAAGAAGCAAACCATTTAACTTTTGGAGAACTATGGACATTTCCAAACGCAATATGGTATCTTTGACTTACATGTTAGGGGGTTAGTGGGGTTAAGTGTTTGTATCTACAATAACAAATTATTTTCGGTTCTGACTAGTCTCCTTTCATTTGTATCAGAAATTAGATAGGACAAATCATTATGTCTGAAAATATATAAAGAAAATTTAATACATAAATTTACGTCCTCTTACACATTGTTAGTTGCAAATGTTTACTGTTGTTGTATAAATGGATTCGTAAAATTGCAATTTAAATTTTGATACAAATAATTGGTACACAATTTAATGATTCATGTTTAGAATTTTGACTCTTCCAAAACTCACGAAAAACTTTTGATATTGTTCCTCATGATTCAATAAATAATCCAGTCAAAATTTAGAATTTGATATTAGGTGGAATAATAGTTAAGCTTTTACACCTTTCTTATAGTGAGTGTTCCTAATACCATGTCAGTCTAGTTATTCTACATCATCTTTAAAGGAATGTTGTTTTGATCAGTATTGATGCATGGTTCTGAAGCTTATTCCCAAAACTATACCAAATAATCATATACAAAAGAAGTAACTTTTACTTAAGTACTTTACGTGATAATAAATTGGTTGGTAAGTTATAATTATTCTATTGTCAGGAAAACAAAGTTTTGTATGGACAAGTAGCAAAATGTAACAATATAACAAACATTAAGAGTATAATAGAGTACGTTTAAACTTACTATAATATTTTTTTGTAATTTAAGGAATTTTTAAATAAAAAGTCCAATACCGGTAAAAATGCTTTTCATAAGAGAATCTATTGAGTCAAATTCTTATTCCAACTGAGTTTTGTCATTTTTCTTAAAAGCTTGTTTACTATATGTTGAAAACCTTTCTATTTACGTTTGTTGCAGTAACATTCAATAAATACTTACTTTCTGTGGTTTCAGAGCCCACGTCCACCTCAGGGTCAGACGATGTGGGGGTCTCAGGTTTCTAGAAAAATTAAAATACAATTCAGAATTCAAACAAAGCTGTTTATGAAGTAGAGGCTTTTCAAAAATAAAAGATTTTGTGCATAATTTGAATAAACTAATTGAAAATCACAGTAACATTGCCTTGCTGAAAACATTGCTCAACCACGTTGCACAGAGTTCATAAAGTTGCATCTTGATACAATACTTTGAAGGTTTTATTTGATGTCCTCATAGTAAATCTAGAACATAGAAATCGAACCCTTAGAGAACTATACAAATTATCTTCCAAATCTCGTTACCTTACAATATTTTTGGTGTATCCAAATAATTTGGGGAAGTATTAAGTAAGTGGAACGAAACTGGCAACGATTCCATGATTATCCCCATCATGTAGATTTATACGGTAATTTCAGAGTTTGATGCGTGGTCACTGGTCACGGACTGATGAATATTTGATCATATGGTGGCACGAGTGTCGTGTACTCTGTCATTTAGAGTGATATAAACCACCACTTTGGCAAAAATCATATTGTGATTGCTTACTTTTGCATGATTAAAACTGTAGAATCGAAGATTGAAGTGGTCGCGTGATTAAAGAGGAAACCCGTAATTTGATTTTATCTAATGTTGAATAAAACATGAAAATGAAAATACTGGAACATATATCAAACCATAGTTTATGGTCACTATATGTCATGATGAAACTAAAATGGAACAACAAAAATGATCATACGAGTACAAACCAAATGAAATTACATGCCACAAAAAATACTTAAGTAACTTAAATGGAGATGTGTTCAAATAGCTGTAGCTGGACTAAGATCAGTTTAAAACATGTGTAATTACTTATTTTAGGCAACTTACCTTAAACAACACCAAAAATAAAAATAAGTAACAAACTTAAATAGTAAGAATTTCAAACAAGTCGGACGTGTGACCTTAATATCCATGGAAAACAACCAGAGTTCAATGAAATTGTCTCATCAAGACAATAATTTTACGGTATCATTTTGTTTCAAAGAGAAACGTTGTATGATCCGGTTGAACGATTATGAACTCTGGAAATCAGATGATAACTTTCTTAAAACCCTGTATTTTATCAGTTTTGGGTCAGGAATAAGGAATTCGTTTTAAAATCTATACTACTGAACTTGGCTTTAAGGCAAAATAGACATGTGGTCATTTTCACTCAATACAGTAGTTGAATGTAAACTTCCTGGTCTTTCTTTTTTAAATTTGAGTGGTTAGTCATTTATAAAGAAATCTTTTTTAGTTAAAACCACTAAAAGTATTTGAATTATTAGTATAAAAGGTTGTAATACGTATTTGAATTACTTAAACCCAAAACGTTTCTTCTACGCTATGGTAGACATCGTCATACATTGTTAAATGTTGTGTATAATGACGCAATGTGGAGATACGTTGTGTATATTGTGTCGCTGCTACGCAACTGACGCTGTCTGCCATAGCGTAGACCAAACGTTTTGTGTTTTAAAAAAAAATACATTCAGCTTCGATTATTTATTCCTTGGAATTGCTTCGAAGAGTCGGAAGAGTGTCAATTTGGGTTTGTTTCTCATGCGGCAAATAATTAAGTAAATCTTTTTCGTAGGTAAAAGGCTTATGAACAGAAATTTAGTAAATACTGTACGTTCTTATGTTCAACTGCTTCTGAGCGATCCTAAAAGTCAAATAATGAATGATGTAAAAAGTACACTAGCTAACACATTTCGCTAAAACGAATTACTCATATCTGGCAAAAGTAAGAACATGGGTTTGTGCAGCTTTTTCAAGAACGTTTTTTCTTCACATCTCCCTACAAAACCTAGACTAGATTTTTAACATGCTGATTACTGACACATAAGGTGTACGAAGCGTAAAATGCATTAAAAATAAAACAGCAAACAGCTGAAAAACATTTTTTAGTTTCCAATTTTTGATGAAAACCGCGTATTTGCAAACTGGAACTACGACCACAACTTGACAGGAATCTGTGTCGTGGCGTTGTCACGCGAGTGCTGGCTGCATATTCAATCAGCTGATGTGCGACTGTCATGCTGCCGTGACGGATCACAGATAACACTATACCGTGCTACTTCATCACGTGTGATTGTTTACTGCCAACGTACAGCTGTAGTCGTGTGATTACAGCAAGCCCCTCGTGCTGCTAGCATCATTCGATTCATTGGTTAAATATTTTTAAATTTACGCATATTTTCTATTATAATACGTTTTTACCATGAATGCAAACCTTGAGTGTTTAAAGGTGTAGCAGCGATTACGATCTGGTATATTTTAATTACTACTTAGGAATTGATCGAGGTGAGCGAGACCCACCCGGACTCCCGGAAGGCAACCTGCCGTTTAATTAAATTGATAAATAAAATACATATAAAACTACTGTAAAACCTTCAGTTTTCAGATTTCTGCCTACGATTTATCTACAGTTTGCACTGCAATATCACTCTTAGTTGTTTGTTATCTCTGTTCTATTCAAATTTGGAAAATCGGCGCGCGATTCATTCTTTACAATAAATTAATGTAAATGTTCATTAAATCGCCACTTTTCCAGCCGTTCTACTCAGCCAATCTCTTTGTTTGCAATAACTACCCTTAAAACTAGTTTTCTCGCCGTCAAGAAACAACTTCAAACATATAGTGCACGTGAGCTCCAATTTGTCAAAAGGGTGCGCAATAGTGGCTGTGACCATGAATTTAGTCCCTAAGAGCAATCTATTAACATAAATTTTCTTGGGACATCTCAGACCTACAGCTTTCATTGGACTTTTATGACATAAATTTTGTTATAAAGTGCATTAAATTTTTAGTGGCTCCGCTGAGCCGAATTTCCTTTTCATTTATAAAATCGTGATATAAATAAAAAACTGAAGAATCTTTCTATTTGAATTTCTTGATTTTACTAGTAAACTTAAGTTTTCTAAAAAGTGGGCAGCGGAGTCACTGCAGTACATCGTCATCTTTAAAATAAAACCTATTTCAAAAAGATCCGATGAAAATTGTAGGTGTGAGGTGTCTGAAGAAAATGATTGTTTTTACATTGTTCTTATGGTACAAAAACATAATGGCCGACAGGTACTGTTTACTCAAAATCTTTTTTTACTCTCTAACGTTCCTAAAAAAACAAACTTGTACTTAGCAAATGATGCTTGAAGCTTTACTGCTAGACTGAATCAAAACAGAAGCAGGAGGGGGTAATCACAAGCTAATGACGTCATTGGTCACGTGATGTTGACTTAGTGGCCGCCATCTTGAACGTGTACCTTGCCTGTGAGTTTGAACAGGGCGGCTTGGCTTTGACCACCGAGCTGCATTGTGTGGTGATGAATGGGGTGGACATTGAATAAGGATAAAGTAGGCTACACTCAAAGTTCTATTCAAGGTCGAATATGGGTGCTTACATTTCCTACAAAATGCAAAGGTGGTATGTAACATGCATGAGAGTAAAACCAATAGGTTGACAAGCGAAACACAGAGCTTAGTTGAGTTGGTGTCTATATTTGAGGCATAACACCGGAAAATATATATCAACACGGGCTTAATTTTCAAACTGTGTTTTGAATGGATTTTTTAAAAATGTAACTATTTGACATGTACACCTTGGTTAATCACCTTTTGTTTCTCAGGCAAGTTTGAATAAAAACCAAATCAAATAGTCATAGTAGTTTATTTTCATAACTTACATCAATTTACGAGGGTCATCCAGAAAGTAAAGAACGTTTTGGCATGGTAAAATAAAAAATAAAGATATCAACACAAAACTGTATTTACAAATGCATAGAACCTTCGTCTACTTTTCTACGCAGTCGCCATGGATTTTAAGACACTGGTTTTAACGTGGGACCGGTTTTCCATATCCATGTTTTTCCATACTCATTTGTCGCCAAAAACAAGAACCAAGATTTCTTAGTTTCTTTGAGTTCCTTATCGTTAGCAAACTGTTTTTTGCCCAACAAATTCTTAAGCTTTGGGAATAAGTGATAATCACTCGGCACCAAGTCAGGGCTGTAGTCGTTTCTTTTCTTGGCATAAATTCAACATGGATCAAGCCCTTTCGATCAAAAAAAGTTGCCATGACTTGTCGAGTGTTTAAATTTTGTACTTTACATTTAGCGGGGTTTTCAATTGTCGATATTAATCACTGTGGACGAGACGCGTAGTCACACAGCAACGAACCTATACTCAAACTGAAGAGGAAGGATGGAGCTAGCAGCTGCACGCGCACTTGTAGTTGTGAGGGGTGTACGCGGCGCGTGATGCGCAATCGTTCTTTACTTTCTGGATTACCCTCGTACATTGATTGAGATTTTTTCACATTTCAATGATTAAATTAAATAATTTAATAGTTTATTCAAACAAAATACCATTATAACAAAACAAATAATGGTGATCAGGGTGACGTTTTGAAAAGGATTTTTCACATTGTTGCAGGAATAGGCACACCAATACGAGTTGTTCTAATGTAAAACTACATACTTGCGTAGTTGCATTAGCGTATTTTAGTGTATCATTGTATTTAGTGTATTTCTAATACTGTTAAAATATTTATTACAATATTTATTTTCTACACCTATTATTATCATTAACATTATAAACTATTGATAACGTCAACACTAATCGATGGCTACGATCAAACGCCTTAAATCCACTGTTTCCTAGGAAGCATTTTCCAGTTGATCTTTTGTTTTTAATACAATCATGGAAGCGGCCCCCGCTCTCTAGGAAAATACTCGCAAATGATTAAATTTGAAACAATGTTTACTGTCATATTACAGCCATAATATATAGCGTTCATAGCTTCCTAGAAAACCATAGCTTTAATGTTTTAGCGTTCTATTTGAATATGTTTCATTAGATGAAGGTTTTTAATTACTTTTGACTTACTTGCCAGCGGTTTGAATAAATGAAATAAGTGGTTTATTTAAATATTTTTGTTTACATCATTGGTTTCCAAACGAAACCTAGCACAAAGGACACTTTTTCAGCTATGGCCTGGGAGGCCGTCAGTTGGGTCCGCATGTATAACATAATAAGGTTCACATACAAATAAGTAACACTGTGTGCGTGATTATAAAAAAAACTATATACACTTTTTCTAGTACCGATAAATATTGCAAAATTAATATTTCAAGATTACTTGTCAGCTAGCTACCACCTGCTCACTTGTCAAGAACACGTACAGGCTCGGGGTCTCGAGTATTGGGAATAGCTTTAGTTTCCTAAGCTTTAACTGACAAGCAACGTCTAATAGTTCAATCAAAGTGTAGTTATTTCTCTCCATTAAGTGTGAAAATAGCATCTCTTTTGAACAGAAAACATCACCAAGTGGTTAGAAAAGAAAATCTAGGGTATATTTGTAGTGTAAGATTGAGAGTACGCAGTAGTGACCATGGCATTGAATTTCGTCCCATAAGAGCAATGTAAAAACATGAATTTTCTTGGGACACTTCACGCCTACAGTTTTTATCGAATTTTTATGAAATGAACTTTGTTTTAAAGTTGCAGTAAAGTGCAAGATTTGGAGACTCCACTGAGCCGAATTTCTATTTTCTCATTTATAAAACAGTGACATAAATCCAAAAGTTGACGAAATATTGTATTTAAATTTCTTGTTTTACTACTAAACTAATAAAATGTTCAAAAAGTGGTCAGCGGAGTACGTTGTTATTTTTTAAATAACACTTGACCTGATAAAATTGTGGGCGTGTCTCAAGAAAATGCTAGTTTTTACGTTGTATGGGACAAACAACAAAATGGCCGACAGGTACTGTGCACTCTTAAGTTGGAGAGGTATATACTGTATAAGCACACCTGTAAAAAGATCTCATGTTTCCAGAGGCCAGTGCAGCGGGACAGCTCGGTATATCCTGGCTGCATTTTTCAACTGGAGCGCAAACGGGAAGGCTTATCACAAATAATGCAGACACCGATTACTTTTTGCCTCCCCCGGTGCAGCGCGGCCTGCATCTTGTGCATATTTTACACGCTGTTATTGGGGCTTTGTTCAGTGCGCTTGCCAGTTGTTTGCTTACTATTTCCTCTGAGAGTTGCGCTCCGCTAATCCACATGTTTTATCAACCGGGAGACCAGTATATGTGCGGCCTCATCACACAGCTGCCCGGTCGTTGTTATATGATCATTTTACCATCATAAATATAGTAAAATGTTGTATTTTTTAAATTTCATCTACGTTATGAAAGAATGGCGGGCAGAAACATATACCAAATAGAACTCCAACTCCGAAAAACAATTTAGTTCCATTGCAGACTAGTACTATTGAGATGTTATTAATTTACCCCCGCTTTGATTTGTATATCATTTTAGTCGTGTGAAATTTTTAAATAACTGTATTACGGATTACAATTTATTATTACCGTTATCATATATCATAAGGGGATATTACGGTCAAATGATCTATTCTTCCGATCTTTGTTTGCGGGTAGAATGGAGTTTCCTTATTGAACTGACAAAACATATTAATAGTGGTACAAACTCAACTTATTGAAGAATACCCAATTTTTATTTTCCCATGCATAATGCATTATTCGTAAAGAACCATTGTAACTCTCTAGCGGTATTATCACCGGTATACTGTCTAGCGGTAGGTAAAGCTAACTCTGTAGCCCATAATCTTTCATCATAAATTAGTTATGCGAATTTCTGCTGAATTAAGAACATAACTAGGTTGGAGCACTTGTGGACACAATGCCTTACGACAAGGTTAACATTGCGAGGTACCATGTAGTCAGTATATGGTTAATCTGTGAATGTTGTAGACTCTGTCCTTCGCTTGTTCGACTAAAATAAAACGAACAATATATCACACTATTAATACCGCCCTTAGTGTACATAAAACACATTTCCCCAAGACTAATTTACAAGTTTACTAAACAGTAATGCCGTTACTATTGTAGTATTTTGTCCGAGAAGTAATAGTCGATTTAAAAAACTCAAGCCTCTCATTTCAAAAAGCACAACCAAAACAGAAATCAATTAACAGCCGAGCGATAGAATAACGAGAGGCAGGCAGCAGCCGCTTTTATTCAAACCTAACAATCGGATTTGACTTTTAGCCGGGACAAAATGCCAAAACTGATTAATGGAGCGCTTATCCTCGCGTTTTGTAATTACAGGGAGGTCTCAGGAGACCGGTGGAGAGGGGGAAGGTCCTCCTGACATTTAGGTCTTCAGGATTAACATTTAGTCCTGCAGGATGGAGTAAGGACGGCAAAGGTCGGCCGTTACGCTTTAATCAACTGACAGCTCTCGGCAAACCTGCTATTTCGTGTATTCCTCCAAACAAAATAAAAACAAAGCTCAACACAAAAATAATGTATTTATAATTTTGCAGAAAAAATACGTTAAATTATATTTAACCAATTTTAGTAGTCTATGATAGCTAAAGTATTTAATTTAAATTTTAACCTGCAAAATAACTTTTATTCCCCATAAAGTCAACATAAAAACAGTGTTCACAACTAGAACACGTCTAAAATCATGATTACTACAAAGTCGGTTAGAATTAATAAGCCATCATTTAATCACTGGTCGATTAGACATAATCACATTAACTGGAGGGTGGCCGGAAGTGCCACCCCACTTCACACCGGAAGTGGTAAGTGCTAAGTAAAGTGAGTATAAACAATCGCGCGCGGCGCGGCGCGCTGCATCAATCAAGTTATTGCTTTATCTTTATGTTTCCAATCATGGCAAAATGTCAACAAGGGGAGAGCGGCCCCTCCCCCCTCCATGCCACCGCGCACACAAACCCCTTCATATAGTAACGGGTCATCGCACAAGGAGTAATCATGTCCGGAGCAGCAGTGTCAGGTTCACTATACTTCAGATTTCACACAGTAATCGTGGGAACGAGTTTTATCATTCAACATTGTTAGCAAAAGTTGAGGTTATAGATTTAAAAAATCAACAGCTCCAAAAATAAATTTGATTTCTATAGAAACGTAAAATTAATTCATGAAAACGTGAGTTTTATGTAGTTTGCTGTGGGCGGAAACAGTAATTACGTTCACGTGTATACGAATTACAATGTTCAAAGATTCTGAAACGAATGATTTGAAAAGATATCAAACACTTAAAATAAAACACATAGAATAAAAACCGTGCTTAACGTGTTAGTACTTAAAACACCGCTTACAGCCATCAAGAGAGGAGAAGTCGAGGCAAGTTGACAGAATGTTAAGTAGGTGTCGCCATCATTAACGATACTTGAGAGAGATATTTAAAAAGTCCATTAAACTTGTGTACCTCTCGGGGTACTTGGGACACCGCTAACATACTAAATGAGCTTTTAAACAGATCGGCATTAAATAAGGACTTCCCTTTAAGTTTTGTTTTCAGAAAACCGACCATTTCATGTGTAGGTTTAGTAGTTCTAGGGCTTTAATGGTTGTAATTGATAAAATTATTCCTAGTTCAACGCTCCTTACTATGATTATTCCTAGACACTAAAGTTATTTTGCGTTAAAATTGTAAAAAACGCGGCAATATAAAACGAAAAACCTCTGCAAGGAAATGTGATATGCACCTAAGTTACACAATGCAATTGGTAAACATGATATTTTTATTGGGCTATTTCACGTGAATGCGTACATATTTATTTGTATTTTGGAAATAAATCATTTCCATTTACAAGAAATAGAGGGCAAACCGGAGCGGAAACATGAAGACGGGTCTGTTAAGGGGTGACTGTGCTCTGCTGGCAGTTAGGAACTATTCACTACAAATACATCGTAACTAACGTAACTGAAGTTTTGAGTGATGAATAAATTGTAGCCAACTTATTAATATTGGAATAAAAGAAAAAAGTTGGAAAGGTTTGCTAGTTTTCATTCTGACACATAAGATATTAACAACAGAATATCAAGGAACAGTTCTGACCGTAAATATGTAGGTCTACAACTCTACATCTATCTAGGTTTCTGAACAATCTAGGCTTGTTTGTTTACTATTAAACCTGTTAACGAAACACGGAATCACAGCTAGTGCGAAAATAATTCAGTTGGTAAATGTGGCTTAACTCAATATAACAGTTGGTCCTAAAAAAAATACATATTTTTGAATTGAAACTCCACCCTCAGTGACGATGACTTTGAACGTAATTATAGTACACGAAAATTCATCACTTTCTTTATAAGTAAAATAGGTTTTATTTACTTTTCCTAATCGAGATTTAAAACCAATGGCACCGTTCACTCGATGGAAGCTGCAACAATCAAAAACGCAGTCCTCCAGGGAACCACTAATGACATCTTTGATTACACGCGGCGGCGGAGCGGAACAGAGAGGCGGCGGTGTCTGACAGGGGTGCCACCGTGCCGGCTGGTGTGAGGGAGCTCAGTGTGACACTAGTGCGCGTCAGTGCATTCAACAGTTCGACAGATGCAGGCTCTACATCTCTCTTCTGTTGAATTGTGTCAACACACCAGAAGAGTTATCAAATTCACGCTTAATCCGAAACCGTGTTAAAGCGCTAGGAATCGAACCCGTGACCTAAGTAAACCGTTAGAACAGAAAGCACTTCTCTAATGCGGAGCAACGGACACAGACGATACGAGGATACGGTCATTGTTCCTTTTAACGCAACATATACTGACAAAATTTTAGTATGATTTCGTGAACACTTTTTTAGCTGATAAAGAAATAGTAACAACCGCCATAACTTCAATAAACACTCTAAATATGAAAGAGTGAAAGCCACTTCCAAAAGAGTAAAAATCGAGCCACTCTTTATTGAGAGTGGCTGGGTTTCGACACCCCAAAGAGCGAATCTTCACTCTTTCTGAGTGACCTTCACTCTTCATTTTTAGATTGAACGTTTTTACTTAACTATAATTATATATGTATAATATTAAAGAAGGGTTGAGGTTGCGTTAAGCCGTGTTATATGGGAGAAGGTGATGGGGAAAGCCAAAATGACCGGAAAACGTGTCAAGAAACTATATGAAAATACATATTTACCTACACATAACCTACATATTGTGCTTGTAGGCTAAACATAATATAAATATACTGTGTTTCAACTCACGCCTCTTTCTCTTCAATGTAACGAGACGTAACTAAATCCATAATTTCTAATTGCAAGGTGATCAAGTTGCAAAAAGTAAAAATTTGAGAGTCAGCTCTTCATGGCCATTGTATACATTACAAACAAAACTGTTTAAACTGTATTTAAAATCCTAATTCTCGATTGAATTGGAAGACGTCGTTGTATATCCGCCTGCCTTACACAACTCGCCAGGAAAGCTCTATTCAAAGCCCGAAAGTCTTAAAGAACGTTCGGGACAAAGATAAATCCAAACTCAATTTCAGCTTGAAAAGTTCACACTGTTTTGAACAAAAGCTCCGCCTCTTTGGCAGAGAAGTTGTTAAAGAAGTTGTGTAAGAAAGCTGAACGATTCTTTAGCTCGGAGGAAATCTTGTCGGTTAGTCGAATGGTGTCAAGTGCTTGCTCAAAGTGATAAAACTCTTAGCCAACAACTCTAGATCCATTCCTTCCTTTATACAGCTTGTATTCAACCTGAGCGGAATCCTTAAGTCTGGATTTGAAGTAAGAAACGTAGATAGATTTGTAATTTTGTAATTGTGTACGTGTAGAGTATTTTCTCTACAAATCCAATTGCTGTTGTCGTAATTTTTTATGTTGCCATAAGTCTTAGCTGAAAAATTCTTTAATTTCTTAAATAGCTTTATTTGTTAGTAAATCTTTGAATTTTCATCGAGATCTTTCCTGTCCCAAATCCGCAGGAAGATGGTTATACTGGTTAATCATGTTACATTTAGAAAATCTTTAAATTATATGTGCTTTTAAAATGTTTTACTCCGCAGTTCTGTTTATGAATAAAAAATTATTGTTTTAAAATTGCAAAGCTCATTGAATTGTTTGTGGCTATTTTGAATGTTATATGCGAGCACATTCGAAATGACGTAAATCTTACAACTAAAATAAACTTCAAATCTGATCAAGCCTACCTGAGGGCTTTGCCGAGCAGGGGACCAGCAAGGCTTGACATCGTCTTCATTGCAAGTCTCAATATCCACAGGTTCATCATCATTGTCCTCCTGGCTCTGCTCCTGAGCAGGCCGAGGGGCGGAGTACACAGGACGGAACGCAGAGGGGTAGATCTTCCCCTCGGCAGAGGGCAGAAGCAAGGGTGCAGTGGGAGGCAGCCCGAGCCAGGGCAGGGCAGAGTACGGTGACAGAGGGTGCTTGTGCCACATGTAGTCCATGACCAGAGGGAGTGGTGGGACACGGGTGGGAGAGGGAGGGGGCAGCTGAAAGGAAGGTGGTGAAGGATTGGTTCTCTCAGGAGACTTGACTGGAGAAGACCTCTCACGGTGGTGAGAGTGAGAAGAGGCTGAAGACAGAAGACGCTTTCGAGTTCCTCCGTTAAACATCGCCTTAAACAGAAACACGTCCTTTATAGTAAAGAAATATTTCAGTAGAGTAAATATCTAACTAATACTTTGAGATGAGCCACATAAAAACGTAAACTGAAGGTAAAGCTAACGTTTTCTGAATGGTGAACAGTAATTTACAAATTATCTGTACTTATTCAAAACTTAAAAGTAATTGTTCAGTGCTTCATTTTGTACCTTGACATCCTCCCAGGCATGTACGACCTCCATGGGAGGACTCCCGGAGAGCCGCATGTGTCGTCTCCAAGAGTTGAAGTTGGCAGCATCCGGCTGAACGTACTTGGCTCCTGGGCCGGTCCTGTGAGAGTGGAAGATGAACTTGTTGGGGAGAAGAACAGCCCACACACTGTACACTTGATGCACTTGGCTCGAGAGGAGTTGTACCTGGGAACACGTATTTCATGACATTAAGTCCATATAAGAGCCACGACTTCCATATATGAGAAATTATAAGAAACTAAGAAACTAGCATTCTGTTAAGATTTGGGTTACTTTAGTTGGATAACTTCAAACTTAGAACTATTAGCGCGTGTATGCTTTGTTTAAGATAGTTAAAAATACAAGTTTGAATTGGAATTATTGAATTAACACCAACCTTGAAGGTAGGAATGCACCTCGGCAGCCCCAAGCGCATTCGTGATGCACACTGAAAGCGAAGTCATCCGGGAGTCTTGGTGGAGTGTTGTCCCCCAGGAAACTTTTACACAGCCGTTCCGCTTCTCTAAAATATGAAAAATCCAGATTACAATATTGCTCAGTGCTCAGCATTACTGAGGTTCTCCATAGGTTTTCATTTTGCATGGTAAACAACAAAAGTAACAACCTAATTTATTGTTCTACAGCTTTTGTTTTGGCTGACTTAAACTCCAAACTTACGTGGACACGATGCGTCCGTTACCAAAAGTGGAGACTCTAAATTAAAGACACATTAATAAAGACACATTTTCTTGATTGATTCCTTCTAGTTGCACTGCGATCTATTTTCCTAATTTTCACTAAGAACAATATGTTCAGCGTCAGAACTGTACACACCTCCTGGTGATCATGCCACAGCGTCTGCTGGACACCGGCATGGCGCCTGCGCGTCTCAGTATCTCCAGCTGCACGGGAGTGCATTGTACACAGGTGATGCCCAGAGCTACTCTGCGGTTGTGGATCTCGTTGTAGCTGAACTCCTTGAGCAAGGTGTTACTAATCTGCGCCAAGCACAGTCGCTCTTGTCCCTCTATCACCAGCGACACTATGGGCACCCCGTACAACAGCACTGTGCCCACCTGAGGAATAGCGCACTGTTTTGGTTTAATTGTTAATTCAGTACAATATATTGTAGCTTATAATTATGTCGGATGTAATCTTGAGGTGTTCAATTACACATATGATAATTATCATACCCTCTACCTGGCAAACGACGATGCAATCGTTGTTTAAAAGTGTCACCCCACTGGCAAAGAGCGAAAATGGCATTTATAATTTATGACAAGAAAATATGTGGCAGTAACCTACGAGTTTATGAAGCTGAATAAACTTACAGTGAATAGTATCGGCAAGAAAAATGGTTCCATTCATTTAGCAAGACTTTCTATTTAAATAAATTGAATGGAAAGAGCGAGTGTAAAATACTGTATTTAAGAATGTATCTCGATGAGATAATAATGCTAATTTTATTAGTCTTGTACAACATTCCTCGTATTGACAAAACTGCAAACAAAAAGAAAGTAACGTAACAAAAGTAATATTAATTAATAGTAAATTAATATTTATGAAAACAAAGTAAACCACTAGTATGACGGGTTTGCAAAACTGGTTATTAGTTATACTCGTATTTAATAACAATTAATTATTATTGTGAATAGTGGAAAAACTCTTATCTTACTTTTGAATAAGTCAAAATTGTCTGTGGATTTAATATTTAATCAAATATTTTGCACCTGTCTGTGATAGAAACTTTAAGACGTAAGAGCGAAAGGAACATTTTGGTTATCAAATATTTGTCAATCGCGTTACATTTCGTTAAAATGTGTTTGAAATACAATATTTATTTATTTGGTTTATCTTATAAGTTCCCACATTTAATTGTGTATTTAAAAACTTTCAAAAATTAAACGTGAAACGAAAAATTTTATTAAAAAAGTATTTGTGATTTAACCAAAGATAGTGTTACGACAAGTAAAAAGCGCACAGATGTGCTCCTCGGGTTAGGGCAGCATAATCAACATAGTTCGGAAGCCCGAGCACAGACAGCGCTGCCGGCTCTCGCCATCCCCCCCCTTCACCACCACATGCTCGAGTTTGTCCGATGTCGATTACTTAAATGTGACCAAATCGTGCGACCTTCGAGAACAAAATGAACTTGCGCGTGTGTCAGTGGCTCTATTAGAGACTCTTAAAAGAATTCCCTCGCAGCGCTATCTGTGCTTGAGCTGCCGTAACTATGTTGATTTTCCTGCCTCAGGCATTCGGATCTATGCGGAATCTACTTATCATAACATTATCTTTGATTTAACATATCCGTTTAAGTGAAAACTCATATCATTAATCTTAGAAAATAACAATAACGTTAAACATTAATCAGATCCATATATTTCGTAAAAATCATTTGTCCAGGGGTACTAACCAGCTCAAAACTAAATGAATTCTAATGAAATTTGAGTTTAAAATTTATGTTTACTTACCTGGTTGGTTTTCGAGGGCTGCAGTCTGATCGAAGGGTGCAGTTTATGGGGTTCTGTCAGAGATCGAGGTTTGGGAGAACCCATGGACACCATAGCTGCCATCCTGAAAACGTCATATGTCTTCAATTTATACCAACGTGACTCCGGTTTTTATTAAAAAATAATCCTTAAAAACGGTTTACTGAGTAACCGATTTCATTTTACCACTTCCCTGTCTACATAAATGGGCATGGTTTCATAAATACTGTTCAAATACAAGATACCTTTTTAGGCGAAACTTTAATACGCAAATCGAGTTTAAATGTCCAAACAACCAAATAATGACATTGAAATTATAGCAGAATTGTATACTATTTCAACATAGTTCATCAATATCGTAATACAACTCAAAGAAATCACTATGAAAGTCAATTAACTCTTAACGGCACTTGAAAACAAACATGCAAACAAGTCATCCCTGTGGGTCTTTAAAAGGACAAAAATCGAGACAACCACAGCGAATGTAGTGTTTGTACTATTGATGGTGGGGGGGGGGTGGTGGGATACAATCAACCGAATTTGAGTGGAGTGCGAGCTGTGTAAC
Source organism: Matsumurasca onukii (assembly GCA_018831715.1). NCBI lineage: Eukaryota > Metazoa > Arthropoda > Insecta > Hemiptera > Cicadellidae > Matsumurasca > Matsumurasca onukii. Next base: position 38,448,090 of record CM032062.1, read on the forward strand.
TCAGTAATTAGATGATAATAGAGTCACCACAAGTGGCGTGTATTCAGTTAATTGATTGTGTGGAGGGTGGTTGCTCGGGGGGGTGGCTAAGCCCCTCCCTCAGACACAACTTCCTCACATTTGTACACTCACAGCACTATAGCCCAACAATGCATGAAATAGAGGTTTCATAATACATATTATGATCCATTCGTTACTGTCTTTTAAAACCACAAAACATTTCCTCGCTTTTGAACGAAAGTAATGTTAAGTACGATGTATAACTGTAATAACAACGGTTTTAACAACAGCTATTTTGTTGCATGGTTTCCGAGTATTGCATTATCTATATTATGTACGAGTAATATATAACAATGAGATGGTGTGTGTCTGTCTGTTCCTCAATCACGCAAATACCAATATACCAATTTTAATGCAATTTTACAGGAATGTGGCTTTTATACCTGGTCAACACATAGGCTATTAACATGTTTGATAATTTTATTATTTTCAAGATGGTGGTCATTGATAAGACCTCATTACATGTGAAAATGTATATGCCCAATACTGTGAGGTGAAATTCTCGAAAAACCTAGCTTTAAAATTAATTCTCTACACAAATGGTCCTGAGTACTTTTGTCGTATCTTCAACCGTTTTCCCTGGAAAGCTTGCTTCAGCGTGGAGAAACATGGCTCATGATGCGCGCCGCTGCACGCTCAAACTCGGCTTTTCCACGGGTTGCACCTCTCCTCGGCGCGTCAGTACGTCTGACCGACAGTTTTTCTTAACCATTTTACTTACAGTTTATGCTTTACAGCGTGCAAACCAAATAAGAGTGTTGTACTACAGCCATATAGTTTTCCATTTACAATTAAACAAAATGAGTTTATTTTGAATTTAAAACTCATGTGGTTTGTCATGATAAATCTATATAAATAAAATAAGAATTTTGTCTGTACATTGCAAAGAATCCATCGGGCTTTTGTTGTTTGGTGATTATATACTTTGCATAGACCGAAAATGGCGTCAAAAGAATTCCTGCGGGTCTATCTGTAACGTTTTTAAGGCATCTTGGACCGCTTATAACTCAGATTCGACTGAAGCTATGGCGTTGAAACTTCGTTTAAGGACTTGGACCATTACACAGTGTGTCTTTACCTATGTTTTGTATCAACAAAACATTAAAAAAAATGCCAAGGAACCAAAGTAGGCTCTGAAGACATTTTGGACAACTTATAAGACAGTCAAAATTGGCTGAAACTATGGCGGTGAAACTTTGGTTGCTGAGGTTAAGGTAATCAGGCAGTATCTCTGTAACTACCTTTTATGTCTATATAATATCCATTCTAAAGTGGAATGGCGGGAGTAACTATGACTCTTACAAGGTAGCCAACACTTATAAGGAGAAGATGGTGAACTAACTGGGTTTTCTAAGAATATATAGGAAAGTATTTTTTGTTTACTTTAAATTTGCAATTTTCTTAAAATATAAACACAGGTATGTTAACAAAGCCCCGAGGTGAAGTGTGGGTACTCTCAGCTAGTACCGTATATTTTCATTAATTGGTATTTATTTATAAATTTTATTTGTTTCATGACGAAAAGTATCGCTCATTACTCGTTTCAAAAGTGACCTTTTGACCCTCGTTCACAGCCGCGGCTCGGCGTTAAACTTGAGCTCGTATCAATACGCTTCACTTTAGAGGACCAGGACCTAGTGATGAAATGTAATATTTTGGGACTAGTGTATATGATTAGTGTATATGATCAGCTATAGTTGTGAAGTGTACTATAAAATTACATCATACAACCAAATTACAAAAATCAGCCAAGCACGAGTTTTGTGTTGTGCTATAATTTTAGTATTTTAAAATGCAAATGGAGTTAATAGACACAAACTAAACGTTTAAAAGTAAAATGGAAAGCTACAAATCAATATATTTTAAGGCGGTTAGCTTATAGCATTTTGTAAATAGACTATTCAAGTCATAACAAGCATAATCTGCTTCATACGGAAATGTAGCAAAACCACTATCGGCGGCAGGGGCTAAACCCTGACTGCAGTACTGAAATAAAAATATTTTATTTTATTTTTTCAGGAAGAGATAGATGCCAATCGGCCTTTATATACTTTAAAATTACACATGAAAAAGAGCAAGTCTACTAATTGGCTTATATTTCGTTATTCTCATAAGTCATAGCCATAACCACAGAGTATTTTTTGGCCATAACAAACAAAAATAAACACTTTTAAAATACAGTACCTGTGTTTACAAAATAATGTCACATGCTTTATCTAATATTTAACCCATCTGGTTGCCGTGATCTTAAAACCAGTTGGTGAGCAATTTCAACATTCCTCAATTTCATATCTGTGAGACGCCTAGATTCTTCATGGTTCGGGTTTTCCACTTACAGCCCTTTTAGCGTGAATCCTTCATCCAAAGACTTGACATTGTGCTCAATTGTGTGGGATGACAGAGGTCTCTCGGCTTTTTGATGAAATACGTCAGGGGATGGTTTGTTATTCGAAATCTGAGGGGCGTTATGGGTTTTCCAATATATTATTTTATTTTTTGTAATAGACAGTAGTTTTTCTTATTCCGAACACTTTCTCAACTTCCGCACACTTGAGAAAATGATTCGCAATCAGCTGTTTTCTGAACTAAATTCATGCATAAAAAACTCCTTTCTATCTATAACTTGTCTACTTCATGTTATTATGTTACTGGTGCACTGACGGTATTGTGATGTCGGGTAGAACATAATGTCTAACTGAGAGGGGTTTAGAGCGGCAACTAAAGGATTAGTTAGTTACCAGTTCAGGCGCTAGAGTGCTCTTGAAGCTGGCAGAGTAGAGAGGGTTCCGAGCCCCTTAACCTCGTCACTCGTCAGACTCAGTTCTGCAGTGATTAGGGCGCAATCTTGAAACTAAGTCTGATACTACTTGAGGACTATAGAAAATGTGTGTTTAATAATTGACATTATTGGTCGTAATAAACCAACACGAGAAATCAATCATCCATATCAATACATCATTTAAGTCTTCAAAGTTCAGAGGCAACTGTAATATAAAACACTAATTTTCCTCAGACACTTTTCAGAATAATATTGAATTATATCATCCTAAACACAATTTGTCTTATTTTTATCATATTGTCATATATTATCAGTTCAACCACATTTCAAGCTTTATTTCAGGCCAAGGCCTTCTATGCAACCATCATCTTCAAAAACTAACATGCAAAATATGTAACATAAACCATATAAACAGCTTATTGTGCTGTTTGTATTTCCTCGTTATTATTCGGTATGTACTTTTGTTGTGCTGGATGTGAATTAATATTAACTGTCTTAGGTGAGTTCATTGGATTGAGTGGTTGCGAAATGCAGGATGTAAATCTGTGGCCGAAAGCCGAAACAATGTTGTGAGCGTAGCCTACAGCCTTGTAAAGCCTGGAGTTAGAAATAACGTTAATCTGAAGCTAAAGGTCGAAGCGAGGCGCTGAACGTAACGAATTACAATCAAGCTCTCAATCCTATATATGCGACTTCATAGAGCGTAAAGCTAATTTTTAAAAATATATTTTTAGTTTAATAATACTTATTATTTTTATTACCAACAGTAAAATTATTAGTACAGTAGCTTTAGTTTTTAACTAAACTGAAAGCTAGAACTGAGTTAAACCAGTGCATATTGACTCACATTTTGAGTAAATTTTAACTCAAAATGTGCTTTTTAAACCGCCAATCTTTAAACTGATCGTGCCAAAATGACACAACGGATTTTCAGTGTGGGTTTCACTAATTTTTCACCACACTGCAGGATAACTACGGATGGCATTGTTCTTCCGTACAAACATATTTTGAAATTGATTCTAAAAATAATAATTTGGTACGGAAAGTACACGACAAACAAAAAACTCCCAAAAAATGACCTCTAGTTTTTACCCAATGACTCGATTAGCTTCAAGTTTGAACTTGTCATTCCTCTTGTTATAGGCGATTGCATGTTCAATATGTTTTAATCCGATTTAACGCTGTCGTCTGCAAAGACAAACAGGCAAATAAATGTGTCACTTTGTTCTTCATGGTCAAGTGTTATGATTCACTCGTTTTCATTCATCCATCTAATTATTTATGCCATTGTAATAATGGTTTTACAACTGGATACGGTCTTATCTGTACAACCGGACACAATGTGTTCAAGTTGCCAATTCACGCACGAAGTAAATCAAAATTAGCTATGGTGTCCCCCAGGAATAAGTGCTGGGACCTGTTTTGTTTTAATAATATGTAAATAATGCCAAAAGTTCAATACACGATAGAAAATGATTCAATTTGCAGATGATAATACCCTTTGTTTTACTGCAGAAACACAAAATACTTTAGAAATTCAAACTTTCATCAGTCTTAATACATGTGTTCAAGACTTTTTAGCAGATAATTTAAAACTTAATAACGCTAAAACACAACTAATTCAATTTTATCTACGAACTCAAGCTTGCGTATCACCATCAATAACCATGGTGGATGATGTTGTAGTTGAAGAAGCTCAGGCTATAAAATTCCTTAGATAAAGGGTTGACCTGGGAAAATCAAATAAGCAATGTTTGGTAGCAAAGTTGCGTCTGGTATATTCGGTTTACGAAGACTATCCGGCTTCTACTCTCCCCAAGTCCTTCTCACGGCATATTACGGCCTTATATTATCTCACCTAAATTAAGGAATTATGTTTTGAAAAAGTAGTTCTCGCACACATTTTGAACGCGTTTTTTATCACAAAAAATCAGTTAGAATTTTGAGCTACCGTGAAACTTTTGAAAGTCTAGTTATAAATTGTAATGACTCTTCCAAGCCTTACATTTTCGAGACTGTCCTGTATTGCCCCTTTCAAAGTTTGCCTTTGCAAGGGAGCTCCATACAAGAATCAGAAAGGATTTTCGTGTTCAGCAACACAGAACAAAATTGTTTAGTAAAATAACCTTCTAAAATTGGTGCAAAATTTTCAATTAATTACCAGTGGATATAAAATCGGAAAATAACCCCAATTTTCTCAAAGCTCAATTAAAGAAATATTTAGTATCACATGCATTTTATGATATAGCTGAGGTTCTGGACCAATCAAATCCTAAAAGCAATAATTTTACCTTTTTTCCAGGGACTGAGTGACTGCGTTTGAATGGCGCTTAGGTGCATGTGTGTGAATGGAATTACAATTTGTTGTTAACTTGTTTTTATATTTTTGTTTTTCCAACATATTTTTAATATACACTGCTAATAAAGTTAATAACTTATTCATTCATCTGTGAGCACATTTAACCACCTTGAAACTAAAAATAGTGGTTTGAGTTTGTATTGAAATAAAAAACACACAGAATTTGTATTCTATTTTAAATTGCATGGTTGGAAAAAGAACATTAACAATGCCCCTATAAACAGTACTGATTTGAAGTTTGAACTGTGCTGAAACTCCCAAAGGCACAACAACAGTCATCTTTAGAAACATTGCAACTAGTTGGCTTACGGAAACCACTTTCCATTAGTTTTATCAGGGGATTGTGTTCGCTAAACTCAATAAGAGTCCCCTTAGAATTCAAATAACAAGACCACCGAGTAACGATAATAAAGTCACCGCGAAACGCCCAAATAATGAAACGGCACCGAGCTTAAATAAAACATAAAGAGATTATCCAACGCGGCCGGATTGTGATTTTTAATTTTCTGAATCACGGTAGCGTGAAACTCGTTCATTGGGTTACCCCTCCCCTCCCCAGCAGTGTTCTAGGGAGAGGAGGGTACCTCGAGGGGCGGGTGGGTGTCAAATTGAATACCGGCGCAAACCCGCCCTATCCAGGGTCCCTGGGGAACCCCAATGGCAGGCCGAGTTTGGTAATTATCGGGGGATTACAGCCAGGCCCGTCTTACTTAAATGTCGAGCTCCCTTAGTTGCGACAGCCTGTTGTTGTTTGTTCGCATTCTTCAGCCATGTCAACTCTCCTCCTGGCCAAAATTGATTTTAATTTTTAACTACATACATACAGGGTGTTTTTTTTAAACGCAACCCAACTTTCGAACTTTATTAAGTCATTCTTTACAAGCGCTATAAGGTCGTAAATTGTATCATTGGTTTGGTCAGTTCAATATCCATCAGATGGTATGTATAATGTTCCAGTAACATAGTGGTTTTGATTTGCTAATTTGATGTTATTGTAAAATAAACGCAATCATTGTTTTTAGAAAAGATCAAAAGTGCTTATTGTTGAAAAACACATAAGAGCAAGATAATATTTTTCGTCAAGATGCGTTTAAGATCAAGTATTCAGGCGTTAGTAGGCTATCTGCTTTTGTTGTTTCAAAATTTTGAAAGTTTTTTAGGAGAATTTTCTAATTCAACCCTAACATAGTCTCTCTTCTTCATTCAGTACAGTCCGTTCGCCTTCTGTTATGTTTTCCGTTCCCTACAGAACCTATTTTGTTAAACCTTTTTCCAAATCTGTGAATTTTAGATTTGTTTGGAATATTAACACCTGTAAACTTGACACCAAATTCCTCTTGACAAAAAGAAATTATCTTCCTCTTAAGTGTTCTTCAACAATAAGCACTCTTTGATCTTTGCTAAAAACCATGATTGCGTTTATTTTACAATAACATCAAATTAGCAAATCAAAACCACTATATTACTGCAACAATACATACCATCTGATAGGTATTAAAGTGACCAAACCATTGATACAATTTACGACCTTATAGAGTTCGTAAAGAATGACTTACTAAAGTTTGAAAGTTGGGTTGCGTTTAAAAAAAAACACCCTGTACAAATAGTTGATTTAAAACGAATATTTTGAAGGCGAATTTTTAATTGGTGTATTTGGCTGGTAATGATACGAGCAAATAAAGTTAACGTTGTATTAATATCTTACGACCTTTAAACAGTGTTGGTATATAAATATGTAATCAAGAGCCATACAGTTGTCGCATAAATTCTCGTACTTCCTGTTATTTTGGGTTAGTCCATTTATCAAACATTAGCATATAAGTAAACACCTATAAAACTACATTAAGTGTACTTTGTGGATGTAAAATAATACCTTATATTAGTAAAAGTACTCGTGGCAGCCTCCTCCTCATTTAGGGCATTAGAAACACATTTACTACACTGGCAAGCTACAACTAGAAGATATGAAAATTCACAAAGTTAAATTAGTAGTAGTATTAGTATTGTTCGATTGAAACGTCAAATGAAATTAACACTTACAATACTCGACGAGAATGTGTTGGAAAATATCTAACAGCGCAAATCGAAGAACAACACAGCATGACATAAAATGAATACCGTAGTTAAAATTAGATCCATATTATTGCATCTGCGAAAACGAGGTTTATTTGATAACTGACTTGTTAGTTTACATGATAATTTAAGAGTCACTAATATACGTATATCATACGTACTGAAAGAAAATAAATAAAAAACAAGTACCCTTTTATTATTTTTATATTACGTACCGACAGGTTTCGGAAATTATTCCATGGTCACGGTAGAAAACAAAATCTCAATACACATAAATACCAATATTTACACAACAAAACACATGCAGGGATGGGTTCTAAATAATTACAAGTACAGTAACATTCTGTTAGATATAAGAAGAAAAACATTTGGTTTTTATGTTTCCAATATGATTAAAAATAGGACTATTTTCATTTATATGTGTAGTATTTATTATATTTGAGTCCATACGTACTAAATATACGATAACATAACCAATCGTTGTCATTTATCATCGTCCTCCTCGCAGGAGTCCCCAAAACAGGGAATTGTTACGAGATCACACTTGTTGTAGGTTAAACAATTTACAGCATCCATGGCATCAGGTTGATAATCTTCTTCGTACTCTTGATGAGGGTTCCTTGAAAATATGGCTACTGGCAAATCGTCCCCTTTCTGGGATGTTTCAAGATTTCTTGATAGTTGTAAGTTTTATTCACATGCTTGTAGGACGCAGAGGTCTTAGGAACTTGTGGTACTCAAAATTCTATGAGTAAGTAGTTTAAAGATTATGTTATTCAAATTATACTCGTACTGGTAGCAATCCCATCTCAATGTATGTTTGTTGTTTGATCACTAAATAAATTTGAGGACAAAAATGTTTCGACTGAACTGGGACTTGAACCCGGATCTCTCGCCTGCCGGGCGATTATGCTGACCACTACACCCAGCAAGCGAGAGACCTGGGTTCAAGTCCCGGTTCAGTCCAAACATTTTTGTCTTCAAATTTCTTTAGTAATAAATTAGCTATTAAGCGTGTATACAAATCAAGATATATGTTTGTGATTTGTTATACAAATTGTTTAACTTCAAGATCGTGAAGGTAGGTAAGAATTTTTGATGGATTTACGGAGTGGTTATCAGTGTTCTTTATAGAGCTCCTAAGACTATTTAACCAACATATTTCTTTCTGTGGTACGTATCAGCACTTTTGTGGAGTAGGGTTTAGCTGCTGCTTCCCTCGCAATTTGCCTATCAAGAACACGAAACAACAGAAGGAGAACACGGTATCACGTGAACCTTCACGGTACCATGCAAACACAACGTGGTATTCTACTTGCGATTTTTCGAGTCTTAGGTCGCAGAAAAGATAACGTTTCTGACCTCCCCGATCTTAGGTTGGGAGACTTCACGATACGTCTAGGTCTGATCATCGACAAAAAACTTTCCTGGGCTGACCATATCAATAGCTTTTGGAATAAGCTTAGCAGTGCCACCTTTGCCTTAAAACGTGTAAAGACTGTATGTGATATTGAGACCGTAAAGACCACATATCACTTTATTTTCGAAAGTCTTTTGAGATATGGGGTTGTTCTGTGGGGCTCAGCCTCTCAACATCATCTCGACCGCGTACATGTAATCTGAAAAGAGCTCTCATTCATTCTGGATTGGAATGAGAGCGTTCGAGCACATTCTTGAAATTGTCTTTTTGGCGAGCACCAAAGGTGCTTAGAAGCAAAGATATTCATCAACACAATACTCGCTTTGTCCACAATTTCAACCTTCCAGCAAGAACGTGTTTCTTAGTTCTGTTGTACATGTAATTGTTGACACTATTTCAGTCTTAAAGTCACATCTCTCTTTATCTCATTGCAAAGATTGGTGATACAAAGTTTTGTTCTAAGGTTTCCAGGTTTACCACCCTAGAGTTCACTTATTCTCGGTATGCTCCAGGTTTCTGATAGTAAGGTTTCAACTGATGTTTAGGTCCACTAGGGTGCAGATGTCGTACTCACTGACCTCACCATTACACAACCTGCCCTCGCCCTTCCATCCCCGGCAAATCCCTTAAGCCGCGCACCCTAGAGTCCACTTGTTCTCGATACTGTAGCTCACCTCCCCTCCCGCACCACGCGCCCCGTGCTTAGAGTTTAGACTACACTTGTCTACACAACACTCTGCTGTTCAAAACACTGGTTTTATGCTACTGTTTAGGCATTGTGCTTTAATGCAAGATTTAGCGGATGCGTGGTGGATTTGTATCGCGCGTGACTCGAGAGCTCATCACCCCGGTGGCGCGGGTTCGATCCGCGCAGTCACCACTTACAGTTTGTAATGTGACCATACGGTGACGCTAGGTAAAGGTCGAGGTAGAGAGGACTTTATAGTCCTAACTTCGCCTTGTTAAACAAGACAAACATTACCTTTTAGTATGGATATGCTTGCGATTTTTATATTTAATTAATTGTTGAATGAGACTTAGGAGTTAGATTTAATGGATCATTTTAACAACACTAGTTTACACATTAGACAATTGCTTAACGTGTGAATATTATTCACGCAATAAAATATTTATTTATTCATGAAAATACTTAGTTTTAGCTCTCAATAAACTGTCTGAATGAAGATGGTCAAATTTCTTAAATGTAACGTGCACATACTTATTATTAGTCCTTTTAAACTATATCCAATCAAATTCTGCACGATTAAAAAGGGCCAGAGTTATGTGGTTGTCAAAATTTTCCAATGATAATCAAACGTCAGCTGACTTATAAATAGTTTAATTATGACTTATAAAAACAAGTATTAAAAGACCAAGGTACGAACACTTTCGGTTATTATAATGGAAAAGATTTTTTAAGTAAGCGTGGTATTGTTTAACAATTGTGGAAATACTATTGTAAACTATTGTTTAAACTACTGCGTGGAACGTAAATAATAGTTTTTACTCTGCAAATACAAAACTATGACTTCACCCACATCGTCAAAATCAAACCATCATTTATGAATAATATATCGACCATAATATTTATATGACACTACCTTTTGATTTAATATAAGAAAATAGTACACGTTCAAAATAATTTTGGTTGATGAAAACACAAACAATTCAATAAAACTTGTTTATTTGTTTGTTAGGCATTTCGAGGACAAAGTTCTCATCGACAGAGTAACTTTAACTGAAGGTTATGTTGTATAAAATATAGCAATAACACCGTTATATGTTTTTTATATATAAACATAACCTTCAGTTGATGTTAATCTGTCGATGAAGATTTTGTTCTCGAAAGGCCTAACCAACTAATAAACAAGTTCTTCGGGTTGTTTATACTGTATTTTCCATCAACCTAAAATTGTAAATCCAATAAGAAGTGTTCCTAGATTCATACAATAATTGTTTATAGTCTTTTTAGTTTTATTACAACAACATCATTAAAGCGATAATATAAGTACTAAATAGAACTGCGACAAGGAACAAAGACAATTTCTGAGAAATAACGGTACAAAAGAAATAAGCTGCTGTGCTTCTTCAATTTGTACAAGGATAATTGAGTTTTGAAGCTGCAATTAATTTAAAACTGAAGCGCAAGGGCGCTGCCTCTTTGCATCAGCAATTCATGAACCTCCTTTTATTCTCATCTTTGCTTAATTGCGATCTCTGAAATGTTTGTACTTAAATACAACATTTGTTCCATGTTTGTTGCTTCGCTAAATGTTTCTCATGCAGACAACCCGCACATTTGTATCTGGAGAACGATTTAATCTATTTGAGTGCAATAAAAATTATATTGAAAATGACTCAAAAATAAGTAACAATGATGTGCGAATTTCAAAGATACAGAATTTTCCAAAACATGAGTGTCATGAGTTCAAATCTCGTTACTTTTAGGTATGAAAGGGAGTTGTGTTGTGTATAATTTTAAAGCAATCTAAATGCTTAGAGATATTGGTGAAAACACATGTTGAATAAACAGTGTATATTCGGCAGTTTTAAAAACACCTCATTTCAGGATGTTCTTCCTATGTATTGATTGAGTCCCAGGTTCTTAGTTGTAGTAGCTTGAAATTTTCCACCCATTATGGGATACAAACAAAATATGTAAAAGGAAAGAATAGACCGAAATGAAGTGTTTTGAGAATATCTCAAGAAATGATGGTAACCATAGTTTAGTAAAACGTGAACATGTTTATCTTTTCAATACTCACCAAACTGCGCACAAAACGTGTGTTCATATTTGAAAGTTATTGACACTTGTTATTTTAAATATATACAAAATATAAAAATATTTGCCCTTAGTAAAAACAGTGAGAATATGGCCGTGCGGCATATTTTTAGAAAGCATACCTTGTTTCAAACAATTATAATCTTAGAATAGATGTGTACAACATTTTATTTAATTTATTAGGTTGGACGTTTACGCAATTCCAGAGAACTTACAGAATGTTCCCAAAACAGCTGTTTTTTGTTTGTTTTTTCCGAAATTTTAAAACCGGTTCAGTATTTTTCTACCAATGTTTTCAAAATTTAACGGACTTTGAAACTGTGTACAACGCATGACTCCCCTTTGTACTTTTAAACCAGGCCGACACGCAGCAAAGCGCTAAAGTGCCACTGGCATGAGTGAATTGAATTTCCTTTGCAATTTGTTACTCTAATTCGCTCCACTCGTAGCTTCGCTTCGGCCTTAGGCCTCAGAGTTTTCAGAATAAATTATTTTACGACGACTGTTACAAAGCTGTTCACTACGTTCACAGCCTCACTTCGGCCTTCGGCCTCAACTTGGCTCCTCCCTGCTTGATTAATCTACTTATAAGATTATTGTTTGAATATCGAATATACATGAAGGAAAACATATTGTAAATTTCAATCAAATTGGAAAGCCGCTGTTATAGCTAAAAATCACTCTTTTAGCCGCCATTTTGAAATGACTATATAAACTGACTTAATTTAGTATACTAATGTATAGTACAAAATAGATCTTTATTTAAAATAAAAAAAACAGACGAAATTTACTCTTTTAAGACTATTAAACTCCCTTTTTGGTGAAAAGTCCCCAAAAGGATATTTACAAAAGCAGCATTTGTACCAAATGTTGGTGAAAATCTGACAAAACATGCGACCTGTGAGAGATACTGGCCCTGCAAACAGGGTGAGAATTTTGTGACGAAAATGAAAATCTCTTTGGGGAATGTTTTGATAGAACCCTTAAGTTTGCGTTAGAGTATTTTCAAGAAAAATTTGTCATAAATATATGTGAAATGTAGCGTTTTAACCCCGATTTTTGTTTTCTTTAAACGGGTATAACAGAAAGATTAGTTGAAATATCGGTACAACTTGTTTTGTGTCTTTGAATTCTAACACATATTTTACTCTAGGCTTACTCATTCTACTCTAAGACCACTAAAATGACTACAGTAAAATGTTCAGCATTTCTCCCCGTATTGAGTTTGTTATAAGCCTCATGTTTTTTGTTTGGTTCATGTTTTCGTAGTTTCACAAACAGATTTGTTTAACATTATCTTAATCTCCCCCTTGAGAACTGGTTTTTATACCGTACATAATAGTAAATAGTTACTTATTTTTCAGTATACAATACATTCATTTTGTTATCAACTAAACTAATAAAAATATAAACCAAATCCTACTGCTACTGGTAAGAAACAACCTCTGAAGAATTATGAACTAAGTATATAAGGTTAACTTTAAACACTACATATATAATCTAGTTCTTCTGGTTTAAACCATTATACGGTCATCATAATTCGTCTGAAATATTTCGGCCTCGCTGTGGAGTACCATCTTCATGCACCGATTCAGTTACTGAAGCTGCAGCACAAGTTAATACGGGTGATCCTACTAATACATGTTTTCAGTTTGGAGAGTATAAGGCTGAATCGTCTCATAATTGTGCGAATATTTCATTACTAAATTCTAAAGTGAAGCTTTTTTATACGAGCTCAAGTTTAACGTCCGAGACACGGCCGAGTTAATATACTCGTGGAGCTCCGGAGTCGCACGGGATACCATTTCGCCACGGGTTTGCTATATGCCATGATATACTGTTTAACGTAAACTACTAAGCACAAAATCTAATGTGATAAGATCATCACATCATGATGTGAGGTTGTATCATTCGTAAAATTGTTGTTTCTTCAGTGGTAATAAAGAGAATAATGTCCGTCTGTTCCTTGATACTTTACGGGAAAGTTGCTGTTTTTGAAGACCAGGCAAAGTTCGTCGTGACGTCACCGTATAAGTAATAGGGTATATTTATTCGGCTTTATATTACGTATTCCTTGATATTATTTTATATTTGAAGCTAATTACAAGTCAATTTTATTAGATTTAGTACAAATGTTTCCACCGGACCTTTACAGCGATACCTTTTAAAAGTAATTATAACTTTAAAATCCATTTTAACCGTCTAAAAACAGTAAATTTCATTAGATTTTTATGAAATCTTAAATACTTATGTATAGCATATCATATTAGCAAATCAAAAACTAAGAAACCCCTTTCAGCATTTCATAATACCGGCCAAAAACCTGGAATTACTTGAAAACTTGAAATGCGTTTTCCTTTCACGGTATATAGTGAAAGGTGCAAAAAGGTGGTGCCCAGTACCGCAGATCATACAAGATGCAAAACTGAATCAGAATCCCGAAGCGAGGATCGAGGGTCATAGTAAGAAATGATGGGTAATCTTACAATTTTACCCATCAAGTACATGTTTGTTTGCAATGTTCTTAAACAATATTTTAGTACCAGTAAACTTGTAACAAAAATTAATAACGTATAAAAGTAAGCTAAGGAAAAGGAGCATTTACAAGTTCCTAAGCCAAATTTTACAGTTTTAACGCAGAGTTTTGTTTTTAGGGCCAAAATTATCAACGAACGCCTAAAGAATTTTTAAATTGTACAAACATAAAGATCATTATGAAAAAATTATACTTTGGGTTAAAGGTTTTGAAAATGTACGGACTTTATTGTATGTTCAGATGTGAACAATATTATTTAATTTTTCTTTGTTAATTGCGTTTCAGAAATTGTTTAAACGTTTATTTTTTCATGCTCAGTATAATGTTCAGTTTGTTTTACAATTTTCGGTACTAATGTTAGTTTATTATTATAGTCTAATTTATTTAAAAAAAATGCACTGTAACCATTTTTGTATTTATTTCAAGAAAATAAACAATATTCTTATTCTTAAATCGCAAAGTAGTCTAGTAAGAATTTTGGAGCTTAGCTGTGTGTCGGCCTGATGTACAAGTGAAACTGTTCACAAAGCTACGAGATGTAATGTCAGAGTCAACCAGGGTCTTTATGAGCAAATTTAAAAGTTTTGGTTCAAGTCTATAACATAAGACAATATCCTAGTTTTTTAATTACCTCCGTCAATATGACCAACAAGTCAAATATTGTTTCGGTATTGACGGAAGTATTTAAAACCTATTTTATTGTAAAATTGAGATTCAAAGGGCAACCAATAAGTTTTTATTCAAGACAATTATGGTTTTCTTAGAAGTGGACGCCCCTTTTTCCGTCCGTATATATAGTATTACGATGACTTTTCCTTTTAATGCAATCATGCAGATGCGGCTATAGTTCTCAAGAAAATAGTAAAATATGCAAAATAGTACTATTCTTTACGAACCTCAATAAGCATTGGGAAAAACTCTTTTGATTGTACGATGAATAATCACTTCAAGTAGCAGTTGGGGTGCTTTAATTCTTTTTCTTTCTAATTAAAAAAGTCTACTCGTATTTTAAACCAAATAAACCATTTTCAATTTAATATTCCTTTTCTAATAAAAATCCAAACTAAACACCTCAACTGCTACTCAAAATTAAAATAAATATAATTTATATGTTTTTAAAATAGAACTGTCTTTTAAATATCACTGTTATGTAAATTCAACTTTGAAAATTTCTATTTAAAAAAGTAGGCAAATAGGCTACATGTGCAAATCCATACATGTATTTTTGCATGCAAGATTTTCGATCCTCGACCTTCTAACACAAGGCAGCCTCTCTGTGGTTTCCACTTAACTCTTAGGGTGTGATGATTTTATGTTTCATCTGTTACAATTTATGCATATTTTACTGCAAGAAAAAGATTGTTAATGAACATTTTATGCACTAATGTATGACTGAGCCTATTACTGTTCTTGTTCAATGGCTGAACAAACTTGATTTCTTTAAATGAAACAAATATACTTGAATTATTTACCTGTGTTTATTACAGGCAATTTTTTCATGCTATATATTTGTATGTTACATATTGTGTGTCAAGTTTTAAAACTAAATCAATATTTTACTATTCATAGAAACAAACATTTTCTAGCTCATCAGAGTTTTTGAACTTATTGTTCGTATTTATCTTAATTTATCTTTACGAGTATTTATCTTAACTTATCCATGAGGAGAGGTGTTCTGGGGTCTCGTGAGTGGCAGGAGAATGGGGTGGAGTGATCCTCGAGCTTTGTAAGGAAACGGGGCTGGTTTTGCTTAAATAGGAGAACAGATTATGTAATATATATTAATGTTATTATTTATTCGTTAAATCTACAAATATTTATCAATTGTTATCAACTATATACGTTATTTTATTGTAATTATTTAAATCATTGTTACAAATCTTCATCGTTATTGCAATTCATCACACCGCCTCATTCATATAACTGTCAGCAATGTTTTTTTATCTACTCGTTACCTCAATTATTTATCTATTGTTATCAACTGTTATATTTTATCACATTGTTTTATTACTTCATTCGTCACACATATATTTTATTGTTATTGTCAACTCTAATATACACAGTTTCATTTATACTATGTATTAAGTCTCAATTAAGTTATCACTGCATGTCTACTTTTCCTTCAATTATATGTAAAACTATATTTTCATATTTCTAGTATATTGTACCATGTATATATTGGCGATTGCCGTATGTAATAAATAAATAAACAGGGAACCAAAGGGTTGATATGCACGTGGTCAAGAACCTCATTCACAAGCAATCTAATCAAATCTAACACTATCCTAATTGAACACTTAATGGAGCATTAATTAATTGATTCTATTGTTATTATCTTTATTACTCAAACATAGTTTTTATTTGTACGTTCCAAAATATATTATTCCGTAAAAACCCAAAACTAAATTTCTAACCTGAGACATCTCTGGTAACAAAGATATTATCAACCGTAGCCAAACTACTACATTTAAACATTTTTAATATTACTTTCAAACATACCTGTTATCGACAGCACCGTCAACCGGAACTAAATCACAGACGTGGTTCCACGGGCAACAAGCTCAAACCTAACCTCATTTCCAGCTGTAATCAGCTGTTGCAGCGATAAGGGATGACAACAAACTGATCTTGAGAGAACATTGGTTAACGGGGCGGGTTCCAGCCAATCAGAACGCGGGGCTCGGCGCGCATGACTCACCTCGACCAATCAGCGTCGGGCTCCCCTCGGTGGTTAATACAGGCGTCGAATTGCACCCGTTGTTTATTTATTCCCGTAGAACAATCACCAAGCCTTATCCAATTTAATCGTGATCGTTCTGGCTGTTTAAACTCGTCGTCCGATTCGCCCGTTTATTTTATTCCTTATTATAATTATTACGCTGTCCGCCATTTTCCTGTTTGCAGCTAAATAATTAATCTCGCTGCAAATGTATGGAATTGTTCTGCATGGTATTTGTTTAAATCCATTTACTGTCGGATTCAATTTCGCCCTTCCCTCCCGGCTGCCTTGTCGGCTAAATTGCTGATGTATTTACTCGCCCGTCCGTTATGTTTGGACTGTCTGCACAAATACCTTTAGTAAATTGGAATGTAAAACTGGAACAATATTATGGCACTTGAAGCTATGCAAATATGAAAAATACGCGCTAACTTAAACTTTTGCAGACTCTTCATTCTTGAAAAAAGAAACACCGTCCGAAAGGCGTCAAACTTCAATGGAAAGAGTCTCTGTCGAGGCCCCTTCCCATGGTCCTTACAGGCCTGCCACCTTATTTTCATCCGCGGAAAGTTGGTTAAACGTTCTAGTCATGTTTGGTAATAATCAACATTTTCAATCGTTTGAAGAATTGCAATAGCTACCATTTATTACCAGTTCTAAAATATTTGTTAACAAACGTACGCTCAGAGAATTGCAAAACGAACATTTGTAACCAGTTTGATGAGGGTCGGACTAAGAATACGACCTCTAGAGTGGTCATACTATGTATATAATTATATACATACAGGGTGGTTTTAAATGTCCCCAAATTTACTTTTGAAAAGGAAATATTTTTAAGTTTGGGGAATGTGTACGTGGTCAAGAACCTCATTCACAAGCAATCTAATCAAATCTAACACTATCCTAATTGAACACTTAATGGAGCATTCTATTGTTATTATCTTTATTACTCAAACATAGTTTTTATTTGTACGTTCCAAAATATATTATTCCGTAAAATCCCAAAACTAAATTTCTAACCTGAGACATCTTTGGTAACAAAGATATTATCAACCGTAGCCAAACTACTACATTTAAACATTTTTAATATTACTTTCAAACATACCTGTTATCGACAGCACCGTCAACCGGAACTAAATCACAGACGTGGTTCCACGGGCAACAAGCTCAAACCTAACCTCATTTCCAGCTGTAATCAGCTGTTGCAGCGATAAGGGATGACAACAAACTGATCTTGAGAGAACATTGGTTAACGGGGGCGGGTTCCAGCCAATCAGAACGCGGGGCTCGGCGCGCATGACTCACCTCGACCAATCAGCGTCGGGCTCCCCCTCGGTGGTTAATACAGGCGTCGAATTGCACCCGTTGTTTATTTATTCCCGTAGAACAATCACTCAAGCCTTATCCAATTTAATCGTGATCGTTCTGGCTGTTTAAACTCTCGTCGTCCGATTCGCCCGTTTATTTTATTCCTTATTATAATTATTACGCTGTCCGCCATTTTCCTGTTTGCAGCTAAATAATTAATCTCGCTGCAAATGTATGGAATTGTTCTGCATGGTATTTGTTTAAATCCATTTACTGTCGGATTCAATTTCGCCCTTCCCTCCCGGCTGCCTTGTCGGCTAAATTGCTGATGTATTTACTCGCCCGTCCGTTATGTTTGGACTGTCTGCACAAATACCTTTAGTAAATTGGAATGTAAAACTGGAACAATATTATGGCACTTGAAGCTATGCAAATATGAAAAATACGCGCTAACTTAAACTTTTGCAGACTCTTCATTCTTGAAAAAAAGAAACACCGTCCGAAAGGCGTCAAACTTCAATGGAAAGAGTCTCTGTCGAGGTCCCCTTCCCATGGTCCTTACAGGCCTGCCACCTTATTTTCATCCGCGGAAAGTTGGTTAAACGTTCTAGTCATGTTTGGTAATAATCAACATTTTCAATCGTTTGAAGAATTAACTGCAAGTTTGCAAGAACTACACTGTTCTTGCCAGTTCTAAAATATTTGTTTTGAAAATTATAACTGAGGTAAATAATAAAATTGCGGTGTTTGTGAACCGGTTAGGAGTGGGTTTGAGCTGCGTCGTTAAATAGATCTAAAACTTTTCAAATATACAGGGTGGTTACAAATTGTTTGGGGTTGAGTACCGCCAAATTTGTTTGGGGACACATTTTGGGGTTGAGTATAAGTAAATAGGTAATCGACTCAAAAACGTGGGAGTTGTTTTATTAGGTAACAAATTAAAAACAGTTTTATTGCTAAAGATGACGAAACATTATTGGTATTTATAAGTAATATTACAAGGAAACTAAATTATTTCCACGTGCTTTCTGTAGTTTGCACACAAAGTGTGTATTCCAAATTCAACCTTACACCATGTTTCAATGAACGTTGCTGAAGTTATGTTATTTATTTATTTATATACGGCATATATGCCTTTTTACAAGATATGGTAACAAATAATACAGTATGAAACATTTAGCTGAAAAGAGACAGACGAAAAAGATGTGTGAGAGGTCCGTTTCTTCCAACCCACCCCGACTTAGATGGCACTATATTTTTGTATTTCTTTGAGTGTTTGTAGTTTATTGTCGGGAAGTAGGTAACAATAAGGGAAACTAGTGAAATAATTGAGAAATGACATATTGATGCGAAGCAATTGAATAAAAACTACGGAGATAAAAATTAGAATATGGACCGTGATGATAATATATATATATATATATATAACAATATGTGATAACAATTAACATAGATAAAGTGTATAGAGTAACATAAATAAATATATGATAAGTAACATGGATAAAATATAATAAATATAACAATTTAGTTTACATAACGAAAAGGTATTAATAAATATGAACAGTGAATAATTTACAATAAGTATAAATATAGACTAGATGAAAATATGCAACTAATCAACTTACTATACATACAATAAATATATAACGATACAATAACATGATGATATATGACAATATAACAAATAATTTAATGACATATATAGTAATAATTTAATGACATATATAGTAATAATTTAATGACATATACAGTAATACCATTACGTTTATGTTTGCCAACCTCTCGAGTTCTCTTAAGTTCCTCAATGTATTGAACTATATTTGTGAATACTCTGTCATATAATCAAAAAAACCTTGATAGCCTCCACGTCCTCCAGACATTAAACCATTAGAGTTTTTTGTGGGAGGAAAGGGTTATATCCAGGACAGAGTGTTCATAAATTGAAATAACTTTGTAACAGTATAGGTTCTAGAGCAAAGGAAAATATTTGAATCGATTAAGAAGGTAACAATCATAGGGTGAACTTTGTATTTACTTATGGTAAAGCTACAATGTTATTGGTGAAACAAAACAGTGAATAGCTACCATTTATATACCGATGATCAGATCTAGCTGGTTAACAAACGTACGCTCAGAGAATTGCAAAACGAACATTTGTAACCAGTTTGATGAAGACCGGACTAAAAATACGACCTGTAGAGTGGTCATACCTAGGGTCTATGTATATAATTATATACATACAGGGTGAGTTTTAAATGTCCCCCACTTTTACTTTTGAAAAGGAAATATTCTTTAAACCCCTTTGGGGAATGTACGATTCTGAAGTTTATTTTGACGTACACTTTGCATCAACCCACCCAAAGACCCGGGGGAGGGCCCCAACACTTTTAATACGACCCACCCTCTTATGGCACCTTAAAAGAATTGGAATTTAAATACAAATTGAACGACGCATACAAAATTACACATTGTTTTAATGATAAAGTATTTTGAAAATCTTCTGAGGGAAACATCACCACCCCATAATATAGAGTATTTTGAAAAACATTTTGTCATTTACAAAATTTGATGGGAAATGTAGCGTTTTAAACCTGGTTTCTTGTAATCTTTAAATGGGTATTACAAATAAAACGAAACGAGATAATTATTGTTTCGTAGCGTCGTTCAATTTATATTAAAATTGCTTTTTTAGGTGCCACGATAGGGGAGTTTGTATTTAAAAATTTGAGGGGCCCTCCCTCCGGTTTTCGGGGGGTGGGTGACTCAAAGTACGTCAAAGCAAACTTTAGAATTGTATAAAAACATTCCTTAAAGGGTTTTAAAAGTATTTTAAAAAAGTAAGGTGGGGTTTACTTAATCTGCACATAAAAGTAAACAATAGCCAATAGCCTGTCATAATAAAATACATATATAACAAGTTTTGTCGTTTGACTCAGGAGGTGTTGGAAAGCTCAAAACTGCAAACTGCACCTTTCTACGGCGTTTCCTTGTCTTTGGCGAGAGAAATGAATAGCTATTTTCCAAGAAAATTCGCTAATAAAGAACCTTGGAATGTTTGAACAAGTGGCAATGTTGATTATAGTTCGTTTGGTAGCGTACCGGTTGAGGAAGTGAAAGTAAAGTTCGTTTGCAAGTGTCCTTTGTAATATGGTACGAATTTTAAGAAGCTCGGGTACATTTACTGCTTGAAGGTGCACAATTTAACCAATTTAGCAACATAGTTGAAATACATTATATCTTTAAATATAATTAGCACATAACTGTCATAGTTAATTATATGTAATCATTTCGTAGTGCGGTGGTCTAGTACTGATAGTTGATTATTTGAATTCAAAGGTAGTTTATAATATGTTGTGGTCTCGTGGATTAATTCATTTTGATGTTTTCTCCCTAGGGAGAAAATAGTATATTTCATCACTAGGTCCTAAAGTGACACTTTTTGACTCAAGGTCAAGTTAACGTTCAAGGCGAAGCCGAGGTCGTTAAATGACCGAGGGTCAAAAAGACACTTCCCGCCCGAGTGATGAACGAAACTTTTTGTCACTATGCAAATAATAATGATAAATAAATGTCAATACACGTTTTAATATTATAAAGAAACTTAAGTAAACATTGTTTTGAACTCAGGAATCTGAATTATAGTGTTTTGAAGTATTTTATAAGTTTTGTTATGATTTACTATAAGTCAGTGTTGACATTCAAAA
This sequence comes from Matsumurasca onukii, assembly GCA_018831715.1. Classification (NCBI taxonomy): domain Eukaryota; kingdom Metazoa; phylum Arthropoda; class Insecta; order Hemiptera; family Cicadellidae; genus Matsumurasca; species Matsumurasca onukii. The sequence continues at coordinate 38,469,830 of CM032062.1, forward strand.
CAATCACAACCAACTCGTTGAACCAGCTGATGTCCATGCCACAAAAAGATCATTAAAATTATCTTTTTCTCCCTAGGGAGAAATACATCATCAAAACAATAGTTTATATACCTGGGTGAAAAAGTGACACTTTAGCACTGTCAATGCATGTGTCTAAAGCAGCTGTTTTCAGAGCAGAATGACAAAAAGACAATTTTAACGATATATTTGTGGCATGGCCATCAGCTGGTTCAACGAGTATGTTTTGATTGTTATGAATTTCAACACTGACTTTTAGTAAATCAGTGTAACAGCTGTTCAAAACAATAAAATTCAGACAGCTGAGTTCAAAACCATGTTAATATTAAGTTTCTTTATAATATTGGAATATTTATAGACATTTACTTTTCATTATTATTTACATCATGACGTGGTGAGTGGTGCGTGAGGAGTGGTAGAGAGGACTATAAAGTCCTACCTTGCCACGTAAATAAAGACTTTTTCATTTCATTTCATGACAGGCAAAAAGTATCGTTCACCACTCGGCTCGAAAATGTATTTTTGACCCTAGGTCATTTAACTAGACCTCGTGTCAAACAGGGTCACTTTAGGGCCTAGTGATGAAACATATTATTTTTATCAACTCTTCCATAACTCTTTGTGAACTTGATTGTTTTTTACAAACCAAGAATCAAGAATGGTATTGTCTTTAATAACATTGTAATGTGAAATGGGCAGCTGACAATTGGTTTTAGATTTAAATATATTGAAAGTTAAAAGCCAGTTGTATTTGGTAATAGTTTGTTGATAAATGTTGCGCAATAGATTTTGAAAGAGTTACCTAATTTAGCTAACCTGTGGGTTGGAATATTTAGTCTACCCTTTCCCCTAGTGTATGAAGTGTGGCAATCCTGGCTTGTATTGAATTAAGTATTTAGTATGTGTTAGTATGTAATATGATCATATAACATATCTTACGGCTATCAATATGCTTCCTTACCTTGTTTAGCTTCCAAGCAGGTTCCAGCCAGCATCATATTACTGAGTTGTGCCAGATCTGCCATGGACTATGACTTGTCACTTACTTTCTGGGTTAATTTGTCGAAAGATTTAGATTTCTTCTTTTATGGGTGGGAAAATCCTACTAAACGTATTTCTTAACCTAGCAAAGAAAAGCTCGAAGCTTGCCTCACACTCCGAGGAACCATCAAGTATCATCAAGTAACTACTTGAATTGAACTTTATAGCTACTCTGCCAAAAGACTTTCTGAGAGTTACTTACCACTTTGACATTTAGAGGTACCGTCATATGGTCATTAGTCAACCACCTCGGTCCTCAGAGTCCAAAGTTGATGATGTACGAGAATACTCCTAGATGTCCGGATGTATTACCTCCAAGCACAAGTTTCCTCGAATTGGTTCCATTGAGGCAATATAGAGTCCATGGAATTGCAGGAGATCTGCCAGGTAATGTTCATGATAATTATACAATATGAAAATCATTTAAATAATTTAATCATCACCAATATACAAAAGTTGTTTGTGTTGGTTTTTAAAACAATTCAATAAATAATTACATACCACAACAAGCCACTACAACAAATATAATTAAACGAAATTCAAAATTTAATTTTTATAATAACATTTAATCAACAGACTTCTTAATGGCAAGGGAGTGGTCCATAAACTCCTGAACACTGTAAACCTCACTGGTGACCAGATAAGTTCTAAGCTCTTTTTGAAATAATTTTGTGTTTTGGAGATTTTGAATTTTTCGGAAGATTTTGAAACAATATGATTCCTGCCTGAGATAGCAGTTTTTTGAATAATTCAAGTCGATGATAGTCAATTCTATAACTAGTTACTGATCGAGTATCATTTCAATGCCTTGTGTTAAACTGCATTTATCAAGGCAGAAAAGAATAGAATCATAAATATAAAGGGATGGAAAGGTTAAAATGTCTAATTGTTGGAAAGCATCACGACATGAGTCTCTGGTCTTCAAGTTGCATAAGATTATAGTGACAAATTTTTGTAAAATAACTATCCTTTTAACTTTAGTATGGGCACAATTCCCTCAAAAACAAATGCCATACCATACTTCAAGTGAGGATAGATGATACCGTATTAAGCTATTTTTAAAATATCTTTGAAGCAAACTGTCTGAGTAAAAATACTCAAGAAGACACTTTACTACATACATGTTCAATATGAAAATCCACGTAAATTTGCTATCAAGAAAAATACCCAAAAACTTGAAGTGCTCCACGTCTTCAATGGGATTAGTAATTAAAAATACCGAAAGGGTTTCAACGTTAGTTTTGTGACCAATATTAAAATGTATAAACTTGGACTTGTCAATATTTGTTTTCAGATTAAGTTGTTCAAAGTACTGAACACAAATATTTGTAGATTGAAAACAATTAATTTATAGTTCTTGCAGTGAATAAACAATAAAAAATTAACAGTAAATAAACATACACCAGCTCATACTCAGTTGTATAGTTAACATATAGCCTAGTAGCTCACTTATACGTTACTCAGAGTTGCTGCGTACCGGAACCTTTTTCATATCAGCTTAGTTTTAGTTCACAATTTGTTACCCAACAGGGTTAGTGAACTTAGCTTAACACTTCAATAGCCTTTTCTAGGGTTTGTTGTGACGCGATAAGTAACAACGGAGTAATTAAAGTTTTCCTAAGCACAAACCTATATTTACATGTGTTTCTCAAATGTAAATAAAGGAGTGTGTTCTGGAAAAATTTCATATACCCATTAGTATTTGTTGCAAAACAACAAATTTGGTTCTAAAGTGTTAATAAAAAATTGGCCACGTAGTATTATTCTTGTGTATTTACCATACAATTTAAGGGATTTGAGTTATTAAGCTTAAAACTTAATATGGCCGCCATTTTAAACTAGAAGTGAAATTAGTCAAATTTATGTTTTAAATATTGGTTTTAATTATACTAACACGTGTGCAAAGTTTTTAGTTTATAACTTAATTGACCTTGGGAGATAAAAATAATTTAATGAAAACTCAGACAGACATCCAGACATGCAGAAAACTAAGCGAGATAGGCCTATATTTATGATCTGACAAATCACCTGGTGAAGTTTGATCCCAAAATCACTGGACACCCTACATACACCCTATATACATTTCTTTATATGTAAAGCTGTGAAAAATGCTCAACACGTGCTCTGGGGGTCAGGATTGGGGTTCACTCATGATCCTGGGTATCAGCCTTACCATGCTGACGGCATGAATATCTACTTTTCCTAAGGAAATTCTCTAATAGTAATTGAAGTTAACATATTTGACTGAATATAATCGCACGTCTTACTGTGAGTTGTTAGCAATCTGCTATAACTAGGCAGCTTAGCTGGGCCTCAATCACGTGTCAGTATATCGCTAGTTACCGCGGCACGCGCGCCGCACCACGCCACGTGCCCACCAAACGCTCTAATTGGCTGGATTATGGCGGGAAACTGCGTCGTACGCTATACACATTACACAAACAATGATAAACATTACGTTGTTATATCAGAACGACTCCATTATTGATGGGTAAAGTGTGTGTCATTTGCTAGTTTTATAGATTTTTTAGGAAAATGGTCTAAACTACTGCAGTGGAATAATTGAATTTAACATGCCTCATTCTAATGGTTCTTGTAGACTTCCAACTAGCCTTGTAGACACTATTTAATTGAAATTAAGCCTGTTTTTATTTGTGTTGAGGGCGCAATTATCATTGATATTGAAAGGCTTCGTCCACCTAAAAGTTATTAAATATTGGTTGTTAATTTCAAAATTAGTTTAGTTTAACGGTAAATCCAATATTAGAGCTCTACGTTAGATTTAAATTTAATTTAATTGCATATTGCACTTATTTCTAATAGGCTAAACTTAAATTAGAAAAACGAACAATGTTTAAGGGTTCTGTTCTGATTTTATGGCTGTGCTGGTTGTCCCTAAATACAATCTAATCTTACAGCTACATCGAGGTCCTTCACAAAGATTTATTTTACATTTATACTACTATTGTATAATTTATTTCGTTAAATGTATCACTGAATTATTCAGCTAAGTGAAAACAGCTACAGAATAATTTAGCTAAGAACTGACGCGGTCGGGCTACAGACTTACCGCGTCAGTTCCTCAACGCAGTCTATCCTCGAAGTCCAAGATAATGAAAGATTTACTTTGTATAATCAACAGTGATGACAACTTGTTCAGTTTCGCAGTTTCATCAGTTGCTACTTACAAATTGAATTACACTGTTGCCGTCTAACCGCATAATTATACAGTTTCGTACATGTATGGAACGTAGCTCATAAATGTAAATTATCGTGAAAACTTGATTTGAGAGAGAGACTTGGCGATGAGTGTTGCTTTTGACTGAAATGATCGAGATTTAATTTAATGGAGGGGTGCGCGCCGCCTGCCATATGTTCAACCCCTTCCCCGGCTATTGTCACGTGACTCCACAGCGAGACAGCGTTCAAACAATGCAGGCTGTCACTTATTCAAGCAATTGTAAACAACTCTTCACTTTGCAACTTTTTCCAACAATCTATTGAAATTCAATACTATGCAGTCCGCCTTTTGTATTTTTACAGTTATGACTTAATCCATACCTTGAGACGCTCCCATAAACACCCACTTATAAAGGCAAATTCACCTTTATATATTCTTCACTCGCACACTGGGTGGAGAGACTAATTCCACTTCACCAAAACACCACCGAGGCCGATATATGGGAGTGAAGTTATACCGTATAATAAACTCCTGGACGATTTAAAACATATACAAAATTTAAACACTTTTAAGACGAGACTAAAACATTATTTAATTCAGCACAGTTTTTTTAATGGAAGTGAATTTTTAAGATTATTGATTCAGTAAGATATTATTGTTAATAGTTAACTGTCAGTCTCTAGACTTTACCCTGCACTTTGATGGTGATTTTGCCATACTTATTCGTATTACTTTGTTTTTTAACAATAAATATTATTATACTATATACAAGTTTTAGAGCACCGGCACTGTTGTCGCCCGTGGCATTCACACTTGTCAATGTAAAAGGTTTACATTATGTGTGTTAAGGAATTACATAAATATATCTCATTACTAAATATATAAGTCTTTAAATTTCTTTAGAAATAAATTAGCTATTTAGAGTTTATACAAATTAAGATCTATAAATATACCTTACTAAGTTTTAATGACACGTTTTTGAGTTATCAAAGGCTCGTCCCAAATGTCTAAAACTGATATATCAGGGGCACTTTTTAATTCGACACTATGTGTCTTTAGTTTACTAACACAATCCTCAGAGACATGTAGAAGGTTGCAAAATGTTTAGCCGATCTTGTTTTGGGTACCAAACTTCAACCACAAATGTTGATTAATTGTGATCACGCTTTACAGATGAGTTTCTCAAGAGATGTTTACACAATGGCTTTTCAAACTGTGGAAAACGTGTTTATGGGTCACTATAATAAAGAGAACCAATTTGTTCAACGATTAGTTAACCAGATTAGAGCTATTTTGTTTTCACAATATTTTACCTGACACCGCTCAACCGACACTTTTAAAACTCAAGATATTTTGTACTTGGATAAGACCTTTTATACCAGAGTGACCAGTATGGTAAACTAATACGTTCCAAAATGGTATGTAGCCTTTTCATGGACATTAAACCCTTATAAATAAGAATGCATTGTATTTAAAATATTTTCCAAAATGGCTATTAACCCTTCCAATTAAATTAATATTAAAATACTGAATATACGTTGAGAAACTAACAAGTTACAGAAGGAATTTGACTACACACAGATTTGATTGAACTGATCACGTTTTCCATTGTATTTTAGTAGAGTAGATTTTTTATCATACTCATGATTTTCTCTTAATCTATTTGGACGTATCAACCCATTTCCCAAAGTACGTAGCAACAATACGCAAACACTTTGTATTAACGCCTTTGCTAGACAGCATTGTCAACCTTAGTTGAGACTGGTACTAGAAGTATTTAGGTATAATATTTTAATAGTATGATATTTGAGAATAAAGTACTCGAAACAAGTAGCACAAAACCACCATCATCTAATAATTTGTTAACTCCAGAGTTTCTTAATTCTTTTACAAATCAAACACTTTTGATTGTACCTGGCCTGAACTGGGTTAAAACCTTTTCGTTGCAATCATTTATGTCGTCCAGCCAGCTGGGTGTCGCATGGATACGTGGTTTGGAAGTCACGTTAAGCCGTTGGTCCATTCATTGATGGACTATCAATTAATGACCCAATCTGGGGAACAGCCGGCCCTAGTTTGTAACAAGACTAAATCACTACAACGCATTATCCATCAAAACAATCATTGCACTCACAATTCATCCCATAATATTCATCTTAAAATACCCTATAGGAGAGGTCGGTGTTTCAAATCAAAGTAACAAAATCTAGTCGCGACAAGAAGGAAGTCTGGCAAGAAGAGATGGCGTTGAACTGTGTGGGGCAGCCGCTACTGGCGAGCTGCTGTCAGTTTATCAGCTTGTTAGGACAATGTTTAACGTAAGGGCCAGGGGTTGGTTGTTAGCTACAAACGAACCCATTTTTCACCTCTCCCCAACATCTCATCCCATACTTACCCGCCTTCTTCCACTTACCATTTTATTTATTTTTGTTCACACTGGATTTGATTTGATATAAAATACTTTCTCCAACAGTTCACTGGATAAAGTACTGTTTGTTCTTTGTTTGTACTTTCTGGAGCTGGCAGCACAAAGTACTATTGCAATACTCACGTTAGATTAATTTGTATTGAATTTTTAATTATATTATAGTTTTGACACCACAATAATGATAATTATCATGTAAACTAGAGTTTTATAGCATGCAAACTTTTCAAAATACTCGAGTCTTGAAAAATTATTAATAAATTTAAAAATATTTCAAATAAAAATGTTGCAAAACGTGCTTTACTTTGTTCTAAACTAAAGTAAAAAGCTTTTAGGAACACCTATAATTAAAGATTCGTTTAAACAAAGTCAAGCCTTTTTTTAAATGCACCTAAAGAACTTTTTTACACATTCGCTTGAGTAAATTATTTTTAATAACTTATGCCGTATTTTTATGTTGCCCCGATCATTGCTGGGCAATAGATAATTAACCATTTACTGAAAACTAGAAATCTTTAGCATTTTTGCACACAAGTTATAAGGAGTCAAAGTAAGGGTCTATAATACAAAATCCGATTCTTACTGAAAGTACATTTGTAACTAACTGATCCTGATCCGCCAAACCTGACTCCTTGTTGTCTTAACAAAGCCTTAAAACTCATCCTCACAGAAGATACACAGAGAATACAGAATACCTTGTTATCACTGCCATATCTAACTTGGGACAGTTGAAGAAGTAGATTTAGCAGTTTCACGTCTAACAAATGCCATAAAATGTGCTGTCGAGGATACAAACCATTTAGGAAGAAGTGATAACTATCCACATTCCCCTTCGAGAATTCTTTTATTAATACAAGAAAAGCACCGACTGAGACGACAGTGGCAAAGGTTTAGACACCCTTTAGTGAAAAGAAAATCAAATGACAAGATTCGCCAAGTCAAATATGAACTTGACACTTGAATCGTATAAAGCATATTATCTAGGTTAAGTTAATCCAAATGACTCTAACTTATGGCAAGCTACAAAGAGAGTTTTGTCAAGTTCTACAGTTATCTCGCCTTTATTTCAAAATAACACCCATTACCAAAGTGATGCTGAGAAGAGTGAAGTTTTTGCAGATTACTTTGAGAAAGCTTTCACCCCGAATGACATAATCGATCCTGCTACAGCTAACAAGGTTAAAGAGTCTGCAAAATTTGATATTTACACAGTTGAGTTTCCCATTAAATACGCCACCCCTTCGAAACTTCTAGAAATTATCAAAAAACTTCCTTTCAAAAAATCTCCAGGTCCAGATCTTATACCAAACGATTTACTCAAAAACCTATTACGCAAAGCCTTAGCTTTTCTTACCTCTATGGCTCTTCTATAATGAACGCATGCTTTTCACTAGGTTATTTCCCAACAAGCTGGATAAAAGCGGAAGTAATCGTAATCCGTAAGCCTAAACAGCCCAAAAATCTTCCTTCAGACCAATCAGTTTACTTTCAACAATTTTAAAAATGTTACTCAGAAAAGGCTTTTATATTTTATAAATTTGTATGGTGCTATTCCTCCCCATAAATTTGGTTTTCGTCCTAAACATTCAAAATCACACCAAATTCAACGTATAGTAGAAATAGTTACCAAAGGATTTGAACAGAAGAAACATACTGCAGCTGCTTTCCTTGACGTGGGTCAGGCCTTTGATAAAGAGTGGCATGAAGGTCTTATTACAAACTACACACGTTAGGTCTTCCTTCATATGTTAAACAAATTCTTCAATCATTTCTTAATCAACAGAGTGTTTTCTGTAAGAATAGGCTACATTCTTTTTTTTGAAGGACAAGAAACATTCGATCAGGTGTACCGCAAGGTTCCATTCTATAGGACCTTTGCTCTTCAATATTTTCATGTCAGATATACCTATTCCCAAGGAGACAGAGTTAGCTCTTTACGCTGATGACACCGCTATTCTAACCCAAAATGTTAACATTCAATTGGCTTATAAACGTCTTCAAAATTCATGTGATGAAATTACCCAGTGGTGCAATAAATGGAGACTCTTCCTTAATCCTTCAAAATGTGAGACAAAAATATTTACCCTGAGAAGACCAACTCATCCGCCAAAAATAAAACTCAACAATTCAGAAATACAGTAAATAGGAATCGACAAGATCAAACCGAGAAATATTTAGGAATTCATTTGGACTCAAAATTAACACAAGCTTACAACAGACTTTCAGTTGTATTTCCGCTTTTGAACAGAAGATCAACTCTGAAAATATCATGTGCAACTTTAATATACAAATTACAAATCAATACTCAGACCTTTAATAATGTATGGCTGTCCTATTTGGGGCATGAGCATATCTTCATCAAAATTAAACAACATTCAAATTTTCCAAAGAAAGTTTTAAGAATTGCCACACGTGCTCCTGGTATTGATCCATAATAAAACCATTGTAAAAAACTGCCATATCTCTGAAAACAGAAAATAAACAACTTCGCCGCTCATTTACAAGCTCCTACGAACACACAGATCGATTAAATCGATCGCAGTGCTAATAATTATTTCGAGAGTCGCATATTTGATAATTTCAATTGACATAGTAAATTTCACAATATTCAAATATTTACAAAATCGTCAGACGCTACGGCTTGAGTCATAGCATGAGCAGTTGTGCTCATCACAGTCAGACCGTGTTGAATAATAATCAATAAAACCCAAAGGCTTCATATTATAATACACTTTTAAAATAATAATTTAGAACAGGTAGTAAAGGTGAATCAAAATGAACCTGTAAAATTGACATTAGGCTTTTTATTTTCATGGCCTTTTGAATTTCAAGAATTACCAAAAACAATTAAGTTTTGCGCTTTTTGTATGACAATGGAGAATTTTGAAATTAATTATATTGGACAATCTGTGGTTTTCTTGAATACTTAAGTCGATTATTAACTTTCGATATGTAGAACCAGTCGATTTGACCGGTGTTGTGTGCACGGTAGATTATCCGTGACACTGCCCGAGAACGAGAACTAGGTCTCAAAAAGAGCCAGTCTTTTGTTGACAAAATATGACAGTACCACAATAATTCCTTATAAAGCCTACCTTTCACAAGTCTAGAGTGTGCTGTTTTTCCTTAAGTATTCTCTTAATATACTACTTGTCTTTGTTAATAATATAAACAGGTATGTAGAAATATAAATTTCTATTTCCGTGTGATTTAGACCAAATATTAGTTGTGCAAATTTTAGTTCTCAAACGAGTTGTAGTCTAGCAGCCGGGCCCAATTTCATTTGTATAAATAAATGCAAATTGTATTGTCATTGCACTTGTACAAGCAATAGACAAAGTCAAATATATATCACTAAACATTTAGATTGTCAAAGGAATATTAAAGCCTTAACTCATACCTCTTTTTTTTCGTATAATGAATACAATAATGACCATTACCTTTAGGGCGGTTTCCTAAATTCTCATTATCCCGGTTTACTTTGTACCGATCAAAATGTATACCTCGGTTTAAACTCCGGCGTTTTCGTTTCCCCAACTTTTGTTGGCACAACATAGGTTAAACCTGCATGTCTGTTTTCTGTTTGATTTCGGTGAAACAGACAAAAAATTCAATGTTCGATCAGAGTCGAGGTATGTTTACTGACTCCCAATGTAAAGAAGATAGGCCTATTTTGTTTGATCGCAATTTCTATCTTATTATTCTGTTTACTTTTCTTCAATGGTAAGAAACGGGCTAGAGCATCAAACACTTGCTTAAAATGATTTTGCTAACGGAGGACTTGTGCATTCTGCCCAACTCCCCTCGTTGATAAAAGGACTGGAGGCATAAAAATAATCGCACTAAATGTATCCGCATGTGACAAGGCTCGATTTTTGTTACTTGTGGATCTCAAAATAAGGTTTTGTTAAGAAAATTATGATGTGACTTTGCCAATGCATGTAAATTGTTAATCTGGCTCAATAAAGACTTTGAATCACTAATAAAATAAGCAATAGCCAATAATCTTGAAGTTCCTTCCTCATTCAAATCTTTCAAAAACTTTTGCTTCTTCCATCTCCGAAATTATTAACTCTTTCCTGATTCTCGTAATCCTCTTCCTCAACTTCTAATATTTTCAACAGTTCATCCATTTGACTAAATATGTACTTAAAACAAAACAAAAAATACTATTTTTAAAAGAGTATGCTACTGGTATTTATAAACTTATACTATTATGGCTAGCTTTGATTTCCAAATTTGAGGAGTTATTCATTCCAATATTATTTATTTCATAATATTTCCAACAGTTTAATGAATTAATCCATTTAACTGATTGTTCATTTAAAATAATAAAAGAATCTGACGATTTATAAAAGTAATAGGCTAAGTATTAGTAAAAATAATATGGTGCGAAGAGCTAGTCTTTGATTTACAAATTTTAGGTTATGTTTTTGTTTATTTCGACTAGTATAACTTTGTGTCAGCCGTTTAAACCACCTGCCGAGGCCAGTTAGTTTGTTCGGCCAAATTGTGATTTACAAATTTTGGAGAAACACCTCCTCGAGATTAACGCTGCATTTAACGGCCCGATCTCAGTTAACTGGCGTTGGGGAAACCGGCCCTTATACTTCCATATTACGTTAGGATAAGGTTAGCCCTACATTTAGTCTCCAGGGCCATCCTGAGTTCTTGAATTAGACCCAAGGCTAACCAAGTAGCTTTAGGCTCATTACTTTTGATTTTCCACCACGCTGACTCAGATCATAGACTGTATGAAGCAAATGCCTCTAATTTAATTTGACCATTTGGCATAAAGTCTCTTTTTAACCTGAGTTTCAGCCACTTTTGTTGACCGGTTTGCTTGAAAATTGGAACAAAGGATCCATCTTATACTAAAACTACTGTACATAGTGTACGTTTATTGAATATAGGCTACTAGGCCTATTTGAATTTTTAATAATATGGGTTGACAATGTGTTGTGTAAGACATTTACAGTTTGTTTTAATTTCAAGATGGGAGATGTAGAGTACTGCTTTGGCAAGCCCTAGGGAACTTTTACTAATTGGCTCACAAATCACTCACCAATGGCCTGTTCTTCTTAACATTGTTAGAACCACCACTTATCCACTTATTTAGCTAGGTCTACTGTTCACAAAACTACTAGTAATCATGTAGCATGTTAATGTTATACCGCTAATTCTATTAGGGTTCATATAGGTGGCTACTGCCATGACTGATCTCCACGCCTAGAAGCATTGGTTTAAAGGAAATGGTTTATGCCAAATTTAAATTATGTGGATTTTCAGTAATTTTTAGTTTTTGTGAAAGAGATTTAAATATTTATGTCCCTGGACTGGAATTGGTGATTTTAAGGGTCTGCTTTAAAAGCCTGACACTCAGTGGTCACTTCAGAGGAAGCTGTGTACAAAACAACAGGCCTTTTAACTGATGCAGCCTAGCTGCCAATGCTTTGTCATACAAGCCCATTTTCCACCTTCAAAAATAATTTTTACATTATTGATCATGATATATTTGGAAACTACAGGAGATTCTCGACATGTGTATAGAGCCCAATTTCTCATAAGTCGCTCAAAGTTTCACAAATCAATTTTGAAATTCTCCAATTCTTAGTGCTTTTCAACCCATTTTGTACACTTAAAATACATTAAAAAACACTATAGACACGTGTAGGTAAGCTTCTGAGCTTTTAAAAAGGGTGTAAATATTTAACCTTAACTTTTATAGTGTTGGTATTTGAGACCATTGTATTAAAGCTGTCACCATCTGAGGTGACCCTTAAGTGTAGGTGTATTCGACTAATGAGTTGTTATTTTCGTTTCTAGTAGATTTAACAAACATATCAGACTTTTCTCTCTTTTTTTCTTTGCCCTTTTAATTGCTAAAATAAAAGGGTTCTCAAGGGGACACATAAACTAATTCAACATAATAACAATAATCTTAATAAGTAGGCTTAAGCGTCGAAAGTCATAACTATAATCAGGCTTCCGTATCACACCACAGTGTTAGTTTTACAACGCAGGTGATACTGCAAGCCTAGATTATAATAATAACGATAGTTTATTCCATCAAAATATACACTTAACATTATACATAATATAAATGTCAAAATAACTTAGTACTTTCACCAAAACCAGGTGTAGGTGGCAATTACAAACAAACTCTGTAAAGTCCAGTTTACCAAACAATGACATGGTTAATGCGCAACTGCAGCATTGTGAGTATTGTTAATTTGACGATGGATTTAATCCTAATAAAATGTTTATCCCCATCTCAATGTTATTAACTTTTATATACATTTCTGATAATTAGATTAAATGAAACTACAGTACCAAATTACTTATGTTAAAAAAATTAGTATCATCAATTTCTTGACAACTTTTAAGTATTTTGCTGAATAAGATCAGATGGCAACCAGAGTTTTTGAAAGTGTCTGAAAAGAGCTTAACACCTTTACAAACATGATATGTAATAAAGGACCGTCGAAACTCTCAAATTTTACATACTGGAAACATCTACTATTTTACACAACAAATTTTGTTATTGAATATGTCTACAAATAAACAGCTGCACATGTATAATTAAAATAATAAAGAAAATCATGTCAGATTAGTACAATTTTTAAGAAATGAAACTTGAACATATTTTTCACATGGGAACTTAATATAAAAAACACACATAGAAACATCCGTCAATTAGACACTTGTTATAATCAACCAACAACAGTGTCCAGACACAAATGTACCGGAACCAAACAGTTGGTCTGACAGACGGTAGCACTTCAATTGACAACTCGACAATGGCATAACCTGAAAACTGATCTGTTGAGTGAGTAGTACTATGAAAGTAACTGCTGCATAACTATAGTAAAATCGTACCCTTGTCTTAACAGGTTTTGTAAGAGTTAGCACTTGGATCCAAACGCTCTATTGACAACTATTAATTAACTCTTGGTTCTATAAACAGCTGCCAATGTTCCTCGTTGGTTTTGTAAAGGATAAGTCTCAAAAGTATTTGTGCATAACTTTAGTTTTTCTATAGAATTACAGGCCTCACCCCAAATACGAGGGTCGAAAGTAGTACCCGCTTTTAATCTCTGTGTTGTCTATGTGTTGACAGATGATTGAATCAAAGTCAGCTGGTTTTAGCATCTCATTGGTCAGCTGTTTACTGAATTTCGCTTAATTAAACTCTTATTACGTGTTTGTAAACATACAAGAGAAGGAAATCAATAACGCCAGTTGTGAATTGAGATCAGTTATTCGATTTCTGAATGCAAAAACATGCTTCAAGTGATAAATATACAGCAAAATTAAATCTGTGTATAGTGAAGTGATGGACGAGTCAACTGTGCACGCTGGTGCCGAAATTTCAATGAAGGGAGAAAATGTTCACAATTAGAGTGAAGCAGTCACCGTGTCATCAATGGGTTGTACTTTGTTGAAACTGTTGATGCTTGTGCAAAAGGATCGAGAGTGACTAGATGAAATTAGTGAACATTTCCCAAATGTTTCACGCGACTATCATTTACAAACACTATCCTCACAGAACACCTCAAGTACCGTAAAATTTGTGCTAGGTGTTCGCAACATGCTTATTGATAATCACAAATTGAAACTAATGGCTGCAGCTAAGCTTTTGGAACGCTATTCGAAACCGACTCTCATGCAGCTGAAAATGGCAGTTACTCAACCACTTCCGATGGGATGTTCTTGACCATCCTCTGTACAGCCCAGACCTAGACCTTAGTGACTATCATTTGTTCACAAAACTTAAAGAGTTTTTAGGTGGGAAACGTGTTGAGGATGACCAAAGTCAAACAAACGGTACTGGCTTGTTTCAATGCATTGGCTGCAGAAGACTACGACATAGGTATTCAAAAGCTTGTAACAAGGTACAATAAATGATTGGATTTGCAAGAAAATTATGTAGAAAAGTAAGTTAAGATATAAAATGTAAAATACAAAGTTTCGTTAAAATTTTTGTTTTCTTCGCTTTTATTGCAAAACGAGTATTTTTCTAATCCAATTTCATATACTTATTCCATATTGACTTATGAAAACACATCTTTGTTTTAGAAGTTGTCTCCTTAATAGAAGTTTAAATTTGCAAAATTGAAGACTTCTAAGTGATGGCGCCTTCTGTCAAGAAGGAAGTGAAGGACTCCAATGACACACAGGCTACAGATTTCAAGGCACCTCCCAAGTGTAAATTTGCTGAAGGTTTGCTATCAACTTATTACTGCTTATGCTTAAATTGCAGCAGGCAGGCTTGTAACTTCCAACGTGGTAATCAAGGCAGTGCACACCCTTTCTTCCGAAAGCAATAATTTTCTTTAGAGCTTCAAACCAGGGCTGTGCAGTTAAACTTTGTTGTAGAAAAGGAAAAAATAATTGAAATTTACAAAGGAGACACAATTTACCATTGAACCAGACATTACGCCAAGGCGATTGAGCCACATTAAAAACCTCAACAAGAATGCTTTATACGGCTATAACTTACAGTTTTACCATAAAGTTATTTGTACAAAATTGGTCATAGATAGTAACTTTCAGTTGTTTTTGAACTAGAATAATAAGTCATTCGACTGCTGGACCCTCTTTAAGGTGGAGGGTATCCCCAAATACTTTCTCCAGGCGGCAATTGCATAGCGTCGTAAAGCTTCTTCGCACCTGACGAGAGACAGACATCTCGAAACGCAGAAATTACAATCAGCAAGCGACTCATCTGAGCCTAGTCATCCTAACGGTTATGGGATACCGTGTCTTAGGGCGCGTATCACCTACTGACCGGTGAGGTAGACTTTTTGGACTCGGAGGAACGAGCGCTAGTTGGAGACTTACCTCAACTCTCGAGCTTAGCTCAGAAAGGAGGATTGCTTCACGACTTGGCATCTTCAATTCTACCAGGGTGGACGAACCACCAGTCAAGGTCGGCTGAATGTTTTTCTTTCTCCACTGCGGTTTTCCGAAAGTGCATTGCACTCGGGTGCTCCGCTCACCAAAAGCAAATGCGCCGTACTGGCACGCTAAGGGATTAGCAGTTTAGTGACCGATGTAGTCATCACTGCAATCCTATGCAGCCTGCCGCCTTGCGAAAGCTTGCGCTGGCAAGAACCGGGCAGATGCCTGGGATGGAGAGCTGTTCCGACGTTGTTTCGTCTCATCAGGTACAGACAGACAGCAGTCTAGCAGCTGTCACTGTACTACAGCGAACTGAGTTGGCACACTATGTGTGTCCAGTTCCATTGAAGCAGGAGGAGGAACAATCCTCGTAAGTTCTAAATGAATTACCCTGCCACAAAGATCTTGATGACATAACAACCATGTCATATCTCGATTCAAATCAATTCGGTTCTCGCCGAAAAGATCGAAAGCGTCGTGTGCTTCTTCGCACACCTGACGAGAGACAGACATCTCGAAACGCAAAGAAATTACAATCAGCAAGCGACTCATCTGAGCCTAGTCATCCTAACGGTTATGGGATACCGTGTCTTAGGGCGCGTATCACCTACTGACCGGTGAGGTAGACTTTTTGGACTCGGAGGAACGAGCGCTAGTTGGAGACTTACCTCAACTCTCGAGCTTAGCTCAGAAAGGAGGATTGCCTTCACAGACTTGGCATCTTTCACTCCTACCAGGGGTGGACGAACCACCAGTCAAGGTCGGCTGAATGTTTTTCTTTCTCCACTGCGGTTTTCCGAAAGTGCATTGCACTCGGGTGCTCCGCTCACCAAAAGCAAATGCGCCGTACTGGCATCGCTAAGGGATTAGCAGTTTAGTGACCGATGTAGTCATCACTGCAATCCTATGCAGCCTGCCGCCTTGCGAAAGCTTGCGCTGGCAAGAACCGGGCAGATGCCTGGGATGGAGAGCTGTTTCGACGTTGTTTCGTCTCATCAGGTACAGACAGACAGCAGTCTAGCAGCTGTCACTGTACTACAGCGAACTGAGTTGGCACACTATGTGTGTCCAGTTCCATTGAAGCAGGAGGAGGAACAATCCTCGTAAGTTCTAAAATGAATTACCCTGCCAATAAAGATCTTGGATGACATAACAACCATGTCATATCTCGATTCAAAATATTTACCCTGAGAAGACCAACTCATTCGCCAAAAATAAAACTCAACAATTCAGAAATAAATAGGAATCGACAAGATCAAACAGAGAAATATTTAGAATTCATTTGACTCAAAATTAACACAAGCTAACAGACTTTCAGTTGTATTTCCGCTTTTGAACAGAAGATCAACTCTGAAAATATCATGTGCAACTTTAATATACAAATCAATACTCAGACCTTTAATTATGTATGGCTGTCCTATTTGGGGCATGAGCATATCTTCATCAAAATTAAACAACATTCAAATTTTCCAAAGAAAGTTTTAAGAATTGCCACAAGTGCTCCCGGTATTGATCCAGAATAAAACCATTGTAAAAACTGCCATGTCTCAAAATGAAAACAGAAAATAAACAACTTCGCCGCTCATTTACAAGCTCCTACGAACACACAGATCGATTAAATCGATCGCAGGCTAATAATTATTTCGAGAGTCGCATATTTGATAATTTCAATTGACATAGTAAATTTCACAATATTCAAATATTTACAAAATCGTCAGACGGCTTGAGTCATAGCATGAGCAGTTGTGCTCTGTGCTAATCACAGTCAGACCGTGTTGAATAATAATCAATAAAACCCAAAGGCTTCATATTATAATACACTTAATAATAATTTAGAACAGGTAGTAAAGGTGAATCAAAATGAACCTGTAAAATTGACATTAGGCTTTTATTTTCATGGCCTTTGAATTTCAAGAATTACCAACAACAATTAAGTTTTGCCATTGATTTTGAATGTATTTTAAAGTCAATTTTGGCGCTATTTGTATGACAATGGAGAATTTGAAATTAATTATATTGACAATCTGTGGTTTCTTATTAACTTTCGATATGTAGAACCAGTCGATTTGACCGGGTTGTGTGCACGGTAGATTATCCGTGACACTGCCCGAGAACGAGAATCCAGGTCATCAAAAAGAGCCAGTCTTTTGTTGACAAAATATGACAGTACCTGTACCACAATAATTCCTTATAAAGCCTACTTTTAAAGTCTAGAGTGTGCTGTTTTTCCTTAAGTCTTCTCTTAATATACTACTTGTCTTTGTTAATAATATAAACAGGTATGTAGAAATATAAATTTCTATTTCCGTGTGATTTAGACCTAAATATTAGTTGTGCAAATTTTAGTTCTCAAACGAGTTGTAGTCTAGCAGCCGGGCCCAATTTCATTTGTATAAATAAATGCAAATTGTATTGTCATTGCACTTGTACAAGCAATAGACAAAGTCAAATATATATCACTAAACATTTAGATTGTCAAAGGAATATTAAAGCCTTAACTCATACTTTTTTCGTATAATGAATACAATAATGACCATTACCTTTATACTTCCATATTACGTTAGGATAAGGTTAGCCCTACATTTAGTCTCCAGGGCCATCCTGAGCTTTAGGCTCATTACTTCTTTGATTTTTCCTACCACGCTGACTCTAGATCATAGACTGTATGAAGCAAATGCCTCTAATTTAATTTGGACCTTTGGCATAAAGTCTCTTTTAACCTGAGTTTCAGCCACTTTTAAGGACCGGCTTGCTTGAAAATTGAACAAAGGATCCATCTTATACTAAAACTACTGTACATAAGTGTAATGCTATTGAATATAGGCTACTAGGCCTATTTGAACTTTAATAATATATTGACAATGTTGTGTAGACATTTCATATTTGTTTAATTTCAAGATGGGAGATGTAGAGTACTGCTTTGGCAAGCCCTAGGGAACTTTTACTAATTGGCTCACAAATCACTCACCAATGGCCTGTTCTTCTTAACATTGTTAGAACCACCACTTATCCCTTATTTAGCTAGGTCTACTGTTCACAAAACTACTAGTAATCATGTAGCATGTTAATGTTATACCGCTAATTCTATTAGGGTTCATATAGGTGGCGACCATGACTACGATCTACGTCTAGAAGCATTGGTTTAAAGGAAATGGTTTATGCCAAATTTAAATTATGTGGATTTTCAGTAATTTTTAGTTTTTGTGAAAGATATTTAAATATTTATGTCCCTGGACTGGAATTGGTGATTTTAAGGGTCTGCTTTAAAAGCCTGACACTCAGTGGTCACTTCAGAGGAAGCCGTGTACAAAACAACAGGCCTTCTTTTAACTGATGCAGCCTAGCTGCCAAGTGCTTTGTCATACAAGCCCATTTTCCACCTTTCAAAATAATTTTTACATTATTGATCATGATATATTTGGAAACTACAGGAGATTTCCGACATGTGTATAGAGCCCAATTTCTCATAAGTCGTTCAAAAGTTTCACAAATCAATTTTGAAATTCTCCAATTCTTAGTGCTTTTCAACTCCATTTTGTACACTTAAAATACATTAAAAAAACACTATAGACACGTGTAGGTAAGCTTCTGAGCTTTTAAAAAGGGTGTAAATACTTAACCTTAACTTTTATAGTGTTGGCATATTGCAGACCATTGTATTAAAGCGTCGCCGCCCATCTGAGGTGACCCTTAAGTGTAGGTGTATTCGACTAATGAGTTGTTATTTTCGTTTCTAGTAGATTTAACAAACATATCTAGACTTTTCTCTCTTTCTTTTCTTTGCCCTTTTAATTGCTAAAATAAAAGGGTTCTCAAGGGGACACATAAACGAATTCAACATAATAACAATAATCTTAATACGTAGGCTTAAGCGGCCGGAGTCATAACTATAATCTAGGCTTCCGGTATCACACTGCGCCGTAAGTGTTAGTTTTACGACGTGGTGTGATACTGCAAGCCTAGATTATAATAATAACGATAGTTTATTCCATCAAAATATACACTTAACATTACATAATATAAAATGTCAAAATAACTTAGTACTTTCACCAAAAACCAGGTGTAGGTGGCAATTACAAACAAAACTAAGTAAAGTCCAGTCTACCAAACAATGACACGGTTAATGCGGCAACTGCAGCATTGTGAGTATTGTTAATTTGACGATGGATTTAATCCTAATAAAATGTTTATCCCCATCTCACAACCTTATTAACTTTTTATATACATTTCTGATAATTAGATTAAATGAAACTACAGTACCAAATTACTTATGTTAAAAAATTAGTATCATCAATTTCTTGGAGCCAACTTTTAAGTATTTTGCTGAATAAGATCAGATGGCAACCAGAGTTTTTGAAAGTGTCTGATAAGAGCTTTAAGCACTCTGGACCCGAAACGTTCTATTGACATATTATTAATTAACTCTGGTCTTAAACAGCTGCCGCGTAGTATTTCTTAAAGTTCTTGTTACATATTTCTGTTCCTATATTCCCAATCTTATAATAAAACATCAGAAGTACTTTAAAAATGAACACATTTTTCAATAGGAAGGCACAAAGTTGTTTAAAAAGTGGTGCGGTATGTTTCCGTTGGTTTTTGTAAAGGATAAGTCTCAAAAAGTATTTGTGCATAACTTTTAGTTTTTCTCATAAAGAATTACAGGCCTCACCCCAAATACGAGGGTCATTCGGAAAGTAGTACCCGTTTTAATCTCTGTGTTGTCTATGTGTTGACAGATGATTGAATCAAAGTCAGCTGGTTTTAGCATCTCATTGGTCAGCTGTTTTCTGAATTTCGTTTAATTCAACTCTTATTACTGTGTTTGTAAACATACAAGAGAAGGAAATCAATAACGCCTCCAGTTGTGTTGTGAACTGAGATCAGTTATTCGATTTCTGAATGCAAAAACATGCCAAGTGAAATATACCACAAAATTAAATCTGTGTATAGTGAAGTGATGGACGAGTCAACTGTGCGACTTGGTGCTAAAATTTCAATGAAGGGAGAGAAAATGTTCACAGTTAGGAGCGAAGCAGCCGCCCGGTTGTCATCACGGTTGTACTCTTGTTGAAACTTTTGATGCTTGTGCAAAAGGATCGGAGAGTGATGACTAGATGAAATTAGTGAACATTTCCCGAATGTTTCACGCACTATCATTTACAAACACTATCCTCACAGAACACCTCAAGTACCGTAAAATTTGTGCTAGGTGGGTTCACATA
The DNA here is from genome assembly GCA_018831715.1 of Matsumurasca onukii. NCBI lineage: Eukaryota > Metazoa > Arthropoda > Insecta > Hemiptera > Cicadellidae > Matsumurasca > Matsumurasca onukii. The sequence continues at coordinate 38,490,621 of CM032062.1, forward strand.
TGCTTACTGATAATCACAAATTGAAACGAATGGCTGCAGCTAAGCTTTTGGAACGCTATTCAAAACGACCTCATGCAGCTGAAAATAATGGCAGTTACTCAACCACTTCCGATGGGATGTTCTTGACCATCCTCTCTGTACAGACCCAGACCTTAGTGACTATCATTTGTTCACAAAACTTAAAGAGTTTTAGGTGGGAAACGCTTGAGGATGACGGCATTGGCGCAGAAGACTACGACATAGGTATTCAAAAGCTTGTAACAAGGTACAATAAATGCTTGGATTTGCAAGAAAATTATGTAGAAAAGTAGGTTAAGATATAAAATGTAAAATACAAAGTTTCGTTAAAAATTTTTTTTCTTCGCTTTTATTGCAAAACGAGTATTTTTCGAATCCAACCCTCATACTTATTCCATATTGACTTATGAAAACACATCTTTGTTTTAGAAGTTGCCTCCTTAATAGAAGTTTAAATTTGCAAAATTGAAGACTTCTAAGTGATGGCGTCTTCTGTCAAGAAGGAAGTGAAGGACTCCAATGACACACAGGCTACAGATTTCAAGGCACCTCCCAAGTGTAAATTTGCTGAAGGTTTGCTATCAACTTATTACGTTTATGCGTTTAAATTGCAGCAGGCAGGCTTGTAACTTCCACCAGGGCAATCAAGGCAGTGCACACCCCTTTCTTCCGAGCAATAATTTTCTTTAGGAGCTTCGAAACCCCAGGGCTGTGCAGTTAAACTTTTGTTGTAGAAAAGGAAAAAATAATTGAAATTTACAAAGGAGACACAATTTACCATTGAACCAGACATTACGTCAAGGCGATTGAGCCACATTAAAAAACCTCAACAAGAATGCTTTATACGGCTATAACTTACAGTTTTACCATAAAGTTATTTATACAAAATTGGTCATAGATAGTAACTTTCAGTTGTTTTTGAACTAGAATAATAAGTCAATTCGGACTGCTGGACCCTCTTTAAGGTGGAGGGTATGGGCCTCCCAAATACTTTCTCCAGGGCCCTCAAATGTAAATGTTACGGCCCTGAGTTGCAGCAGTAAAAAAATCAAAATCTTTTGGCTTCAGACGATGATGAATCTAACACGTCTCCTAGCTGTGTAAGACTCACTCTTAAGCTTGTTGTTTGTCAACTTAGGACTTTAACCTTGGAGGAAGGGTCAGCTGGGAAGGACATATATAACAATAACAGTTAGAAATTATTTTTAGTTCTATTTTAAATTTGTTGAGGTCTATTTTGAATTTGATGCTTGATTCCTGTATATAAAGCCCTGGGGTGAAACTAGAGTACATTGTGCCCTAGGGTAAGGTACTTTGCACCCTCATCTTGCTCCCAGTATGAAATATTATATTTTAGGGCACTTAATTGAACCCCTGTCCACCCTCTTTCATAAATTTGGAGGTCTATGCAGGACACCTATGCAAGAACAACTATATTTATAGGTTTTAACTTGATAATTTGTGTGTGCTTTTTAAGGTGAAAAAGTGTTGTGTTTTCATGGGCCTTTAATCTACGTGGCAAAATGTTTACAAACCAGACAGGAAGAAAAAAGCAAAAATCCGGAGTACCTTATTCACTATTCAGGATGGAATAAAAGGTAGGCATTTATAATATCATTATTTTAATAACTTTCATTTTTACACCAGCGAGATTTTGAATATTTTTCACCAAGTTGAGCAAAGGTATCTGATTCAAGTCAATTTTTGGACTGTTTGGCATTCTGTCTGTTTCTGTGTTTGTGAATTCAGTTTCAAGCTGCAATTATTGATCTTGAATTTAGCATGAAGAAATCTTGGAACATGACAATGTGTAAACTGACCTAATAGACAAAACAATATATGTGTAAACTGTAAAGTTTTTCAGATTTTGTTGGTGCTTCAATATAATGCATGTAGTTGCTGCCTAATACCTCAAGTAGGATATTTCCTGACTGGTTATTTTAATGTTCTAGTTGGGACGAATGGGTTCCTGAGAGTCGAGTGTTGAAATTTAATGATGCTAATGTCCAAAAACAAAAAGATCTTCACAAGGCCCAGAAAAATGAACCGTAAGTAACCGTTAAGTCTCTTAAACACATTAAAAATAAGTTTACTCAAACTGTTTACAGCTTTACTATTATTATTAGTGATGGGTCGAATCTGAAAAATTATCGAATCGAATTCGAATTTAGCCTCTTCAATCCCTCGACCAAGCGAATTTAAATTTACACTACTGTGTACACTGTTAAATATGAATGCAAGGAGTTTTCTGACCGAAAATCAATTATTTCAAGGCCACAACTTCTATTGTGAACAATATAATATGTATTATTTTAAAAATAAAACATAATTTAGTTATATTAAATTTAAAAAATGATTGGCCTCAGATACAAAGCAATACTGTGTAGTATTGTTTTGAAAGGTACTGTACAGCGCCAAGGTAGAAAAGAGACTAGTTTGTATATATAATTTTTTTAAATTTATATACATTTTGAACAATATTTTTGGTGTAAAGTAATTGTTAGCATAGTAGTTTTATTTAGCATAGTTTTGGTTGTTCACGTGTATTGTAAAATATTTCTAATATTCTGACGCCATCACTGTAATGTCAAAGAAGGCTATACTAAGATGAAATCTTAAAAATTAAAATGAACAATCAGTAATCAAATAATACTGGTGAAAACGTAATTATGTCGAGCCACACTCATCGTACACACAAACTAACGCAAATAACACACTGACAACTGAGTCAAAGTTACTGATTGAAGTCGCTTTTGATTCAATTGAAGCTTGCGCTAGTTTGTGAGGTTAAGTTCTGAACGCATTGATAAAGGAGCATTTTACGATGTTGTAACAGAAAATTGATTGGTTAATTTTTAAAATTGTTTTAAACTACTCTCCTTAATAAAATTTAGAATCGCAAAGTTTACATTACATTTGATGATTTCAGAACACTAATCATGATGTATCGAAGCCATATTGTTTGACTGTCAGTGACAGACGACACCTTCGCATATAACGCCACGCAATCGCCATGTTTGCGATAAACGAGAGTCGAAACTGTCGATTGTAGAACTATTTTTACGATAACTGAGCGGTAACAGATGGCATGGACAATAATCGAACAAGTCGATAGTCAAAGAAATTGAATTCGATACTTCTTACTTGCCCAATAAGCCATTATTACTTAATGCTAACACGCCACCGGCATTTCTAAAGCACTAATCACGGTTTATTTTACTGATTGATGAGAATCGATATCGATTCGCACAAGAACCGAGTCAATTCATTTAGAAATTACATGAACCGACCAATCTTGAATTTGAATTTACCCAAAATCGTAGATTCGATTTGAGATTCGGACTGACCCATCACTATTATTATCCTTTAAGGTATCGTTGGAAATCAGTTGCCTGTATATGAAATTAAAACATTATGTACCCAATAACAAAACTATAAATAACCTGTTGTTGTTGGATATGATCGGCTTTTAAATTTTAAATAAGCTTTACATTTAAGTTTTAAAGATTTAACACAAAGTATGAAATTGAGTTGCTAGTTTAAATAGTAAAATTATCCTCACTAAGGGGTGTAGCTTAACTTAATGGAAATAGACTAGGCCTGTACACTCTTAAATGATAAGCATTTTATTTAGCTATTAAATACATTTGCACAATATTCTTTTTCATCTTCTTTGTCTTGATACGAGGGTGGTTCAATAAGTCTTTAGAAAAAGATATAAAAACCTAGTTTTTGGGTCTAATTTGTTTTATTGTTCAACATAGTCTCCTTTATCTTCATACACTTCATTAAACATTTTGGTAACTTTATTAAGCTACTTAGAAAGTAAGATTTTGAAATCTCTGCAAAATAGGCTTATTTGTGGGGAGTGACGCCTTCTTTTGATGAAAAATATGTGCACCAAGCCATTTCTTCAGGTTGGGAAACTAGGGTATAGTCACTAGGGGCTAAATCAAGTTAATCTGGTGGATGTTGTACTAGTTGGAACTTTAACTCAATGAGCTAAAACAGCTTAAGAACCAATGACACGGATGTGCTTGTTCTTCTCTGACAGCAAACGCCAAAATTTGCCAGCAAAACACATCTTGCCAAAATTTTTCACCAGTAATTACTAACATAACATTATTTTTATTGTCAGTGTACAATAAATTATTGTGTTGACATAATCCTTAAAATTAAGTTTACAGAAAATTTTGAAATGATAAAATCTCCTGGTACCGGAGTAGGCCAAATGGTCCAAAGTACATTAAAGGTAATTGTAAAATAAATTGTAAACCTATTTGAACCATACTTATAATTATGTGCATGAATTTATTATTTTCTAATTAGTTTAGGATACATCCATAAATTCATCCACACTATAAAATGAATTGTTTAAAAGATAATGTTTTAGTTTGCGTTTGAAAGAATTAAAATTGTCTCTGATCTTAAACTTTCAGGTAATTTATAATATAGTTTAATTCCAGAAGTTGGTCGTAGATGTAAAGCCTGTGAAAGTTATTCCGAAAACGATACCTAATATTGTGGAATGATAAGCTATTCTGGTATCCAAATGACATTTTGCTAAACAAAAAATTATTGTTACTTTGCAATATGGCAGTGTACTCAACCAACTCTCGAACTTTAATTCGTCGTTTTTTCAAAACCAAATCTTGAACTTTTGCAATAAGTCTAGGGGTTGTTACTTCCAAAGGGCGTCCTGAACAGAGTTTATCTTTTGTCGACTCACGACCATGTTTTAAATCACTGACTCAGTTGTAAATTTTTGTAAACGAAGGAGAAGATGTGCGACAAACTGCATCCAACTCAGTTTTTATCTCTTTTGGTTTTAAACTTTTCAAATACAAGTGTTGATAACCCTGAAAACTCAAGTTTTTTAAAATAAACCATTTGCTGATTCTATCAACAATAACACAAAAACCATGTGATCACTAACTCTGAAAACTTAAACAGCTGTTTCTAATAAAACATATTAAAACATATTTATTGTCATAGTACAAAATTATTTTGTGTTGACAAACAATAACAATTAACAAAAATAAAAGTAATAACAATAAAACAAAACAAAAACAACTGATATACTTAGGTAAAGCCACTGTTAACAAATAAGGGCCTAATTTTAATTACTGTAGTAGGCGGAAATTAGTCGGCTTCAGAAGAACAACTTAAAAAACTGTATGTATTAAACAATATGTATCTGTGTTTTTCTAACTACTTATTGAACCACCCTCGTAACAAGTGTTCATAGTTACATAGTTAGGAATACATAATCATTAATTCTTAATTTACAACCAAAACAATCACTTTTTTGGATGTGTTGAAATGTAAATAAATAACAAATTGGCACTGTTGGGACATTTTGGCAGTTAATCAACCACTTTAATGTTAGAAACAATAAAAGGAAAATTTATTCCACTTACTAGTCTACTATGTTTACAAATACACATTTGTAGTTGGCTGCAAGTTACTTCTTCAAAAGTCACATGACTTCAAATTAACTGAATTTGCTGAATTTACTGAAAACGTATCTAAATGTTAAGTCAAGATTTTTATTGCTGTTTGCAAATTTAACAATCATGTTGGAAAAGTCATTTAATGAATGAAAATGTATTTTGTTGTAAGTACTTTGTTTTGGCTCCCGGTATAGACCACGCAATTGGTTATTTGCAATATTTAGAATGTCAGACGTTCCGCTTATTTCACAGTGGAGTACCTTTAGTGGACTTGCTGAAACTAGCCAATGGACACAATGTACATCGGATGCCTTAGTTAGTAATAACTTTGACTGCTTAAGCCTATGACTTAATTCAACTGTAATATATCTTAAGGAAAAACAAGAAAAACCAAAAAAGGAGTCTTGGAGGGCCTGACACACCAGGAGGCCCAGATAGTCGATCGTCCACTCCAGTAAATGACAAAGAAAAAAAGGAGGAGAAGCCGGTGGTAAAAGCGGCAGTAGCTGCAGCCTTAAACACACAGTCTTCATCGCAAGAATCAGCCAGTGATGTGCCGAAGAAGAAGAAAGTTCAGATCGACCCAGCTGTTGAAACGGTAAACACATTTTAATAGCTCATTTCAATATAAGCGAACTGTGTTTAACGACAATAAAGTATTCTTATGACTTTAATAAATATTACAGAATCACACAAAATATTAATTGAATTAAGGAGGTAACGAACACGCCTTGCAAAGTCAAAAGAGTACACTGTAAAGAGGGTATATTATATTACAGCACAAAGTGCTGATATCATGTACCTGTAAGGAATCTAGAGAGAAACCTAGTGAAAAACCAGCTACCGGTAGCCAAAAAAAAACATTCTAAATAATAACAAAAGTCGTAATTTTGTTGTGAACGCTAAAGGGAGATTAGTGTTTTTTGCCAACAATAATGAAAGTCATGATTCGACATGGACGCTAACATGAGTCTAGAAACCATTGTAAACAGTAACAAAAGTCTTGATTTCAACATGTATGCTAGTGGCCCAGCCTATTAGTATTGGCCACAAAACCAGGAAATTGACAAAAATTCTCTGAGAAAATCTAGGTATTTTGCTTTTTGGAATGTGTAATTTTGAAAAACTTTGATATTAGAAAAAATGTATAATGGTTACAATGGTCTAAAAACTGACTTTTGGCCAAGAAAACTATAAGTTTACCACTAAATTAATGTTAATTTCTTTGGGGTTAAATATTAATTTCCTTTTTATTTCCAGGAAGAGCAGTTTCTTTCCAAAGTAGAAATAAAAGTGAAAATTCCTGATGAATTGAAACCTTGGCTAGTGGACGACTGGGATTTAATATCAAAACAAAAAAAGGTTAGTTACTCTATATGGTATATTTTATTTATCATAGTTTCCTTACATATAAAATATTTCCAAAAAAGAAAGGGCTTGAAACACTTTTTGTTTTAAAACGGCGTTTAGAAAGCCCTCCTGCCATGACTCAAAATGATCACAAGATTGCTAGCCTATACTGAAGAAAGTAGCTTTTTTTCCTCTTCATCGTCCTGGTCATTTTCCGAAGATTTGTCCCTTTCTTCTTTTCTTTCTTTGTTTACTACGGATTGAGCAATTTCATTGTACAGCACTTTGTTGTCTACTCTAATTCCTGTTCAATTGTAATCCAGGTATTATCCTCAGTAAATTGCGCAAACTGGTGACAGTAAACCCCAGCCTGCAGACTACGCTGAGCACCCGCTTGCGTGGTGCATCATTCACTTGAACACTTATAGTACGATACTTTTGAACAACTCTTCAAATATACAAGCTATTCGTTCGCTACATTGGCATATTATTTTAAACTGGATTTTTCACTTACTCTATAAGCATTTTGTGTAGGTCACAGGATTTCTTTACCTCAGACACTTGATTCAACAACAAATGGAAAAATTGAGTTTTAATTCATTTTTTATTTTACAGTTGGTAAATCTTCCAGCCAGTAACAGCAGAACAAATCTTGGACGATTACTACAATATGAAAACCTCTAGTAAAAGTAATACACCAAACAAGTAAGTGGGTAATGTTATAGATGGTAATGTCTCAACATTCAATAGTTAGATCTAGTCGAGCCACTCCTCCTCACGTTCTTCCTCGGCTAGCTATGCCTGAAATAGGTTCAGATGCAGAACATGTTCTTCACACCATTTTCACTTCATCTTACATTTAGCGTTTCCTTGTGGAGAGTCAAACCTGTTAGTTGAGTTTATAAAAACACCAGGGTTTTCAGTGACCGGAAGTTCCAGGAATTGTGTGTGAAGGTCTGAAGGAGTTCCCTAAATACGGTACTAAACAAGTTTAACCTTTCGCCACCCAAAACTCAACTTGAAAACTGCCATAAAAAGACTTTACTGAAATAAAAAAAGCCCTTCAAGCACAGGTCTAGAAAAGATGTTGATGGTTCATTCCTAACTGTTAACTAACTTGCGAGATACTGTTGATAAATACTCTTGTCAAAACAGAAAAGAAACCTCTTGTCAGATTCATGAAAGAAATTCAATTGCAAAGAAGATATAATGTCTCAAAAAATTGTTGTGAATCCGGTTCTACGCTACTTTACACTTTCACTGTATTTCTACTGTTCAGTTTTAAGCTATCAGTGACTAAACTTTCCACCCAAGTTAGTAAAAATCCATTATTTTCTGTCTGTGTTATGTGACAGAATGACATTAACGTTTTTGATTTCAGAGAGTCTGCCATTTTGGAGGTGGTGAATGGCTTGAAAGATTACTTCAATACTATGCTGGGTAGCCAACTTCTTTACAAGTTTGAAAGGATACAATTGGCCAAAGTAAGTGTCTTCTAATTGTACAAAGATCTTTCCAGTTTGCTTGACCAGCTCATGTGTTAGCACTAGTTACATAATTTATGTTTATTAGGCTGTATACTTTTTCTTTCTTAGCAGTTTTTGTACAGAACAAATGAGAAATTTCCTAAATCTGGAAAGACTATAATAGAGTGTGCGAAAACAAAACACATGCCTCAAATACCACATCTCCCTTACTCTGCTTGATTTTCATGAGGCTGTTTACAAACGCTTACATAAAGAGTTTAAAAACACAAAGTCACAAACAAAACTATAGACCGTCAAGCAAAAGTTAATACGTTTTAATTGTAAAATTATGTTACCTAAACCAGTTTACATTACAATCTGTGTCTGTGACAAACAATACTACAGTTAGAGGCATGTTAAAATTAAATATCTACAGTATTATCAAATATATACCTAAGATGTTAAATAGTGTGGCTTTTATAATCCATGACTTATCATCTATAATCATGTCATCTGTATAAATAAGACTTTTGTCTGTACATTGCAATGAATCCATCAGTTTTTGGTTATTTGGTGTTTGTATACTTTGCAAAGACCGAAACTGGTGTCAAAAAATTCCCTTCTGTCTGTACCTTTTTAAGGCATATTGAACCGCTTATAACTCAAGGTCGGCTAAAGCTATGGCGGTGAAACTTCGTTTAAGGGTTTAGCCTATTACACAGTGTGTCTTTAATCTTTATCTATGTTTTGCATCAATAAAACATCCATAAAATAAATGGCAAGGAACCAAAGTGGGCTATGAACACATTTTTAGGCGTTTTGGACCGCTTATAAGTCCAAATCGGCAGAAACTATGGCAATGTAACTTTGTTTGAGGATAAGCTAATCACTCAGTGTGTCTAACTACATTTGAAGTCCATATAACATCCTCAACACAAATTTCAAAAAACCAAAGCGGGCTCTAAAAACAAGCGGAACAGCGTAGTAACTATGACTCTCACAAGGTAGCCAACACTTTTCTATGTAAATAAAATGTCGGTACATTGCAATGAATCCATCGGTTTTTGGTTATTTGGCGTTTATACTTGACAAAGACCGAAACTGGCGTATAAAAATCCTGTCTGTAATGTTTTTAACTTTTGCAAATTGGACCGCTTCTAACTTAAAATCGGCTGAAGCTATGGCGGTGAAATTTTTTAGGACCAAAACGGCGGAAGTAACTATGACTCACAAGGAAGCCAACACTTATAAGGAGAAGATGGTGAAGAACTAACAGGCAAACTAAATGGTTGTTCTAGGGATATATACTATATACAAAACTGTTTTTTTTTACTTTAAATTTATAACTTTTTGACAATAAACACACAGCAATGTTAACAAAGCCCCGAGGTGAAGCGTGGGTACTCTCAGCTAGTAGAAACTATATCGCTCTTTTGTTAAAAATTGATTATTTTAGTTGAGTATTCAACTCAGATGTATTCAGCTCTTATAATTCAACACCTCCCGTGGTGACTAGATAGTGACAAATGTCAAACAAAGAAAAATTTTGAAAATTGTATACAGTAATGATGGATGCAAGTTATGTTATAGTATAAAATTGAATTTTCTTACTTTCAACACTTTACTCAGTATTTAGTGGTATTTCAATACCTCTCTGAGATCAAATATTCTACACTAAAGTCCCGCTAATCCAAAACTCCACCTAATCCAGACACTGGTAGGAAGAAAAAAATTTTTTGGGTTGTTAAAGTAAATAAAACTAGTTTTCCAAGTTATGTCATACTGTATGTGTTTAATAATGGACCAGCTCTCACAATGGCGTACCATACACTCAGGTATGCCCACAAACAAAACACATCCACTTGTTGGAATCTTGTTGCAAATTCAAAGTCTGCCCGTTAGTAAATCTGGGTCTGTAAATGACCCTTGTATTATAAACCCTTTACCCATGTTTTATTTCTTTGTTAAGATAGGTTTAAAATTCACCCTGAAACTAATAAGTTAGTGATTTTCAGTTTATGAAGTCAAATCCCAACACCCCGTATTGTCAAATCTACGGTGCAGTCCATCTGCTAAGACTATTTGGTAAGTAAATTTATCTTTCATTTCACCTTTTGAAATAAGTTTTTTACTTTTATTAGCAAAAATAGCAGTTTGACAATTGCACCGATACTGACCCCTATTTGTTTTCATAATTTAGCAATACTAAAGCAAAGGACATAGTGTATTTAAAAATATAAATATTTTCAATTTATTATGGTCTACAAAATACTTTCTACCTAAACTTTTAAAAGACCTCAGGCAAATACAATTTTATTATTACAATACCTGAAGTTATTTAAAATCAATATCAACTAGTAAACTACTGTAAAAATATTCGTCTGTAAAGACATTCCAAGCAAAAATCTGAATGAAAATGTTATCTACCGTGCCAAATCAGTTGCAATTGTTCTGTTTTCTTTTTCAGTTAAAATTGGACAAGTACTCGCATACACTGCTCTAGATGAAAAAACCGTTCAAATTCTCTTAGGTCATATCCACGACTTCCTCAAGTGAGTAGCATTATAAATAACGTATAATTGAAAATATGTAAATTGCTTCAGATCAACAAATACTAATCAACAACTAAGTGACATATTTATAATGGGAGTGATGTAATATCAAATCTGTCATAGATTTACGGTAACTCTTTGGTAAGAATCTGTCCATAATTCCCTAAGTAGTAATTTTAGTTTTGATCTTTGTTGTACCGTACTCTCTACAGTAGTGGGATGTAGCACTCTACAAGTAGCGACGCTACAGTAGCACGCTACTTTTTCAGTAATTTTAGCTGTAGCATTGCTTGGCTGTAGAGCACTACAGTAAAGCCTTTTAATGTGTGAATTTTCCCCTGTTTCGCTACTTTATCTTTGGTACTTTTTATTCTTACAGAAAAGGCTCTATAATAGTTTGTTGACATATAGTAACTGATTTCACTTCACCATGGACACTTAGGTTGGTAGCTCTGATTTTATAACGCATCACGGGTAAAATGTCAAACAATTCATAAACAAAAATTAGTACTATACATTTTCTCATAGTGTAACTTTATTGCATATTTCTTTGTTGCTGTTTAGTTAAATGTAATATTTAGGCTACTTGCATTTTAATTAGTAAAACCTGACTTTTCCGGCCACTTCAGGAAGAAAACTACTCCCTATGTTTTGGGGAGTTGGAAAACGCCACCCGTTCTCAAGGGCCTAACCTAAACTTACGCTATATTATAGATAATACTTATCCTAACCTTAACCTAAGAGGACAAGACAAAATGAAATCAACTACATTACAATGTTAACAACTACATTATAAGACAAATACTGACAGGAGGAAAATATATATATATATTTTATGTTTGATCTCTCCTGGACCAGCTCAAACACAATACACTTCTCCACCCGCACTACTGTCTACTACTGGGTTGAGGTTAGGCAAGGTATTACCTATCCCCACTTACCTAAGTGTAAGTTTAGGTTAGGCCCTTGAGAACGGGTGGAGTTTTCCAACTGCCCGAAACGTAGGGAGTAGTTTTCTTCCTGAAGTGGCCGGAAAAGTCAGGTTTTCTAATTAAATTGATCTCCGCCACTATTATGAATTTTAAATACTTGCATTTAGCCCAAAATTTTCAACTTTGAAATTAAAGACGCACAATCAAAATCATGAGAAAAACAAAGCGATGCGTTAATTTTGTCCAGGAGTGTATTAGCGTTGACAGCTGGAATGTCCAATGTCCATACTCCACATAGAATTAAAAAAAACACTAACAGGCACATTAAAATTAATATTCAAATACATTGACGTTGTTTGGTTAGGTTAGTATGAATTAAATTATTAATTAATTATGTTGTTTATAAAAGCACAGCATAGTGATTGTTTAGGACAACAACTTATTGTTCTCTTAATTTATAACAATAGAAGTTTTGATTGGACTTCTGCTTGTCAGAAAACCAAGACTTTTTGGAATGGGACAAGTGTCTTAAACCCAGGACCAAACAATAAACAAAGTAACACATTGAGGCAGATAATAGCAAAGCCAAGGTCAATCATTTTTCAATAGATAAACAAATCAATAATGGGGCAGTTGTAGTATTTTGGCCAAAACTACACTATTTAGTAGATTTATGATATCGCGACGCCATCATTTATCATCCGAGGCGAGTTCGATCCCCGCAGTCACCACTTACATTTGTAATGTGACTATCGGGAAGGCAGCTAGGTAAAGATCGAGGTTGACTGGTAGAGGACTTAGATCCTCGTTAAACAAGACAAACTTTACCTTTTTACAATTTTATTAAGGCTAGGCAAATAATGTGTTATAAAAAAGTAAAGTTTGTCTTGTTTAGCGAGGCAAAGTTAGGACTACAAAGTCCTCTACCACTCAACCTCGACCTTTACCTAGCGTCACAGTATTAGTCACATTACAAGTTGTAAGTGGTGACTGCGGGGATCGAACCCGCCACCGAGTGATGAGTCTGACGCGATACCAATCTGCCACGGATCCGCTAAATAGCGGATTCATTGTTATAGAATGTTTATAAGAATGAACTCTGTTCCAATTTCATGAATATTGTGGTGCAGTGTATCGAGACTTATGCCACGAGCTAGACATAATATGTGTTCCAAATGTCTTCCACTCCCACCATTTGCTCAAAATCACTGTCTAAAATTTTTCATTTTGACATAGGTTTTACTTTAGACTAGACACCAGCAATTTTGCACAATCAAATGGCCTACAGTAATCTAACAATATAAACCATTTACAAGTATAGTAATAGGTATTAGTGTGAACAGTTCACCTGTTGCGTGCAGTACTCCTAAACTCACAATTTCAGTCATTACACATAAAAAAATTGAAACTGTGTTTACAGTTTATTAAAAAAATTACCATATAATACAGCTTTTTAATTGTTACAGGGAATTGATAACATTGAAATGTCAAAACGGGTTGAAATAATAACTCATTTACTCCTTGAAAATATCATATCCTCGTATGTAAAAATGTACACATCATTTAAATTTTTATTTGGATTTTCTTTGTGATAAGGGGAATAGGGAATTTTTTAATTGGAATTAACCTAGAAAACTGATTATTGATTAGAGTAATATTACCAAAAGATAAGGTTGTTCAAAAACCGAATCTTCTGAAAATTCACTTTAAATTTCCCTTTCTGCCAAAAATCCCTCCCTTCCTTCCTAATAACCACAAAAATACCTCCGCCAAAAAGTCTCGTTAGTAAATTTAAGTCTAACCGGTGTCCAGGATTTTATTTTTTGTCGGGAGTTTCCGGATTTTCGAGTCTTGTTGACCCCTAGTGATGCATTGTGTGTGTGGCTTCAGTTCCCTATGTCGTAGTTCAGTGAGCCAGGGCTAGGCAGTGCTATCATCAGTAGACATAAACTAACCACACATGTTTCCTCGCCTCACAAGTGGTGAGAGTTGTGTGTTAAGCACTAGGTAACGGTCGAGTTTCAGTGGTAGAAAGAACTTTATAGTCCTAACTTTGCCTCACTAAACAAGACTAACTTTACCTTTTTTGTATTGATTTATTTACTTTGTTAAAGAAGAGGGGCATATGTTTTTATAATTTTTGAGTAAGAGACATTCTTTCTAAAATATGTATTCAAAAAATTAAAAGTTGTTAAGACATGCTACAATTTTCCAGTAAAATGGTTAATGTAGTTTTTTTCATTTTTTAAAGGTTTTCTTCATTTGACAGTAGGGACTAATGGCAGTAACCTGCCTGTTGATAGATGGTAGCATTAGCATGCTTCAGCTTCTGTTTCATTGCTCAACCAAATCACGTTTTCTCTTTCTTACAGGTTCCTCAACAAGAATTCAGCCACTCTGTTCAGTTTGCAGGACTACGTTGCAGCACCTGTTGACTATCTTCGACGAGCCTCATGAGTCGAGGCTGGCCCCTCGTTTCATCTTCCATCATATGATATAAACAAGTTTTAGGATTTTAGTTTATTACATAATTATTTATAATACTAGGTTAACATTTGTATTAAAAAGAATAAACTTTTCTTCTTGATTTATTTTATGTTAAACTATTTACTCACTCATAATTTGAAGACAAAGCTTAGCGTAGCCACAAGCTCTACTGTGAATCCTAGCAAATTTCTTGTAATGTGGTAAAATTACTCCAGAAGTGCTTTGTCTAACCCCTGTGACCACCCTACAGACCACATTTTTGTCTGATTTTCACAAAATTTGTTATAAATAAGCATTTTGTAAATCTCTAGATTAAGTTTGGTAATCAGCAAAATCGTTTTCCCTCCAAAAAAGGGGTGCTTTAAAAACTTTATTTACTGAATGAAACTTTGCACAATTATTTGTGGAGTATCTTACATGTGTACAAAAATCACCAAAATCCAATCAGCTACTCAAGATGGCGGCAGAAAAACAAATTTTATTTATATTAAAAGTACACACCCATATATATACAGTGTCCAGTAATTGGGGAATCTAACTAAACCTGGTGGTTTTCAAGTCAAAATAAACAAAAAATTTCTAGTAACCCATGGTCCTATCTTGCTTAGTTTTCCGTCTGTCTGTGTTTTTCACTAAAAGTTTTTTATCAGCATTTGGGGATCATGTGCAAATCACAAACTTTCAACTTTTCAAGATTATTTTTTTACAGAAAAAAGCTGTACGAATTATCTCAAAATGAACCAGAGGGACTCGTGCCGTGATGTTTTTAAAATATTGAACCCCTTTACTTTGCCTTGTTTGTACACATGAAACTTTCATGTTTACTATAAATAGGTGTGCTTTACAACAAGGCATTGACTTACATGACACGCATCATAGGAACGATTTCAGATCTAACCCTCACTGTCTTTGTCTGTGTGAAAAACTACCCTCACAGGCTGGCATCAAAAAGTTCCAAGCATAATGCATGTTATATATATGTTTCACTTATAAGTTTTCAATGTATTTTGCTGTTACTAGTGTCTTTATCTTTATATGTATACAGGGTGGACCCAAGTCAGTGTTTTAAAAAATTGGGTAAAACTAAAAAGTAAATGGGACCAAACTGTGCATATTAGAGGTGCCAATTCTCAAAACCCTATTTTTGATGATTTGTTTATTGTTTTCTATAAAAATCTGTGTTTTTATACATTTTACTGGAATTTCTCAATTTACAGTCCACATAATGTACAATTTGGCCGCATTTTTGTGTTCTACAATAAATTTCCATTAGGAAAAATGAGGTGTCACATGCTAATATTATAGATCAATACTTTATTAGAAAGGTTAAAACCAAAATAAATTTAAATCTAAAAATTGAAACAGTTTTCATCTAATGTAATTCGAACACCCTGTGTATAAGAGCTGTTGTACTGTTGTATTTCAAATAAGTATTAATTTTATTTGACATGTAACAATGTAAAGGAATTTTAAATACAGCAATACAACAGCTTGAGAAATCAATCAGCTGATATAACACAGCAGATAAAATATTGCAAACTGCGCAAAAACATAACCATGACAACTGGTTTTCTCTCCCAACTCTGTTTTATAACAGCTACAAACAATTATTGTTATATTCTAATTTATGTTTGTTTTTTGTCATTTTATGAGTTTTTACCAAGAATAACTATTTTATTAGCATTGTGGCTTTTAAATTAGGTTCCAAGCAAGTCAAACGATCGTATAAACTACTAAAATACAGGCAAAATTAAGGTTAAAATTGGTTTTTTTGTTTTAGCTCTTAAACGAATTAAGATACAAAGTTATGTTTAATACAAAAAATGTTCAAATTAAAATTATCTTTACAATGATATGAAACATGCTATACCTTACTATTTAATATTTTTGACTTATTCATGATAATAACAACTTCAATGTTTACATCGATTTTGAGGTTAGAATTATTTTGAAAACATGATTGTACTACATACCACTAAAAAGCTCATCAAATTCTGAGAAATAATACGTAAACGCCCATATTTTAATTGAATTTATAGTTTAATACAGGGCTGCCGCTTAAAAGCTTACGACTCATGTGCAATGCTCTAGCTTTGTAATGGCGCTAACATATATAAAAAACGTTCACCAAAATGTCGAGAACTGTGTTTTGATTAAAACTATGTACAATATGACCCACCTTTGTATTTAAAAATCTCGAAGTTTTGGCCCGTGAGTTTCAGTATTGACACACTTTGTATACTGAGAATCTTAAAAATACTTTTCCTGAAATTTCCATACAAAATTTCCAGAGAATAAAGTTTGTTTCATCTTTCTAGCTCTAATAGTACCTTTAATCCGCTTAGGACACTATATCGTACACTGGTATACATATGTGTTCAAAGTATTGATAAAATGCTCAAAATGAGTTCCGGGAGTCATGATCGTTGCTCATTTCATGGTCCTAGGCCTGGATCTTACCATGCTGACGACATGATTATCTCATTTTTCCTAAAGAAATTCGATAGTAATATTGGCAAAATCTATAGTTTATAATCGATATAGTGTATGAAATAATAGAACATAGGCCCTGCAATGTATCTTTTGTTTGTTGTAATCGCCAAGAAGATGGGCTTAACAGTTGAAACCGGTCACAAAAATGCAAAAATTTTAATCCAGGGTGCTACTATGTTCTATTATTATTTATTTCATGCACTGTACAATTCTAGTAACCCTTAATGAGCCAATGTGTTATAATTATAGAAATCGAATATTACTATATCAGCCAATTGAACCCTTAACATCCCAGATACGCTATATGCACACAAGCAACAACAGTAATGAGTGACTGTCTCCTTTTTTTTTTTTTTTTTGCAAGGAGGAGAAAAATCTTCAAAGACACACTAGCCAGTGCTAGTGGTAGTGTCTTGGTTGTCTTGCTTCCTTGTCTTCTCTTTTAGAATGAAGGTCACTAGGCCGACTATGGTTTTTTTTCATTGCTCTCTGTCTCCCAAGCACCTCAAGATGATGGTTTCCTTTGTAGGGTCTCCTGACACAAATTTTAAATCTCGTCTTGCAGCACTCCATCTGTGCAGTCAAACACTGTGTGCTCTGGCGTGTCTTCCATTCCCATTGAGTACTGACAGCTGTTGGCTTCTTGCTTTTGAATCTTATGCAGATATTTGCCAAAGACACAGTGTCGGAGGAACTGGGTGAAGAAATTTGTCTCTCCATGTTTCCTTGTCACCAAGCCTTCACATCTGGTATGCTTGACCTTGTCCACCTCCTTCCGTGGGTGCTGTTCCAAGCGTTCCTGCCATCTTTCCAGCATTATTTTCTCTTGCTTCCTCCAGGCCTCTTCCTTCAGAACGGTCCTCTTTCTTTGCTACAAGTTGTAGGGTGGTACCTCCGGCAGTATTAAAGCAACTTCTCTGAAATAGTCCTGTAGCCACTGCAAATAGTAGGGCCATTTACCTTTGAACTCGTTCAGCTTGTCTTGTGCCTCACGTGAATCAGAACTCTCTGCCAGACTGGTACTGCATAAGTGCAGTTGAGGTTACAACAGAGCTGAGGAGTCTTCTTTGGCTGGTCCTGGTAAATTTTATTTTGCCATTAGCCTGCTTAGGGCCCCAACCACCCTGTCACATTTCCTGCTAATTTCCTCTACGTGGGTGTGGAAAGATGCCTGTGGTCAACCAAACACCCAAGTATTTAGAATTTCTGAGCATAAGCAAACTCTTGTGCCACTCACATTAAAAAAATTTCAGAGGGCCTTCTCCCGCCAAACAACAGCCTCTACTTTCGGTGCTAGCTCCAAGTTATGGTCTTGCAGCCACTCATTAACTTCGTCCTGATGGACGATTTACTTTCCACTCTAGTCTCTTTAGGCATGTGCTGCAGACACCAATGCCAGGTCAATACCCAACCAACCAGGTTTCATCAGGGAGGGTAATGTTGAGGACTCCATCATTCAGAATGTTCCACAACGTAGGTCAAGAATGGAACCCTGTGGCACCTGCAGAGACATTCACTTGTTAAGTCCTTCTTCCAGTTCACAGAATCTTCCTTCCTTTTCAGATAATCCTGGATCATGCCTGGAGATACTGGCTTATTCCTCTATCCCTCAGACAGTTCAAGATCAATGTCCAGGGCGCACTGTTAAAAGCATTCTAATGTCGAGTGTCACAACTACAGGTATTAATCTGGTACTTCTAGTTCCATTTGCCTTGATCACTAGCCTCATGACTCTTTAACTGCATCAGTAGTTGAGCGGCCTTCCCTAAAAGCCATATTGGTTGTCTGACAATCTCAGTTCTCTCGTCTCCTCTTAGTCTTGCAAGCAGATATGCTCTAAGAGCTTACCAAAAGTATCTAGGAGGCATAGTGGCCTGTAGGATGATGGGACACCATCTGGTTTTCCTTCCTTCTTAATTAAACTAATCTTGCTTTCTTCCACCTTGAAGGAAGATTCCATTTCTTAGGTGTGGTTTTAAAACTTCCAGTAAAACTCTTGATGTTCTGTAACTATCTTCACTACTTCTGTGGGA